>CM033682.1:83046435-83568213 GCA_019514585.1 Dendrobium officinale
TTTTTTATATTATTTTCAGATTTGAGAGGAAAGCGGAACATGAAATTACCGTTTCTTAAGTAACCAATTTCTCAAAAAAAAAAAAAAAAAAACCGGAATATCAAGAAACTGATCTTTTACGAAACCAAAAATTGTATAGTAGTTTTTCATGTACCAGATTAATGGAATAATCGGGTTCTTAAGAAATTGAAATCGTAATATCATGATTAGGTTTCTTCTCAAATCTTAAAATAATTTAAAAAATAAAATTAAACCGTGGTTATTTATAGAAATGGGAGTAGTTTCATATTTGCTCCTTTTTAAATTTTATATTAATATGCTACTTAAGTTAATTTAGATTTAAAACATACTCCTTTCTTTAAATTGACCTTACTTTTTTGATATTTTTAACAAAAAAATTACTATAAAAATAATAAAAAAGCTTTCAAATGAACTCTTAATTAATTAATTTGGGATAATTTTAATGTTGCTTTTAAAAGTAACCTTTTAAGTGTAATTTTTTTTAATAAAAATTTACTTTATAAAATAATATGAAAATGATCCCAAATAAAATCTTAATTTATTTTGCTTATAGTAACGCACTCCTGATTTGCTTGTGTGCACTGTCTTTGTTGGCCTTCCAATGCAATGGTGAAATGGTGATGCTGATCTAATTTCTGGAGTTTTCTTAAGTATCTTATTTATGTAATGGTTGAGCTGTCTCCCTTCTCTATTTTATTCTTTTATTTGGCTAAAAGAAACTACTAGTGCTTAGGGTTTGTGAGTTGGAGAATAACTTAATGACTAGTATTTTTCAGGTCATGTTAATATGTTTTGTTTTCGAGATTGTTCTGTTGAGCTTATTACCTCATCAGTGATTCGTGATGTTGGAGACAGCATCACGCGCTCATCTTTCTGATGATTGTGGTTGACACGTGTGTCATGTAGTCCGCGGGAAGTTGGTGTCCTGCTTTTTAATCTTGTCCTACTATGTTTGTAGATTTTAGCGGGGTGTCAATTTCGGGTCACTTGGCGGGTTTGGGTTGAATCCGAAATTGATCTGACATTGTTCTGATTCGGGTCGACCTGACACTTTTTTGCAAACGGGTCGATTTTCTGGACCCGAGCCTAACCCGCTTTGGGTTCGGGTCAACCCGACCCGACCCGCGGACAGGCAACTAAGGTGGAATTGGCTGGGGCGCGCTCGAGTGCATTCCGTGGAACTGTCACGCGCAATTGATGCGGGACCGTCACAAGGGACGCACGCGAGGGCTTGACCGTCACGCGGGGCGCCCGCGAGGATGCAGGGCTTGCGCGAGGGTGCGACGCGGGATGCGGGGCTCACGCGATAGCGCGACGCGGGATGTGGGGCTCGTGCGAGGGAGCGACGCGAAACCATCACGCGGAACTGTGCGGGGTAGCCGGGGTGGGGTCATTCGGGCAAACGGATTTATGTGTTATTCTAGGTCATTTCAGGTCATTCTTGGGTTTTTGAGTCAACCCGACTCGGTTTTTCAAACAGGTCAGTTTTCCAGACCGGAACTTGACCCGCTTCGGGTTCGGGTCAACCCAAACCCAAAATTTTTGGGTCGGGTCTAATATTGACAGCACTAATTTTAGTTGTGGATAGCTATTCAATTATTCTAGAAGAATCATCCAGATTATTATGTATTTTGTGAGTATTTATTATGTATTTTTAAATATGCAGACCGCATTAAATACTAACAAAATATGAAACAAATTAGCAATTACTTATAAAATACTCATAAAATACATTGTAATACTCACAATTGTGCATTTTATGAGTATTTACTTTGTATTTCAAAATATACAGTAAATACTCACAAAATATACAGTAAATCCGAACAGATCACCTTGTATGGGCTCTGCACAGAATAATTTCCTGTTCTCATAAGATGATTTTTTTCTATAAATATTCTTATTAGAAAATTTTATAAACATTATTGATTTCAGGTTGTAAAAAGAGAAATTTGACTTTTATCTATCCTATAATAATATAAACCAGTGATAGCAGCAATGTGGTGAACTATCTGAAAGCTGCTGTGAAGAAACCATTCCCGATCAATGATGCTAGGTATGAAGATTTATCTTTCCTCAATAAGTTTGATTATTTCTTATTTAATTGAATAGATAGAGATTGTAATAAGTTAGTAGATTGCCGTGCTAACTTGGCATTGTTTGGTGATTTTATTTGGGAAGATATTTGCTCTAATAATGTTCCTTCTAATTTCTTGTCGTTATTAAAGAAGTGTGATAGAATTCCTATTACTTAGGCATGCTTCCGAAAAGAAGGGGTCTCTCACTCTCTCGGAGAACGCCGCTCTAAACGTGGAAGATCGAAAGACCTTGATTCTGCATTTCAATCGATTCAGGTATGCTTCCGAAAATTTTTCTCGATAATTTGGCATGTGGTTCGAAGACGATCGAATTGATTTGTGTTTAGAGCTTTAATATATTTAGTTGTTATTATATATTTGTAAAATTAAAACTTTAATGAAAGTTGGGCACGATTTTTTAATATTATTATTTAATTACTTTAGTCTTTACGGGGTTTTGGAGGGAGTACGTGGCATGGCTGATATGACAATTCTTTTTATATGATTTTCTTTGAATGGGCGCTTTCTTTCTTCTTTTTAGATTTGCATCATATGAATGCGACTGTCATTAGTGGGATTATTGTGGCTTTTTAGCTTTTGTTTTTAGCTGTGGTGTCTACTCACAAAAGAATTTCGTTGGTGATATTTTTTTCCCTTTTATAGAAATATGGTCATCATCAATTTTATATTAATAAATTTCCATTCTCCAAAGTGTAGTGACATTTGTTTGTTATAGCTCTCTATTATTTCTTAAAATAATTCTTTTTAATAAAAATTAAAATTTTTATATAAAAAATGCTTTAAAAAATAGTAAAAAATCATCAAAAATGAAGCTTAAATTTATTATGTGAAATTTGGGCACAAATTTTTGCTTCTTTTTCATTAGTTTTAAGTGTCTTATTTACATTTTTAACATATTTAATGATGTAGGATAAGAAGGATTCTCATTGGATTATTTTTTGAAGTTCATTACTTTTTTTTATTTTTTGATAATATAAAGTTTATTTGGGAATAATATAAATTGGTTAAATTAATAATTTAAGTGAACTAATATTTAAAATTCTTAAAATAAAGCGGTGATATTTATTTTGATGGGTTGTAAATATAGTTTATGGTTGAATTTCGAATTATGGATTTTGGTGTATTTTTTTTTGAGATTGTCTTATTTACTATAATGCTTTATGTATTTGATCCTATGATAAATAATTTAAATCTCTTAAACTTTTGTGAATCAATTATAGTTAATATTTTAGCTAATTTGAGGTATATGTTTTCTTTTTTTATTTTTTATTTTTTTTATTTACTTCCACTACGACTTTCCAAATATCAAATCATATCTCTTTCATAAAAATCCAACGTTTGTTGTTCAATTATTGTGATTAGCATACATAAAAAAGATCATATCTTTCAAACCATAGATCCAATCCTATCCTCTAAAAATTGTCGCTATTAGTTAGCTAATATGTTATATTTTTTATCTTCTAGTCTTTACATTTTTCCATCAAAGAAAATTTAGCCTTCCCTTTTCATTAAATTTCAATTAAAATTTTATTCAAAAAGTTCTAAAATAATCACTTTCTTGTAGCTTTTCACCACCCTTAGACCTTCCACCTCCACTCCACAATACCCATGGACCCAAAAATCTCCCTTGGTTATGTGATAAAGAGATCCAAAATCTCATAGCTTTTGCCATAAAAGATAAAAACATGATAATTCAAATAGGCTCCACCATCATTAGGAGCAGCAACTCTTCCTTTTCAGATATCTCAACTAAAGTTTTCATCCACCACATAACTTTTGTTTCAAGTGGAGGTCATATACGTCATCAAAGGGCATCAAGAAATTAAGGATTCGCTTGGGACGGCTTTTTTATTGCTTTCTAAAACGGAGTTTTAGTACAAATTTTTTTCTTTTTGTATTAAAACTACGTTTTAGAAAGCAGTAAAAAAGCCGTCCCAAACGAAGCCTAAGACTTCATTTGGGATGATTTTCTTTTTGCTTCTTAAAGTAGCTTAATAGTATAAAAATTTTAATTTTTTTATTAGAAAGCTGCTTTATGAAGCAGCAAGAAAGTCGTTCCAAAAGAAACCTAAGTGGTAATTAAAATTTCTTTTTCTTTTTTCTTACATTCTTTTGCTTTGGTAGAACTATGTCCTTGAAAATTTAGGACATTAGCATGTTATATTGGCAATTTCAAGATTAATTTGTTCGTCTTCATGTACTGAACAACACACAAAATTTTAGCTAATCCTTTTTTTTTAAAACCTCTTGCCAAAATTAAAGTTTTATGTAAGAGTGCAACTCACAAAACAATATATTTCATGCAATCTATTGAATGTTTTTTCTAAATCATAAAATTAAAGTTGCACTTTTTTTAAGTTTATTAATAATTAATAAGTTTCATGCGTGTTTATCTTGACTTATGAAAATAAATTGATAATACTTAAAAAGAAATTCATACATATATATATAAAGTGATTTATGACGTTATAAGATCAAAAGGGTTTTGTCAACAACAACAACAAGCCTTTATCTGACTACGTGGGATTGGCTATATGAATTCTTTTTCTCTATTGTGTCCTATTAAGAGTAAAATTTTCATTTAAATCTAATAAAAAAATTCTTTCTAATACTTTCTAGACAAGTATTTTTAGTTCTACCTTTACCTTTCTTAACATAAGATGATCTAATACATTTACTCTTATAACTAGGTCAATGAAAGGCTGACACATTATGTAACCAAATCATCTAAGACAATCAACATTCTCCTTTTATTTTTTACACTTAGATTTTTTGTGAGATATAAAATTGATTATGATGGGGCTATTTTTATAACATTTGTCCTTATTTTTACACACACATGTTATATCTCATTACAACTAAATTATTTGATAATTTAACTAAACTATTACACAAATACAACTAAATTATTAGATATTTACAAGTATTATCCTAACAGAAAAAAATAATTGCTAATGTCTCATAGTTTAGTTATGTTATTTAATAGTTTAATTGTATTTATCTAATATTTTTAAATAATTTAATTGTCTTGAGAAATAAGACATATCTATTAAATCAAATGCACATATAAATATAACACTCCATATTAATACAAAATATATTAGGATATTCTGACAAAAGTTTTTTCATATAAACACTTATCTAAGGAATTCTATAGAGATTAAGGCTTAATACTAAAAAGCTTCTTTAAAAAGTAGTAAGAAAGCCGCCTCAAACTAAGGCTTCGTTTGGGGCGGCTTTCTTAGTGGTTCTTAAAACAAATTTTTAGTACAAAAATTACATTTTTTGTACTAAAAAGCTGATTTAAGAAGCAGTAAAAAAGTTGTCCCAAACAAAGCTTAAGACTTCGTTTAAGATAGATTTAGACCACTATTTTCCCATTTTCAAGAAAATTTTTGTACTCGTTTAAAGTAGTAAAAAAATCATCCCGAATGAATCTTAAGAATTGTAATAACTTGGAAAGCTTCTAATAAGTTGCATGAAGATTATTGTATCTTTAAAAAATAAATCCCAACTTCTCACAAAATCTCTTAGACAAAAACAAAACAAAATCAAAATCCCAATTAAATTTTTTTAAATAAATTTTTTCCTAAACCCTAATAATTTTATAATAATCTTTGCCAAAACAAATTTTCAAGAAGAGTTGCATTGGTCTTATAGCAGCCTCAAATAATTCACCTTCACTCCCCCTTGGATTTAGAGTTTGGATAAGATCAAGATCATATCTAGAGAGGCATGTTACCTTTATCTAACAAGACGGTGGACTTGACATACTATAAACAAATATGGATGTGATATGTCAAATTACCTTTCAAAAAAAATAAAATAAAAAAGCACATAAAGTAAATTTTTTAGAGAGGCTTTATTTGTGACTATTTTTTATTTTTTATTGTTTTATAAAAGAAAATTTTAAGTAAAAAATTAAAAATTTTGTTCTAAAAATCTATTTGATGAAGCAGGAAGAAAGAAATTAATTCAAATGAAGCCTAAGTCAACTTTTTTATTCCTTTCTAAAGGTGTAATTTTTCATGGATATTTATATGTTATATTTTCATATTTACAAAATTATATTTATTCTACTTCAATTTAATATATAAAAATAAATTAATTAAATTTCAATTTAATATTTCATAATTTTTACTCCAACAAGTCATTATAAATAATAATAATAATAATAATAATAATAATAATAATAATAATATGTGTTCTTCCTTTATTTTGTTAGGTATAAAGGAGGATTGACATACAAATAATAATATGTGTTCTTCCTAACTCATTAAAATTTTCAATATCTTTTTTGTAGTACAAAACACATTCAAGCTTAAATCTTTGATTTTTTATGAGAAAAAAATTAGTTCAAGATATTAAACCCAAATTTTTATGAGATGGATATTAAAATCTTTATAATTATTTTGAGATGAGTGTAATATAATAAGGGCAGCCCCCCAAAAGAATTTTTTTTTAATGTTAATATTACTATTATTAAATTTTTTATTAAGATAGAATTATAGTTAATAACATTTTTTCTTTATTTCATTTCCTTGTAGTTCTTTTTTTATATTAAAATAAATTACAGTCTTAATCATTAATGAAAATAATTGATAAAATATTTTAAAAATCTAATTTGTGCCCCATTAAAAACATTCTGACTTTGCCACTCATTATAACTTCTAATATATCTCACTCATCATAAGATGAATTCAAGAGTTTTAAAGGCTATATTGACCATTTTTGGCCAGGAGATGGAGATACCTATACAATTTTTTTCAAATCTTTTGTGCTTACATATCTAAGGTTTAAATCAATATATTTACTGATTTAATGCTCTCATTTTCAAATTACATCAATAATATCTCTAAGATTAGCTTATTTAAGTTAAAATATATTTTTTAATGCATATATTTTTATATAATATAGAAAAAAAATCATATAAATTCTTATAAAAATTTAAATATATATATATATATATTTTAACAAAAACAAATATATTAACTAATAAAAAGGGTTACAACAGCAGGAGGAAAGAAAAAAAAAAAAAAAAAAAAAAAAAAAAAAAAAACAGACAAAAAGGAAACCAACTAAAAGATACATCATCATAAAACTGAAAACAAAAACCCAAAAGAGGGCTCAGTATAAAGCCGAAACTCCCAGCATCCTCGAGACTGCTCAAGGACCTTCCAGTAGGGTTTAGAAGCACCAACGGTTGCCACAAGAAAGTCGACGAGGATACGAGCCCCAGCTATATCATAGCCCTGCAACCTCCAATCCAAACGATGAGCAAACCGATGAAACCGCAAGAAACAAACAAAGTTGAAAACGAATTATCTTCTTCTACCACCTCGATTCCAAAATTTCCCACGAGAAACTACCCTAAGAGGTCTATCAGAAACCATTTTAAACTCATTACCAGGATCTGAATATGACTCAGAATCAGATTCATCTTCAGACGAATTGTTCAACCAATCACCATGGGACCTAACATCCATTCCGGAATTACTACCCAACATAGTTTGGAATGCCATTAAATTTACAGGAACATTAACCAAATTTTGAGAATTGACCAACATGCCTTGCACAACCGAATTAACCACATGGCCCCCCACTTTAGGGTCAACATCCATAACATTAATCTGGATCCGATTAGAAACCTCCTCAACACCCACAACAGGCGAATCACCATACAACAACCCACTGTTGACCTCATTTTTGTATGAGGTAACTTGGACTACTCTTGACCTTAAATTAATTTAATTTCCAAATTAATTTAAATCCTAGAATCCTCCTAGAATCCTGACCTTAGGATCTATCCTAGGATTCTTCTAGAGCTTAGACCTTAGGATCTACCTAGATCTTAGGTCAATCAAGCCAATTCCAAGGTCCAAAGGTTTTGTCCTAAAGGCCTTTTCCATTGAAATTTTGAACATTTTGAAACCTAGTTAAATGACCTCCGATTCAGAGTCTGTCAGTTGCATACTGATGGGACATGTCTCTGGAGGCAACCCTCCAAATTTGAGCCCATTCTGAGGTCTCTAACCCCAGAAACTTGATTAAAATCCATAGGCTGCAAAACCTTCAAATATTTACAGCCTATGCCACTGGACTTGTCATTTTGGAGATTCTGACTTTAGAGCCTTCACCAAAGCCTCTAGTCACTTCCAGACCTTTAACCTTGATATGTTGAACATTAAACTGCATTTTTCTAGACCTAGTTTGACCCCTAGTTGACCAGGGGTCAAAATGACCAAAATACCCCTATGGGGCTCAAATGTTGATTTTAAACCAAATGAACTCCGAATTGAATGTAATCATTTGCAGCAAGTTTCAAATGTCATTTCAAACCTGTTGGACCCATTCCCAGGCCTTGGGTCAACCTAGTTGACCCAAATGGCCCTTTAAGGGTCCGAACAGGCGTTTTGAACCAAATGATCTCCTTAAACCCTGGGATCACATCCAGTAGACTCAAAATGTTATTTTGAATTAATTGAAACCATTTCCAAACCCTGGACCTAATCGGTTGACCAAGTCAACCAATTTTGGCTTAAGGGCCCATTTAAGCCTTCTTGACCCATTTGACCTATTTAACCCATTTAAGCTCTCAAATCCATAGCAAAACCTAATTGAAATCTATTCAAATTTGTTTGAGGTTAAGCCACTTTAATTTTGACTTGGTCAACCATTGACATATGGTCAAATCTTCTTATGTGTGAGTTGTTTTAACTAAATAATTGAACCTAGGTATTGGTAGTTCTTCCAAGTTAATTCATTAATCCCTCTCACCTGCCACCTCAGCATCTCTGGGCCCATTGACTGGTCAAACAGTCAATGGGTGGTCAAAATACCCCTTAATAGGCTTAATTAGTTCCTTTAAAATTAATCCTTCTTAATCCAAACCTTTCCAGCAGTTTTAAAAACCCTCTAGAACCTTCTTAGGACCTATCACAGCCCTTGGATTTTGATCAAATGGCTCCTAGTCATCCCACATGATTGCTAGGTGACAAAACAAGCTTTCCACATGGCTTGTACGTTTGTACCTTTGATTCCCTGCACATACCTACCCATTGGATAGGTGGCATCCATCTAGGAGTGCCCTCACTCAATCTCAGCCCTTCATTCAATTTGGGATGAGTTGAATAGGGGTAAAACCCTATTTTGAATGCTCATTCTAACATCTACCCTATCTCTCCATACTCAGCCTCTCTAGCTGAGCTCACTGCTCCTCCAAGCCTTCAAGAACCTCCCACACATTTCCCAGCTCAAATCCGGCCGGTCAAAGTGGTGGCTGACGAGCTTTCCGGCGAGCCAAGCCTAAACCCGTTCAAGATCAATTTCCCGTCAATCCAAACGTTAACAAGGAGAGAGATCTTCTACAAAAAGGAGCGTGGACAGTCTACAAATGCAACAAGTCCATAAACGGTCCAAACCGTCCATTGAATCGCTGTAAATCTCTAAACCTAGTTTAAGACACCTAGTTTAAATAACTTTCGATTCAATGCATCTTAGGCTATAAAATTGTTTCCCCAAAAATTCTGTTCACTATTTTAATCCATGTTTTAAATTTCGTTTAATTTGATCGTCGGGTTTAAGAGAACGAGCCAAAAAACCGATCCTAGGACGTTTTGATAGCCTGCTTCAGGTGCGCGTCGTCTGGACCGTTGATCATGAGATCAACGGTCCAGATCGAGCTTTTTCACGGTCTGTTCCGACCGTGTATCCGATTCGGGATCCATTCTTTGGTCCGGCGATATCTGGGCCATCCATCCCAGAACGCGGGATGAACTACCTGCCGTCTGATCCCGTTTGATCGAGATCGAACAGCGGAGTTCGATCTTCGCCGTTGGATGGAACTGGCGGAGATCCAACGGTTGCGGGATGAGGCTGACGTGGTTAAGTGGAAAACGCGTGGGCCCATTTGACCGCCGCCGCCGCGTTTTGCTGGACGAATCCGAGAGCGCCACGTGGTCACCGGCGCCGCCTTTTCATCTAAAATGATTTAAAATTCATTTTAAATCATTTTAAATGTAGAAAACTTTAAAAAATTATATAAAATTAAATATAAATCCAAAAATTCAATATAATATATCAAACTTCTCAGAAAATTAAGATCTTTAATTTAAAATTAAAATTGATTTAAAATATTATATATATTTTAAATTATTTGAATTATTAAATATTTATTATTAATTAAAAATTTATTGAAATATTTTGAATATTCAAAACTTATTTTTTTTAAGTTACTGTCTTAAATATTCAGAGAATACATTTAAAATATTTAATTTAAATTAAAAATTAATTTGATATATTTTATATATTTTAAATAATTTTGATTATATAAATTTTGAATATTTAAGTAATGTTTAATTATAATATTTTTTTTTAAATTCAAAGAATCCTTATTTTAAATCATTTTATTTTCAAATATGTTTTAAAATTATTGTTGATATTTTCTAAAACTAATCTATTTTCTAGATACTAAAACTAATTTTGAAATTATATATGTTAAATTTTGAGAGCAATTGAGAAATCCTTTGGAATTTCAAATTTGGATTAAGCATGCTTGAACATGAATTATGGGAGAGATTAGTGAATAGTTATTTTTCAACTATTCACTAATCAATATCTTTTCTATGATAACTAGTTTCGTCTCTTGCATATGTAGGATGTGCACACACCACCTAGTTTTAGGTTCTCCTAGATTTAGGAATTGATTGTTCTTATGTGTGATACATATATGTTAAGTTAAGGGTTAGAGAAAACTTGATTTAAACCTATTAAATTTAGCGACACCGTTAAGGATAATAATTAAGGACTTTGGTTATACAACTTAGAAAATGCATTGTGGTTAGGATACACCTCATTTGAACTTGAAACTTGAAAATTTCAAACATAGTGACATTCTCAGCCTTAGGGAATTTTTTTTACTGATTTTTGAATTCATTAATCCTCTTCATTAACTTAATTAAGTTTAAGCCTTAATTAAGCCTTAAAACCTTCCGGAAAATGTAATAAATCCAATTTAAACCCAAAAATTATGACCAACCCCTCTAACTGATCATAATTGAACCCTTAATCATTGAAAATTGAAATCAACTTAATTTGACAGCAAATTAAACCTTAATTTAATTTTAAGTGAAATTGAATATTTAATTAGTATAATTAATTAATAATTATTAAAAATTCCAAAAATTTCCAAAACACTTGGAAATCTCTCCTTAGGTCATTCCTGACCCTTGGAGCTGATTTCAAGGAGTTGGGAGTTCATTTGGAACAAAATCACAAGAAGGGGCCTTTAATTAAGGATTTTCAATAATTCAATAAGTAGTCAAAAATTCAAACCTTCATAACTAATTCAAGAAAAATCCAAATTGAACAAACTCACTTGCATTCAACTCATAATAACTCCTAGTATTCACTAAAAATATTAAATTCCAGAAATCTGTAATATTTCAAAAAGTCAACTTTTTGGTAAACCGTAGGTCAAAACTAGTTCAAAACTTCAAACCTTTCTAATAAAATGTAGAAAAATCCGATTTCAACGTACTTACCTTCTAACTGATCGTAGTAAGGTCTAGTATTTTAATAAAATACAAACTTTCCAGAATTTGAGCTTAATCAAAAAGTCAATATTTAACCCCTCTAATTAAATCATTAAAATATTCCAAAATTCATAAAAACTTGAAATTCATTTTAAAACTCCAGAATTCATTAATTAACTTCTAAAATCAGTAATCAACCAATTTTGGATAAAATTCATTAACTTTTGAATCTTAATCAACTTAAGATACTTAATTATACCGGGTACCACTGGGTAACCCAGGCCTACGAGGCTGTTTACTCAGCCCCAAGGAAGGTGAAATAAACTTCACGGCCTCGGTGTGAAACAAAGGTGGTTTCCAACAAATAATTAAATAATTGATTTTAAAAGATTTAAAATATTAATATTTAAATTCTAATTAAAAATCCCTTAAGCCTTTCAACCAATCAAACCTGAAATAACTCCAATTAATAATCTTATTTAGGACATATCAAAACCACACGACCTACCTCACACACTTTAGATGTTGTGCTAGGATTACCGACTCTAGTTTTAGGATAGGCCGGTGTTTTACTTTTTCTGCTGAGTGCCGGATTTTCGTAGCTTTCACTGCATGCTGTTTGCTAGTGTAGAATTGTTGTGTTTATTTACTTGCTTTTTGCACTCTGTGTTTGATTGTGCGTTAGACCTATCCATAGGCTAGGAACGAAATCTATATATTTGTGCAATCTTATGCAGGTGGCCATGCTCATATAAGGAGCTGAAAACTAAAGGGGGCAGTTAATAAAAAAATATATAACTCTTTGCACAGGTATCTACCGCGCTTAAGACCCCCTTTAAATAAAAAGAGCATGGCCAAGTGTGGCTAAAAAAAATGCATTTTAATTTTCATATTATAACCGTTTGGGATGGAATATATAATTGTTGATTATTAGGATAACATTGCAGGATTGAGTCTAGATTCTTATTTTTAATTCAAATGTAAATTCAATTGAATAAGGTTGTATTTATTTAAAATGGCTTGAATTTGGGATATTATATCCAATTTGAATTCCAAAGAGGTGAAGACATCCCTAAAGGGGAGAGTCTTCTTCCATTTGGAAGTCAAATTAGGATACTTTGCAAATATCCAAAGAGGAAAGATAACACCCCGATCAAGGGGGAGTTTCTTTCCATTTGGATATCCGGAACCGACGAATCAAGATGTTCGTGAGAAGACGAAGAAATGGACCACGAGAAGAATCCCAAATCTCAAAGTCATTTGAGTCTTAAGATAAAATCCGGGTTGTAGTCAGTGGTGCCCGGCCACTTTAATTTTATGCAAAATTCTGTGATGTAATAATAAGGGGCACTTGCCTACGGACATTCAATTTGATATATTTAATTTGATTAATTTATTTAAATTGATTGTGCATTAGAGATACCTGCTTTTCTAGTCTTTTTACCTGCATGCCGATTTTGATTTGACCTGGAATTCGATCGTAGGCTCCTAAGGACTTAATAAAATTTTTTTACTTAAATCAAATTAAAAACTTTAAGCTCACATAGAAACTCTAACGATTTAAGAAGTAAGCTCGGGACCGCCGGAAGTTTTCATTTCATAGCATTCATTAAAATTCAAACCTTTAATTGAGTCGATTAGCATGCATCATATTAGCAACTAATTTAAAAATCTTTAAATCTTTAATTACATTGGCTTAAGCATCAAACCCAACATAAGTTTAAGGGACCATTTAGGATCCGCTCTAGATGTCGGTCCCATTCTCAAATACCTTTCTTAAATAACGTCCCGGCCACTCTACATAAATTGACCGGACTCATAATTTTAAAGCGCCTAGGTGGTTTAGCTGGCTCCCCAATCCAGGCCGGGGTAAGACCAGATTTGCATTGCACTAGTTAGGTTCGGGTCACTTTTTAGTACCCAATTTAGACTTAGGTTTTGAGGCAAGCTCGGGCTATAAGACCTCAACCTCCGGGAATCGAATCCCAACTTTCTAATAAAATTGGCCATTAAATCAAATATATCTTTCAATCAAATACAAGCCTAACATTTAGGATAGACTGGAGTGTTTTCTGAAGTAATTCAGAATCTCAAAACACTCCCTACCCTTCTTCCTTTGACTCTGAAAATAAGTGTTCAGACTTGATCCAATCCCATTTGAAAATTCCTACCATTCCTCTCCTTTGATATCGAGCCTTGAAATCCTTAAATAAAATTTACACCGCTATTTTAATCGAGAGTTTTTGTAGGAAATTTCGATTTCCTACGATGTAATTAACTACGAGGGCTTGCGCTCGTAGGAGATTTAGAAACCCAGATCTAATGTTCAAAAATTAATTTTTCAAAAACCTTCAATTAATTATCTTTGGGAATTCAAACAAAAAAATGGAGATCGTTATCGTCATATTAAAATAATCGATAATAGATAATATCATCTTTCTTTGGGAAGATATATTATTTTATTATCGTTATTTTGATTATGAAATTAACGATCTCTTATCCGAATTGTTATAGTTAAACAATTGATTGAACGTCATTTTGATCTTACGAGATCATATGTCGTTCCTCCTTGAGTTTGACTATGATAATTCGGATGAATTTAAAATTTTAAAATATGAACCCATTAGAGAACGATATGATCACCTCCCGAGGTGATATACTGTTCATAATGACGCGTTCAATTTTAAAATTAAAAATTTAATATTCTCAAAGATAATTAAATATTTTTCAAAACTATATATACCTAGATGTATTTTTTTTAATCAAAACACCCACCACACACGTCAGGAACCGACGCAAAAATAACAGGATTAGAAACCAACCTCTCACTAACATCCGGCACCAGATCATCATTCAGACTACCCTCAATCACATCCATATGACTAATATCCACACATGAAGGAATAAAAGGCATAGCATTAGGAGACAACAAATTATCAGCAGCATCCGTAGCACCTGCATCTAGCACAACATTGTCTTCCCTACTGATATCCAAATTCACATCAACAGGGGGATTCAAAACCAGCTTCCCGCAAGGGGCTACAGGCACATTCGCAGGCACCCCGCAATGGTCAATCACAGGTTTAGAAATTTTAAAGTTAGGATGTAAAATAGGGCAGGACTCCTTAGAATGACCTAAGGAATTACAGTGCATACAGAAGCTAGGAATATCATCAAAATTAACAGTCTGAACATACCTCGATTCCACAGAGGCAACCCAGACCTTATCAGCATGTTTCTTGGTAACATCCATCTCAACCAGGATGCGAGCCATGGACGGACGAGAACCAAACGCCGTAGCCAAATCCGATTTGAGAGGCCGACCGAAGAGAGAACCTAAACCGAAAAGAATCCTAGGTGACAATAAATGAGGCCTAAGAAGAGAGAAAGAAACCCAAATAGGCACAATAGGAGAATCCACCTCAACATCCAAATGGGGAGACCATTTCACCACTTTCATATAGCAATTTTAGACAAACATACTACTTACTAGAGAGGGTCGACACTCCTGAAAGCTCATAATAAGATATATGTGAAAAAATTTGGCAATAATCAAAATCATTCACCAGTTTAATCAAAACATTCCGATGGTTGAGAACAGTGACCGAAAATTCCCCTATCAGCTTTAAATTAAAGCAAAACTTCTGATTTGCGTCGACAGACGGTCTCCGTCCCGGAAAGCGACCAACCAACGAAAATTCAAAGGGCTTAGCAAGCGACCGAACCTCTTCCTCAGAAATTAACAAAGCCGGCAAGCCACAATGAGAAGAAAAACTTAGATCAGGGAAAGCAGAAGATAAAATACTAGAAACAACATCTTTAAACGAAAGAGGAGCCGCAACCCCACTTAAAAAGCCGGGATCCCGCAGCCGGGTAGACGCCATACGAAATCACAAGAAAAAACCTGAAGATTAGAGGAGAAGGAAGCTCTCACAAATGAAGAAGCGGAAGAGGCGGCGAAACCCTAGCAGAGCTGGTGACATCTCAACTTTTTTAATTTATAAAAATTTAAATATTAACTCTATATATACATAAAATTAAAGTTTGGTCACATAAAACGGAGGTCTTCCGATGACCTGATTAGGAAAGTTGAGATATTAGATTTGACTTATGTTAAGAAAGGTAGAGGTAAACATAAAATGACTTAGTTAGACAATATTAGAGATAATCATTCTGTATTAGATTTAAATGGGAATTTGACTTTTAACAGGACAATGACGAAAAAGGATTCATATTGCCGACCCCATGTAATGGGATAAAGACTTGATATTGTTGTTGTATTATACATATACATAAAGATGATCAATGGTATTTATGTAAATCCGTCTAATATAAATACAAACTTAGTTAGGAAAGTATTGCGCGCGGAGTCCGAACGTAACAAAGTTTGGATGAAGCTCTACGTCTGGACTCCAATAAAATTATGACGTGGATTGCACATGTGAATTTTTAAAACATATTTTTTATAACTCGTGATCGGATGGCCAGATCCAGATCCATTAAGCATTTTGAAAAAAAGAAAAATGGTGAGTGTAATAATTTTATTGGAGTCCGGACGTGATCCATTGAGCATTTTGAAAAAAAAAATGGCGAGTGTAATAATTTTATTGGAGTCCGGACGTAGAGCTACTTCCGGACTCCGCACATAATAATTTCTCATTGGTTTGGAGTTTTGGCTATCAACCAAAATGAATTAAGTTTGAGTTTTATATATGTGATGTATGTGTGTGAATGTACGTAATTAATATTAGTGAAACTTCAAAGATATTAAAGACCATAATAACATAATTATTTTCCTATCACTATCTTCTAATGTAAGAACAAAATAAAATCATTTCTAAAAACAAAGAACTCTCCATTAAAAAGTAAGGCAAAAATAATAATTGCACTTCAAAATTTTATTAGAAAATGACTTAAAAATTTGATACTAAGATTTATTTTTTTTTTGTTTTTGTAATTTTAATTTTTTGTTAATAGGTTTATGTAGAATACCAAGATTTATTATTAGACATAAACACATTTAATTTGAAGTATTAGATATACTGAAACCATTAATAAAAGCTTTAGTAGATGTAGGCAAATAGTATGATATGTCACAAAATATCTAAATTTTTCTTTAAATATATTAATTTATAAAAATATTTATTACTTTATATAATATCATATTAATTTTAATTAATGTCATTCGCTTCTGATTTTTTTTTAATTGTGAATAGTGAGGACTATCTAATAAAATATTTTTATTTCATAATCAAAGTAAATTATTTTAATTTAACATTAATTGGTATTTAAATAAAGATCGAGCGAATTTAGATTATCAGACATAATTATAACCCTAAGAGCATAGGTGAATTAGCAGCCACTCGAGCCGGCTTATGGTTGCCGACAAAGCCAAGAACTTTCTTTATCGCATCTCTCGCGTAATTCTGCGGATTCAGGGGCCCACTGGATTTTTTATTTTTTTGGGACATTTAGGCCATTTAAGGCAAACTCACACACACAACGCATACACATAGACTCGAACCCTGAACCTCTTAGTTGGAAGCCTAAGCTCTCAACCAATAGGTCAAGGAGAGTTGTGTGGCCCACTGGATTCGGCTCGCCCATTTTATCTTCCAATCTTAATTAGCTGTTAATTTTAGAGGCTTACATAAAATTAAGCTAATTTTAAAGCATGGAGATGCCTTTTGGTGTGATGGGAGAGAGCTCTTAAGCTTCAAGAGTTCTAGCACCTTCTTCGCCCCGCCGCCGACCACTATCGGATTTCATCCCGGCCATCGTCATACCACCGCCCGGTCGCCAACCGCCGCCGGACCTTCGCTTGACCAACGATCGCCGTCGGACTTTAGCACGACCTTCGTCGGACCACCACCCGGCCGTTGATCGTCGCCGGACTTCCACCCGGCCATCGACCGCCGTCGGACTTCTACCCGGCCACTGACCGCCGTCGGACTTCTACTCGACCATTGTCGGATCACAGTCCGACTGTCGACCGCCGCCGGACTTCCACCTTAGTGCTGACAGTCACCGGACTTCCACCAGGCCACCGAACACCGTCGGACTTCAACCCGACCATCGTCGGACCATCGCTCAGTCGCCGATCGCCGCCAGACCTTACACTACAGGAAAATCACTCATTACCGGCAATTTTTGTCGGCGGTTAAAACTTGTTTTTTAGCGGTGATGTAAAACACCGGCGGCTTTTTGGCGGTTTAAAAACCGTTTGAAAAAACGGCGCCGAAAACCATTACCAGTCGTGATTTTTCGACGATTTTTTTCACCGGTTGTTTGTAGTGCAGGTTATCTTCCGACGGTCTGAGCGCCGGTGTCCGCCGGTGTTGTTACCGACGGCTTACCGGCCGTTAAACAGTCGGTAAAAACACCGTCGTTAATATATTCTAAACTGCCGCCGAACTTCAGCCCGACCTTCGTCGGACCACCACCCGATCACTGGACTTCCACACGGCCATCGATTGCCGCTGTACCTTCGCCTAGCCAATGAACACCGTCAGACTTTAGCCCGACCTTTGTCGGACCAAAACACGGTCGCTGACCGCCGCCTGACTTTCACCGGATGCTGACCGTCGTCGGGCTTCCACCCGGCCATAGACCTCCGCCGGACTTTTGTCCTACCACTAATCGCAGCCGGACTTCTGCTCAACCATTGTCGGACTACAACCCGGCCTCCGACCGTTGCCGGAACTTCACCTGGCCGACGACCGTGGTTGGACCACATCCCGGCCGCCGACCGCCGCCAGACTTCCACCCTACTGCTGATCGTCGCCGAACTTCTACCCGGCAACCGACTGACGCCGGAATTTAGCCCGACCTTCTTCAAACCATCGCCTGGCCAACGATCGCCATCATACTTTAGCCCGACCTTTGTCAGACCACCGACCCACTGCCGATCACCGACCACCATTGGACCTCCTCTCGCAACCAACTTGATTCTCCACTAGGCTACAAAGTACAGTCCTTCTGACCTCCCTTGCCAGACAAAAGTCTTTTTGACCACAATCTCCTACCGTCTACAGTCCTTCTGACCTCCATTTCCTGCTACAGTCCTTCCGACCTCCTTCATCAGGCAATGGTCTTTTTGACCCCGGTCTTCTGCCGACTAAACAAACATATCTATGTTGATTATTATAACTTCCACAATGTAATGCGCTCTATATGATGTACATTTGTGAAATCAAACCAATGCCTTCTCCCACGGAAAGGCCTCATTTGTAATCGAATGCAAATACTAGTGGATTCATTCAAAATGGACCAGGCCCTGTGATTTTCCCCCTTTTCAGGAGTTTCCACATAAAAACACTGGAGTCTCTTATGATCGCTACACTATCTCTTTCATCTACTTGTGTGCTGGATCTTCGTACAATGCTAAGACATTAAACTATATATTTCTCTACCGTCGCGAATATTCATGGACGCAACAGGTCTTAGACGAGTTTGATCTGAGTAATAGGATTGCTGTGCAGGTTATGCTTCTTTAAAGCACCAAGGAAAGAAAATTTATTTTGTGCGAATATATATGGAGGCCGTCCAGAGGCGAATCATCACGCGTCACGTTACTTTTTTTTTTTATGTGTATCCCTGATGTGTACAGAATAACGTGGTGCATAATGATTCGCCTCCAAATAATTCAATGTCCGCACATAATAATTTCTCCCAAAGGAGAGTTTGTTTTAAGACACCCGATTTTCGTTAACGTTTTCCTTGTCAGCTATTTTATTTCCGCAACTTTTCAATTTATTTGAACTTCAAAATATTTTCAGCAAGTTATAAGAAAATTATTTTATGAAAAATTTAAAAAATTATAAATAATTATTTTAATGAAGTAGAATATTATACTAAGAAGAATTAGCTTGCAATTCAATAATAAACTAATTAAAAGGTGGTTATCATGAACCAAATTTCTCAATATTTACTCCCCTTGCTACATTTGTGGCACCCAGCAATTAACACTTCTTGCTCCCGGCGAATTATTACGTTCGGCCACTGATTGTCCGGACATCCAATTCAGAAGCGCCACATCACCCAAATACACCGGGGCCCAATGTATTTAGGTGACGTGGCGCGCCTGATTGGTGTCCGGACGAATCCAACACCGGACGTAATAATTAGCCCTTGCTCCCTCCCTATCTCCTATAAATACTATGCTGTGATCCTTTATCAGCCCAATTCAATCTCTCTCTTTCTCTCTTGCTCATATCGTTCTCTCTATTTTTCATCATGCAAACTTCCTTAGCATCAACCTCAGTCCTTCTCTTACTTAGCCTAGCAGCTTCCAACCATGTCCCATGGCTTCTTCTCTTGCTACTAGCAACTCTCTCAATCTCCCTCCTCCTCTTTCTTCCTGCATGGCTTGGGCGAGGTGGGCTCGCATGGGCTCCGACTAGAGCCCGAACCCAGCTTGCTTCTCTAATCCCACCTGGCCCGTCCGGTTGGCCTCTCCTTGGCTCCATCCCATCTATGGGCCCGCTCGCCCACCGAAACCTTGATTCCATGTCAACCCACCACAACGCCAGACGCCTAATGGCGCTCAGCCTAGGCGCCACCCCGGTGGTCATCAGTACCGACCCGACAACCGCGCGTGAAATCCTTTTCGGGCCGGCTTTCTCCGACCGGCCCATAAAAGCCTCAGCTCGTTTGCTCATGTTCGAGCGGGCCATCGGGTTCGCCCCCGCCGGAGACTACTGGCGCCATCTTCGCCGGATCGCCGCCACACACATGTTCTCTCCACGTGGCATCGCCATGCTCGAAGGCGTGCGGCGGCAGGCGGTGGAGAACATGGTGGCTCAAGTGCAGCTCAGGATGGACACAGGAGGTGACGTGGCTGTAAGGGAGGTGCTGGAGAAGGGGTCTCTGGAGAGTGTGATGGGAAGCTTGTTTGGGTTTAGGGTTCCGGCGAGGGAAGTGGAGTTGCTGGCGGAGATGGTGAGGGAAGGATATGAGTTACTAGGGAGGTTTAACTGGGAAGACCACTTTCCTTTAGGAGCTCTTCTGGACTTCTATGGGGTGGCGAGAAGGTGCAAGCATTTGGCTTCCAGAGTTCAAGTTGTTATAGGTAAAATAATGGAAGATAGGAGAAGAGAAGAAGAGCTTCAGCTAGATGACTTTCTTGGAGTTCTTCTTGGCTTGCCTAAGGAGGAGAATCTCTCTGATGGAGATATCGTAGCAGTGCTTTGGGTAGGTATCTCTAAAATTTTCTGAGTAATTAATTTATATTTCATAGGTGTTAGACATAACAAATTATTATCTATAAAATATATCTATATTATTGCATTAAGGAATTTATAATGTGATTTTGCTAAGAGAAAAATTTACTTTCTTTTTGAAATAAAATGTTTAATCTTAATATATATATCAAATAACATATCAATATTTATCTTAATCTCCTTGTGTATTTATCTAAATTAGCAAAACATATAATGATTTTATACTTTTTAATTATGGGGCCGTGTGATTTGAAGTATAATAGGTGCGAAGTATTTCAAATGGCAGGAGTTCGAAAAGATATTGATGTTTAGTTTAAACTTTGATGGGAAAGAAATGTAGAGTAAACATATGAACTATATATTTGAAATTTATCACTTAGTTCAATTTAGATGTATTTGAAAATCGTTGGATTTGATTGAGTTTTAAATGCATTGTGACTGCTACCGCCAACCATCGCATGTTCGTCGTTGACTGTCGGATGCAAGTCGTCGCCACCTGCTGTAAGCTATTGACGACCCACCACCATTGACTCCTGCCATCGCCGCTAGCTACCTCTGCTACCTTCATCACCGATCATCAACCACTATTAAGAGCAAAAAGAAAACAATACTTAAATTTTATTTATACTCATTCAAATAGCTCTAAAAATTTTAAATATTTTATATTTCTTTTACATTGTATTTTTTTTTTCATCAAACATAAGAGGTCCTAAATTAATCACTCATAAAAAATATTTATATTCATCATATGTATATCTCTTTACGAGTCTATCCAAATATATCTAAAGAATTTAATTTGAAATGCTATGTTATCTTTTTTTTTCTTGACTATGCATATAAAAAAATGATGATTTCATAAATTGGCGTCTATTTATTTATTTGACATGTGATTGCTCATAGAATAGTTGCAGCAACTTTAAGTTTTGTTTAGGACGGATTTTTTATTGTTTTATAAAACAACTTTTTAGTACAAAAAAATTTTGAGCTAGAAATTTTTACTAAAACATTGGATTAGAAAGCATTAAAAAAACACCCTAAACGAAATCTTAGGACTAGTTTGTGCTTATTCCTTTTTAAAACGTTAAAGTTATTTATTATTTACTGTTTGTTTCCTCAAACCACGTTCCCAATAACACAATTTTCTCCATTTTTCTACTGTTTTGAGAAAGTTTTTTATATGTGTTTTCTCTGTTAGAAAACTCTTTTTTATGAAACAATATTTCTTAAAATTGTCTTTTACAAAAGTACCGAATAACTAAACGAAGCCTTAGTGTACTATTGACACTTATTAAGGATTGTTTATGAATTCTTACTAATTTCTTACTTCACCATGCAAAGTAGATGACGAAAAAAGTAGGTTTTATTTGGGATGACTTCTTTATTGTTTATTGAATTAGATGTTTAGTACAAAATTTTTAATTTTTGTACTAATTTTTTTTTTTTTAAAAAGAAATAAAAAAAGTCATCCTAAATGAATCCTAAACAAATAACATTAGTAAAAGAACTGGATTATTCTTATTTATCTTAATATTAAAATTATGAAAAAAGGACTTGAGTACGTAGTAATCATATTAAAACAGTTATATAAATATATTAAACGTACACATTACACCCAATGAATGTTAAGCTCATCCAATAACGTGGCCAACTTTGTTAAGTCTTTTCCCATAAAAAAAAAAAAAAAAAAAAAAAAAAAAAAAAAAAAAAAAAAAAAAAAAAAAAAAAAAAAAAAAAAAAAACTTTGTAAAGTCAATTTCAGCTAATTAGAAAGAGTGGATGATGATGAGCTTCTTGAATTTGAATTTCATAGATTAAAATTTTATTTGGAGTAGATGCATTATTTTATGAAGGTAATTGTGAAATTATCAAATTACAGAAAGAAAAATATCTTAATTATTTTGATCATACAAAATAATTTTTATTATTAAATTTTCTAAAATATAGTATAAAAGGATCCTTGAAATAATAGTTAAAAGAAATTATAGTTATTATGTAAATTATCACAAATAGACACAAAGCTCATAATTATTTGCTCTGACAATAGCAATACATAGGCACGGAATCAGTCTTTTTTCTGAAGTTGGGTAAAATAGAATTTTGAAATACGTAATTTTATATATGAAATAGAAAAGAAAATTTATTTCTCAGAATTTAGATAACTGTAATTATTGAAGATGAGAAAAATAATTAAAATATGTTTTTTTCTTAAAAAAAAAAATAGGTTGGAAAATTGTCCACACTAAACTTTTCTTGATTCCACCTCTGACAATCATTTCAAATTCATGAATATGTGGTGGGCAGTTGCTCTAAGTCAAAAATGATTTTTTAATAATTTTTTATCAATTACTTTATTATTAAATTTATATTTAGCTTACTTAAAAAGGTGATTATTGGACTTTTATCATATTTAGGAAATGATTTTCCGAGGCACGGATGTTGTTGCCATACTAATGGAATGGATCATGGCCCGAATGGTACTTCATCAAGCAGTCCAGGCTAAGGCCCAACAAGAGCTTCATTGCATAGTGGGCAACCGGCCCGTTAATGATTCAGACATTCCGAAGCTTTGTTTTTTGCAGGCTGTAGTCAAGGAGACCCTCCGAATGCACCCGCCCGGCCCACTCCTATCATGGGCCCGATTAGCGGTCCATGATGTCCACGTTGGAAAATATTTTGTGCCCTCGGGGACTACCGCTATGGTGAATATGTGGGCTATAGCTCATGACCCGAAGATTTGGAAGGACCCATGGGTTTTTAGACCCGAACGGTTTCTTGAAGAGGAGGTGAATATAATGGGATCAGATTTGAGACTCGCTCCTTTTGGGGCTGGTCGACGGGTTTGCCCTGGTCGGGTCTTGGGTTTGACAACAGTTCACTTGTGGTTGGCTCGATTTCTTCAAGAGTATACTTGGGTTGCCGCAAGGCCCGTGCAACTCGTTGAGTGTCTCAGACTTTCTCTTGAGATGAAGAAGCCATTGATTGTAGGAGCCATATTACGTTAGACTTTGTTGGTGATGCAATAGGTTTGGATGAAGAGAAGAGAGTCCTACTTGTATTTATAAATTTGAATAATTTGATATATTTTGCAAGTTAAAGTTCCTGATAAAGTTTTAACAATGTATATGATATAATCTACTACATTCTTCTCTTGGTAATTGATAATATATAAATATGATTTATAAATGGGTTTTCGATTTGCTATTCTATTCACTCAAAATAAATGCAAATAAGCTTCAAATTCCTTTATTTGAGCAAAAAAACATTTAAAGGATATAGTTTACTTTCTTTTATTTACCCTCACAATTATATATTTTCTCTTTTTTCATTTAGTCTTAATTGATTGTATATTAAAAAAAGAAATATATTTGTTAAATTTAATATAAAGTTGTTCATTTAAACCATCAACTTATTAATACAAATCCTATCCTACCTATCATGTGGCATCACGGAATCATCATAAAAGAAAGAGTCCATCATGACTATAGGAACATGTGGAGCTTTTTATATATCATGTATGCCACATAAAATATTACCATCACATGGTAGCTTGTATATATTATGTAGAAGCATGTATGAAATTATGTAACATGGCATTCACCTCCATGAAATATAAATGAGATTGCATATACAACATAATTAATCATGTAGGAACAATGCATGTTATTTTCTTTAAGGAATCATGTATGTCACATTGTATGTATATTATATGGCATCTTAAGCATCATTAGAGCAAGATTAATCCTATATACTTATCATTTTACACATATGAATACATGATAAAGTGGATGAAAATATAGATAATGATAATAGGATCATATGAATCATGTCAACCGCTTTCCAAAAGAGCGAACAAATTCATAAGAACTTAAATATAATTATATGAAGAAATTTATTTGTGAAATTATTCAACATGAATCCACATGTGAGAAAGAAATATATTTGTGTCATATAATAAGGAAAATATAGCTTATGCCAAAAGGCTAAGAGATAGCCCAAGGAAATGATGGTTGTTGACCTCATTATTTGAGGTCAATTTTTTCAAATTAATTTTTAGTGCCTAATGTAAACATCACTTTTAGGACTTCCCTTAGGTGGATATCCACTGACGTAGTACTGATACAACTTTCTAAGTTAGCCCAAATCGAATCGAACAATTTAAAATCAATAAAATAAAATCAAAATCATATTCATTAGACTTTACATTAAGTGAACCTAATATGATCAAATCGGTATCAATCAAATCAAAATTATTCATTTCTAACATGATTTAAATTAAATTAGCTCATCTCGATGTATGTTGACACGAACCAGTGTAATATTTAGATAAATTGACTCGAATTAGGGATAAAGGCTTGATGTTGGATAAAGCCGACCCCACGTAGTGGGATAAAGGCTTGATGTTGTTGTTGTTGTTGTTGACTCGAATTAGGTCCAACTTAACAACATCAAAATTGATTAAATCCAAATTAACTCGTCTCAAACCTATTTAAAATTGAAATCAACATTGATTAAATTAGATTGATCAAATCAAACTATCATAAGTTTATAGTTTTTGCAAGCCTTCTCTCTCTCCCGTCCTCTCTGCTTCGCGCGACACAAAGGGCCGAAACCCTCATCTTCGTCCCTTTCTCAAGGGACCCCGACCGAACTCTACCTCTTTAGACTCCTTTGCCTTGGCCGACGCCGAAAATCTCCTCAACTACAGGTAATCATCCCTCACATCTTCCTCTTATTCCTATCTTCTTCTTCTTTCACTCTTGGCTGGTCCTACTCACTTAAATCAGGTATTGAGGGTTCTTGATTAAAATCTGAGGCAAGATTTATTTATGTTTCTCTCTTTTGAGAAGCATTGGTAAGAAGAGAAATGATGAAGGTTTGTTGGAATGTATATACAAACTTACATGTTTTTTTTTTTTTAATCTTGGAGGACAAATGACTGCATTTATTTCATTTTGTATGGTTGCATTGTCTCTTCCCTCCATTCTTTTTTGTTCTTTCTTTTATAAAATATAAGAACCCGGTAGAGCTATTTCCATGATAAATTGTGATATCTTTCTTAGAATATGATCAATCAATATTTATAGGTAGCTTGTTTTGTTGCCCTTTTTGCCATATTAGTGAGGTGTTTCTTGACCTTGTTATGAAGTTGATATGTAAAAGGGCTAACCTATATTCTATGGCTAATCTAATGAGAAAAGTAATGGAGATGTGGGATTGTACCTTACATGACATGTATTTTATCTCATTGGAAGAGTGTGAGTTCTTGGAGGAAATAAATTTGTACTAAAATTTTCTTATCTCCCAATTGTATGCAAATAACTGAGTTAAGTTTTGTTATTGTAAGGTTGATTTTAAGACAAACTTGAGATAATTGCAAGATGCATTTCATTCATTCATATTATGTGTATTTTCAAATGAGAGACTTATATGCTTAATTTGGGAGTGGGGAACTTGAGATAGTTTTATTCCTACATAAGATTGGAAATGGCATGGGTGGTTCTACTCATAGTTGGAAAGAAAATCATGATAGTATGATTCATTTATGTGAAGGGATTAGAGAGTATTAGAGAAGATGTGGAAAGGTGTTTGACATCCTTTAGCAGTTGTTTGAAGGAGAATGTATGTGTTGGAAAGCTTCATGCGTTTTGGAAAAGAATGGAGTTATATTGAGCATAGGCATTGAGTTGTTAGAACAACCACATGAATTTGTTGTTCATAGTTACAAGTTGGGTCTAATATTAAACATATTTTAAAAAGATAAGTTTTAAGGTATCTTGCTTTCATTAGTGAGTATATGAAATGGAGATGTGAGATATTTGCAAAATTTATCATATTCATTCATAACTCATTGTGAGGAAAATATATGTAAGGTGGCTTATTCTATGTATTTGTAACATGAGTAGTCTCATGTGGTGTTTTAGGAAAAGGGAAGTGATAGATTGCTTTATATTTAAGCAAGTTGTTGTTAAGAAAAAAAATTGTATAAGTTGAATAGTAAAGTGGAATGTGTATATTTTGAAAAGTGAATTGTGTGATCATGGAAAGTAATGTGTATATCTTGAAAGATGAAGTGTACGTATTTTGGAAAATGGAAAAAAACGTGCGTGCGAAAAAGTGATATATGTGAATATTGAAAAGTGAAGTGTATAGAAATGGGTATATTTTGGAAATATGAAGTGTGTGTATATGTTGGTAATTGAAGTGTATGTGTTGTAAAGTAAATAATGTTGAAAAGTAAAGTAAGTATTTTGAAAAGTGAAGTGTATAGAAGTTTGTATATTTTGGGAGAGTGAGGTGTGTGTTTTGAGGAGTGAAATGTGTGTATTTTGGAAAGCAAAAATGTGTATTTTCAAAAAGTGTATGTGTTTAAAAGTGAAATGCTTTGAGAAGTAGAGTGTGTAAACTTTGAATAATG
Source organism: Dendrobium officinale (assembly GCA_019514585.1). Classification (NCBI taxonomy): domain Eukaryota; kingdom Viridiplantae; phylum Streptophyta; class Magnoliopsida; order Asparagales; family Orchidaceae; genus Dendrobium; species Dendrobium officinale. Next base: position 83,073,722 of record CM033682.1, read on the forward strand.
AAATATGTGTGATTTTGGAAAGTGATTTATGTATATTTTGAAAGATGAAGTGTGTGATTTTGGAATGTGCTTTATGTATATTTTGAAGGGTGAAGTGCGTGATTATAGTGAAGTGTTTGAATTTTGAAAAGGTGAGGTGTGCGTATGAAAAATGTGAATTTTGTGTGTGTGTTGAAAGGTAAAGTGAACTGTATGAATTTTGAGAAGTAAAATGTGTATTTTGAAAAGTAAAGTGAGTACAAATGTGCATATCTTAGAATAATGAAGTGTGTGAGTGTGTTGAAGAATGAAGTGTGTCAACGTTAGAAATTGAGTTATTTGGTTGATTGTTAGAAAGTGAAAGTTTAAAAGAAAAGCTTAGCTCTCTTTCTCTCTCTCCCTTTCTTCTCTTCTTCTCAGTCCTTGTGCGTCAGTATAAATTTTAGAAAACTATATAAAGAATCTTCAAAGCCGAAAATTCCTTAAGCAAAGTCAATCGAAGCTGGCACACAAGCCTGAAAATAAGGTATATTTTAATTTAATTGCATTTTTAATTACTTTATTTTAATTATTAGCATGCTCTAATCACAATTTTACTTTTTTTTGTTGGCATAAACTATGAGGAACAGTGGTGATCAAACGAACAAAGGTACTTAAGGAGATCAGTCGCATCCATTACTATCGGATGGAGGTGCTACGACCGAATATCACCGGACATTGACTATGGTGTAGGTAAATATTCTAAACTTAGATAGCCTTAAGGCTCATATGTTAGCATAGAATCATTCTACTTTATCCTGTACCAGCTAATATTACAAGTTTACCTTTTCTATTCTATTTAAGGACTACTGTATACAACTTTAGATTTGTGAATAATAGTCTTCTATTTTTCCGTCTCCTTCTTTATCTGTCTCTTCTCCACTTCCGTTTCTGCTTTCCTTTCATGGTATCAGAGTCACAAGATGGGGGATCAAGATTCAGCCACTTCTCTCCCTCCCTCCTCCACCGCTCTCGCCGGAACTCCCAATCCTGGCCTTTCATTCCGGCTTCACTGAAGTTCCACGTCACAAACATCAAGAATCTTCTTCCTCTCCCTCTAACATCCGACAACTACGCAATTTGGAGATCTCAAATACTTCAACAATTCACGGCCACCGGCTACGTCGGACACCTCACAGGCGACGTCTCTTAGCCCTCTGCCGACAACCAGCCTGCGCACATCGCCTGGAAACTTGTCGATAGCACGCTGATCTCAGCCCTGTTCTCCAAAATTTCGCCCTCCATCTTGCCTTACGTCATCACCGCCTCCTCGGCTTCAGACGTATGGGCTATTCTTGAACGCCGACTACAGTCTTCGTGTCGTTCTCGCATTCTCCAACTTAAGAACGAACTACACCATCTTCAAATGAAAAACCAGTCCATGCAGCAATATCTCTCCCAAGTCAAGACGATCGTCGACAACATCGCTGCTTCCGGCTCCAAAGTCGATCCGGAAGACATCATTCTCTATACCCTCAACGGACTCCCTACCGCATACAATTGCTTCAAAACTTACATTCAAAACTCACCTATACCAGCTGATATTGATTCACTTTATTCGCTTCTCTGTAGTGAAGAAATTTACATAAATCAAGATATCCTTAAAGACACCAGCACCGACTCGTCCGCTCTCTATGCCTCATCTAACAATCAACAACAAAATCGCACTAATCGCCGTCCAGCGAAGAATTCCAAGAACAGCAACACCGTTCCACCATCCTCAAATAATTTACCTCATCCAGGTAATAGCACCGGAAATCAAAGGCAAATTGTCAAATTTGCGGAAAGAACGGCCACATCGCCATCAACTGTTGGCATCGCTGTAATTTCAAATACGCCTCAACCACTACTTACACACCTCGCGCAATGCTAGCCAACACCGCCACCTACCCAACTCAAGATTGGGTGCTCGACACTGGTGCCTCCGCCCATCTCAAGCCGGACAGCAATAACATACAGTACCCCACTGCGTATCACGATTCGTCGTCCGTCTCGGTGGCAAACAACTCCAATGTCTCCATTCAGAACACCGTACAGGGCCTCCTACCACTTCTGGACACTCCCCGTAAGCTGCGTCTATGCAATCTGTTACACGTTCCATTCCTAACACATAATTTAATCTCTATCTCCAAATTAACGTCTAACAACTCTATATCTATTACATTTGATTCTAACGGATTTGAAATAAAGGATTCCCAGGATCATCGACCGCTTCTACGTGGTCACCTTCGTAACGAGCTATATCACATTCAACCCACCACGGACATCCAGTCGGTCGCTCTCCACACCACCGAGGACTCCTCCTACCTCTTGCACGTGCGTCTCGGACACCTGAACCGGCAACTACTCAATCGCTTGGCAAAAGATCTCCTCGCGTCCTCGATCTCTCGTTTGCCTTTTCTTTGTAAATCTTGTAACGTGGCCAAGAGCCACAAGCTTTCTTTTAGTACAAGAATCTCGATGACCTCCTCACTGTTCGAAATCATACATTCGGACGTCTTGGGACCGGTTCTGACATTGTCTTCCAACGGATTTCACTATTATGTTCTTTTTATAGACGATTTTACAAAATATTGTTGGATTTATTTTATGCATACTAAAAGAAAAACTCTATTCAATTTTAAAGTTTTCTGCAACATGGTTAACACTCAGTTTGGAACTTCTCCAAAAATCCTTCAATCCGACGGCGGCGGTGAATACACGGGCTCCGCATTCAACAGTTTCCTTCAAGACCGCAGAATTCTACATCATCTCAGCTGTCCTCACACCCAGAACAAAACGGGATAGCCGAGCGGAAGCATCGTCACATGCTAGACGTCACTCGGTCCCTCCTTCACGCCTCCAACATGCCTCAACAGTTCTGGCCAGAAACCATCTCCACCACAACTTACCTTATATATCAATTGTCATCCCTTCTAATCCAACTGCCTCAATCTCACCATACCAACTCCTGCATCACAAAACCCTGAACTATTCCTATCTCCGCATCTTCGGTAGCCTCTGTTACCCTTGGCTCAAGCCATACAACACCAACAAGTTTGCCCCTCGTTCTCACGACTGCGTATTCCTCGGCTACTCCCCTAAATACAAAGGTTACAACTGCTATAATCTAAATACCCATCAAATTCATATTTCTCGGCATGTAGTGTTTCATGAACACATCTTCCCTTTTCAAACACAACAAACCAACCAAACGCCTATTCCCGCTCTCACCGAAATACACATTCCACCTTCTCTACTCGTTCCCACGTCTGCTCTGACTAATTCTTCTAGGCTAACGGCTCAACCAAATATCGCCTCTTAGGAAAATCAAGAAACCATCAACAGCTCCTCTCACTCTCCGGACATCACTACCCGTGATATCTCTCCCAGACAACGGCCCAACATCTGCAACATCCAACATCCTAACCGACCCGAGCACCACATGCAAACAAGATCTAAGTCCAGGATCACTAAACCAACCCCAGTCTACTCTCTCCAAAGTAGCACAGTCAGTTCGTCGACCCCTACCTCCTATAGACAGGCCATGAATTTTCTGCACTGGAAATCCTCCATGGCCGCAGAAATCAATGCACTTCAGAAACAAGGGACCTGGACACTCGTTCCCGCCCCGACAAACAAATGCATTCTAGGATGTAAGTGGACTTTCAAAACAAAAACTCTTCCAAATGGACAGGTGGATCGCTACAAGGCACGCCTAGTTGCTCTCGGCTACGATCAACGACCCGGCGAAAACTATGATGAAACATTCAGCCCGGTTGCGAAAATGCCAACGATCCGACTTCTTCTAACTCTTGCCATTGATAAACAGTGGCCCGTTCTACAACTCGACATCTCCAACACAATCCTTCACGGCGACCTTCCTGTTGATATCTACATGCGCCAACCACCTGGTTTCACCGATGCAGTCTCTCCGAACCTCGTCTGCAAGCTACACAAGTCCTTGTACGGACTCAAACAAGCCCCTAGACAGTGGTTCCAAAAGCTCACGTCTTTTCTTCAGACAAGAGGATTCCGGTTTAGCCGCTCCGACCCATCTTTACTCCTTTTCACTAAGAACCAGGTTCATCTATATTTTCTAATCTATGTCGATGATATTCTCCTCACAAGAAATGATCAAGCCACAGTGCAATCGCTGCTCATGGATCTCAAATCCAATTTTGCATTCAAACAACCGACCCCGATTTCACTCTTTCTGGGAATTCAAGTGCAACATTCCAAGAACGGCTACTTTCTATCCCAGGCCCATTTCGCATGAAAGATTCTCACTGACGCCGGGTTCGCCGATTGCAAAGCTGCACCGACGCCTCTCTCACCAAACTCCAAACAATCCAACAACACTCTGCAACCCTTTCATGATCCCACTCTCTACCGTCGTATCGCCGGCTCGCTACAATATCTATCAATAACCCGCCCCGATATTGCCTTTGCTACAAATCGTATATGTCAGCACATGAAGACTCCAACTGATCAGGACTACCTCGCACTCACTCGACTACTTCAGTAAATTAAGGGCACACCCACCTTCGGCCTGCCCTTAACCACCGGAGAACTACAACTTCATGCCTATACCGATGCTGACTGGGCTTCCGACCAATCGGACCACAAATCTATCTCCGGTTTCTGCACATTCTTGGGACCAAATCTTATCTCTTCATCAGTCAAGAAGCAGATCACCATAGCCAAATCATCCACTGAAGCAGAATATAGATCGCTTTCCGCTGCCACCTCGGACGTCCTTTGGCTGCGACATCTCACGGCTGAACTTCATCTTTCGCAAAACAATCCAACTCCAATCTATTGTGATAACCAGTCGGCCATTGCCATTGCCAAGAATCCGGTCTTTCACACCAGAACAAAGCACATTGAAATCGAATACCACTTCATCCGTGAACACATCAACTCCGGCAACATCATCATCAACCACATCTCCGCAAAAGACCAAGTTGCGGACATCTTGACAAAACCATTTGCTCCAGCTCATTTCCAAGACTTGCGCTCCAAATTAACAATTCGTAGCATGAATTATTAATTTGCGGGAGGATTTTAGCATAAAATCATTCTACTTTATCCTGTACCAGCTACTGCTTTCCTTTCGCATAAGCGACATGATGTGTTTTGCGATGCTCGAGCCTTAGGTCATTGTAATAACCTGTTGTATTTGAATTACCTTTATTTTTCGTTAAACCCAAAACCCATAATTATATATTTTATTTACATCAGTGCATTTGTCTAAAGAGTTAGCAACAATAATTTATATTATTCCATATAATATTAGTGTCATTTCAAGATAATAATTAAAGATGAGTCTTAGTGAATTTCAAACACCAAACATGCATCCATTAACACATCAATCTATTTTTATTGCTGTTAACAAAGTTTGAAAACTAATTTTTTAATATGGTATAAATATGTTGGAATTATATTATCTATCGGGTTGGTCTCCTTAAGTAGGCTAATAAATTGATTAAAGCTTTCTCTAGGTGCATTATATTATATCTTTATACTTAACATCTTCACAGCTACATATAACTCTGAGTGAGTAGTGTAGCTATTCCAAATTGGTTGTTGCGCTGCATGTAATAAATCATAAAAGTTTTATGCCTCCATATTCGAAGATTCTTTTGTATATAATTGAAATTGTAACCCAATTACATCATAAATCAAGTCCTCAGACGTTCTATCTATGCATTCTTAAAATATGTTGGAACTTGCAGAAGGGCCACACCGAGAGTCAAAATAAGGCTCGTACTCTCCATGTGAAGTCCAATACCAATATCCTGGCATGAATCCTCTATGATATAGATCAATAGTAATCTCATCTAGTGTGAGGTAGTATGGTTGATTTTCGTGTTTGAGATATGAACAACGAAGCCTACCCTCTGATATAAATGAAGGTAATTGACTGTCTGCTTGAATGAAATAGTTCACTCAGTCCAGAAATTCATCTTTTAATGTCTTGCATCCAGGCAACATTTGATTATACATCCAGCTTTTGTATTTTTGAATATCCATTACACACTTGAACTATAAATTTTTACAACTAAATAATGATATTTGTATTAATTAAAAAAATTAAATAATATGTGCAATATTGATGATTTTAGGAGTTTGTATGTATAGTTGTGTGCACTGGCCTCCATCACGCACTCATTGTATATTGCACAATAGAAGAGTGTATATGAATTAGTGCAACACATTAATGCATATAGTTTTCCAACCAAGTCATCAGAAGGTTCCTGTTTTATGTGACCAAACCATCTAAGGAGACTCTCTCTAATCTTATTTTTCGTTGGAGCTACTCCAACCTTTTCTTATATATGCTCATTTTGTATCATGTCTCTAAGAGTAAAGTCACTCATCCACCTAGCATCATCATCTTTGTAACACTTAATATTATGTTTCTCTTCTAATGGCCAACATTCTACACCATAAAGCATTATAGGTCTCACCACCATTTTGTATAATTTTCCCTTGAGTTTGAGGGGAACTAATCTATCACACAACATGCTTGTTGCATTCCTCCGCCATTCAACATGAATTCTGCTAATAATACCTCCATCCATTACACCATCATCATGAATAATAGACTCCAAGAATAAAACCACTCAACCACCTAAGCATCCTCATATCTACAACACTAACTTAAGATTATGGTTTTCTTTTAATGACCAACATTCTTCACCATAAAATATTGTAGGTCTCACCATCATTTTTTTAGAATTTTACATTAAGTTTGAGGGGAAATTATCTATCACACAATAAGCCCTATGTATTCCTCCATTCCAATCATCCAACATGAATTATGCTAATAATATCTTCATCAACTACACCAACATCATGAACAACAGATTATAAGAGTAAATCCACTCATCCACCTAAGCATTGTCATCTCTGCAACACTTAACTAACTATTATGCTTCTATTTTAATGACCAATATTATACAACATAAAGCATTGTAGGTTTCACCACAATCTTATAGAAAATTTTCTAAAGTTTGAGGACAACTTTTCTATCACACAAAAAGCCCTAAACTGAACAATCTTCACGCATCTCCTAATTAATCTTAAAATATGAACAATAGACTCATGAAATGGAAGGAACTAGGAAGATTACCTTCTCAACAAGAGTCGATCGTGGAATGAGACGGCGGGGATGATGTATCCAAGGAGAACGCTGGAGGCGACAATAAGGAACGTCGTCGAAGGAGGAGACAATATGGAACGTTGTCGAAAGTGCCAAGCAACTAGCCATGAGAGGGGAGAAGGTGGCTGCGAAGACGAGGAAGGAACGTCATCGAAGTAGACGATGGCACAGGGAAAGATCGTCGAAAGACTGCCGAGGGCAGAATAGAGCGAAACCACCGGTTACGAAGATGAAGAATGCATGGTCTAGCAAAACATAATGAGAACGAGTGAATGAAATAAATGATCAGGATGCTAGTTTAGATAGAGTATTTTGTGAAGAAGATTTTATAGTGGGAGCTCGCTTGTGAAGACAACCATGGGACATATGTCATATGACTCATGACGAATCTTGTTCGAATTAGGTTCGAGCAATATTTGTATTTATTTTGATTCATATTTGAACATTCTTTGAATCAAATTTAAATAAAATTTGATTGCATCTAGATCAAATACTATTTGAACTTGATTCAAATATAATTTGAATTCATACCAATTTAAACTAAGTTTGCTTGGGTGAACTTCAATAGCATTCCACGTATACAAAGTAAGGATAATTTGATCTGAAATTAACTTTCAATCATATTTTTCTAAGAATTAAAATAATGATCATATTTCTCTAAATTCAAACATTATGCTGTGCATAAAGTCAAATTTCTCTTTCTTAATCTTATAGTTCTTTGATGACATATCATTCATAAAAAAGCTAATATTCCTTGAATAATTATTCAATTATTAAAAAAATTCATATTATTATGATATAACAGTTTTTATAATTTATATAACTAGAGGAAAGCACATGACAATCAAACCATTACCTACTTGAATTAATCTTGTACCTTTTTTTTTTTTTTAATTTTTTGATTTTTAAAGAAATCATTATGAAAACCAATCTTACACTAAAATAAATTCAATGATTAAGGCTTCTTTTGGGATGGCTTTCTAAATGTCTCTTAAAATAGCTTTTCAATGTAAAAATTAAAAATTAAAATATTTGAAATAAAAAGTTGCTTTAAGAAGTACTAAAATAGCCGTCCCAAATGAAGCTTTAGATTTTGTTTGGGGCGGCTTTTTATTGATTTTTAAATATTTTTTTAATAAAAAAAGTTAAATTTTGTACTAAAAAATTATTTTAATTAAAAAAAAAAACCATCATAAACGAGGCAAATTATTACGTGCGGTGTCCGGATCGTCCAGAGGCGAATCTGGATGCTCCACGTCACTATGTGGCACGTCCGAATTCGCCTCCGGACGAATACGGATGCCGAACTTAATAATTTGCCCTTAAGCAAAGCCTAAGAACTAGTCATGGTCTGACCTAAAGATGAACTTCTATGATCACCGCCACATCAAATTTGTATTCAGCTGAGTCAACACAGAATTATAAACAAATATTTAACTAAATAAAATTGAAGCAAAACGTTTAACTTCAAATTAATTTTCGGGCCCTTATAAAACCCGATAATTCATCAAAGCTATACTCATCCCCTCTAATTTCTTCTCCTCCCTAATTCAAATAAAAATTACTAAAAACAAGAACAACAAGGTTCCAGATCTACAGTTTTCATCGTTGGAAGGCAACACAGCTAATCTAAAAGGAAGGCCGGCTCGATCTGACCGAGATCCGAATTGGTGCGATCTTGCCGGAGCCGGAACCGCGGCAGTTGTTGCAGGCCATCCGGCCGGAACCGGCACAAGTGCGGCAGCCGCGGTCTCCGTCGGACCAACGCGAGCAGAGGCACTCCACCTTGCCCGTTCCGCTGCACTTCGGGCACCGTTGCTGCCACCCGCCGGCGAGAGGCGGATGCATCCGACACTCATCCGCCGCCTTGACGAGCATCGCCCCGGCCACCACGCCAAGACCCGTCGCCACTTGAGTCGCCAAAACTAAAGGCCCCATTCTATCTCTCTCTCCGTTACACAGATTCGTGATTGGTGTGGAATATTGAAAGGGGAAATCGGAAAAAGGTTAGAGTTTTGAGGGGTTTGTGATGGCAGCTTTTATAATGGAATAAAGAGTGATGCCGTGTTTGACTGTCTCTTTTGAAGAGAGAGAGAGTGAAGAAGCTGCCCACCTGATGCGGGTTTCTAATTTTTTCACAATTTTTTTTTCTAGATGCAGCTCCCTTTGGCTTCTTCAGGAACAATTTTTTTAATATTTTATGAAACAGTTTTTTTATTTAAAATTATTTAAATTAAAAAAAAAATTATATTAAAAAATTAAATATATTGATTTAGAATTTTAACTATCAACTAAGAGATATTTGATTTGAGCTTACAAAAATAATATGTATGTAATTTATCTTAATTGACCTAAATGTTAAAAAAATTATTTTTTCACAAAAAAATTTGTGTTATAATATTTTGATAAAATTTATATTAGAATAAATTTAAAAATGATTAATTCTATTTAATATTAATAAACTATAATATGTTTATTTAGAACAAAAATGTCAATGAAAATAGAATAAATTTTAAGCTATTTTGATATAAATTATCATGATTTTTACATATCAATTTTTTCATTTAAAATAAAAACAACATAATTCAATTTGATAATAAAGTTTAAATTTTTATGATCAAAAATAGTTTTTTAATATTCAAATAAGTTAGAGTATGAAGGTTTTTAGAAAGCATGCAATAAATTTTTATGCTATTTTGATAAAATTTATTTCCAAAGAGTGTAATATTAATTTTAGATATATTCTGATTAATTTTATATAAGAAATAAAATTATTATTTTTTAGAGAGAGTTCCAGCCGCCTCAAATGAATTTCGCTGGAAGTTGAAGGAAAAGAAAAACGTGCGGAAATAATTAAATCTGTGTAGCGTTCGTGGAACGGGTTTGAGGGTGTAAGCCAGTTGACTTTAGCAATGCGCGGGCGACTTGACTGACTGGAGTTTATTTATTTATTTATTTATAATTTTATAATCGGGCCTAAAGGGATGGTAGCTTCAAAGAAAAACATTTGCTCCGTTTAGTGACGTGCATGCTCTGCACGTTGTGATTTTATTATTGTTAAAATATAAAATATTAGTCTGAGTTTTGATGAATCCAAATCCGGATGGAGGGTTATGATCGAGCCATGTAAAATAATTTTGTTGACAGTATAATATAGAATAACTAAATTATGATGAATGTCCTCTTCTAATGGTGATGAAAGGGGTATAGAAGGAGAAATTATTTTGTGTGTGGAGTCAGGACGGAAAGAATCATTCGGATTGTGATTCTACACACAGTGTGTACATTCATATGTCCGAAAGATTCTCACGGTCCAGACTTCACACAAAATAATTTATTGTATACAAGTGATAATGTGGATAGTGTTGCATGATATTTGGGATTGATTCCTTGACTTAGAAGAATGGAAGGGGCTAGATAGCATGGAATTAGCTTCAGGTGTTTGATTTGAACTCATTTGGGCTTGGATTTAGTCAAATTTGATGTCGTTGGGCTCGTATTTTCGAGACGTTCAGTTCGACTATAAGTTTGTTGAAATCGGAGTTCATATGATCTCCGATTTAATTTTTGAAATTTCCAACTTGAATTTCCCTTGAGATTCGTTTCTGATCGACATAATTCTTTTGATGCTATATCAAGTGGGAAATTAAGCAGGTGTCTCATAAAAACCAGTAAATTATTTTTTAATTATCTTCTTATTCCCTAATTTCTTTTTAACAAAAAAGACTTTCTCTTACTATTTACAACACATTAAGAGATAAAATATAACCGGCCCCCATCTAAGGGCTCACAAAATATTTTATCGATGAAATGGTAACAAAGTTGGACAACAAAATCATTTAGCAGATCAGAATTGGCCATTTGTTATTGTATCCAAAGTCAGAATTGCGTCATATTTCTTCATATAATAACGCCGGTCAGATATTGACTCGGGCTTCTAGACGCTGTGGAACTGATTCATACTAATGCGCCATTACCTAAATTACAACTTATATTATTGCAGAGCAAGCATTTGGCACTTTGTTGCCTTTTGATTGGAAATGCTCTGTAGCTCGATTGGGGTGTAAATTTCGGGTCACGGGTCGGGTTCGAGTCGAACTCGGAACTGACCCGAGTTCAAACGGGTCGACCCTAACCCGACCCGGGTGGACAAACGGGTCGAAAATCCGAACCCGACCCGACCCGGTTTGGGTTCTGCCGGCGCCGGAACGGCTGCAGGCGGACGGCGGGGGCAGAGGCGAGAGGGGCGGACGCGAGCGGGGGCAGCAGCTCGGGCGCGGGAAGCTGGCGCGCGGGGGCGGGCTGCGCGCAGGCAACGCGGCGGGCAGCGCTGGCGGGTAGCGGGCAGAGGACAGAGGCGGGATTCGAATTTTTTTGAATTAAACGGGTTCGCGGGTTGACCCGGCAACCCGTCGGGTCAACCCGAACCCGACCTGTTTCAAAACGGGTTGGGTTCAACCCGAATTTTTCGGGTCGGGTCCGGGTCGAGTTTTTGTGTCATGTCAAATATTGACACCCCTAAGCTTGAGCAATAGATTAAAATAAATTAGCTTGATAAAGTAATGATAACTGAACAATATTGATATTGTTACTCAGTGTGGAATCTAATTGGGAGATCAATCAGATTGTACTATTGTCTTGGACCTCAAGTCAATTTCACGTGCTTGGTGGAGCGGTGCTGGTGCTTTGTACATAATTTTTTTTTTTTAACGTACAATGCCCTGGCTCTGTGTACCCAAGTATGAAAACGATGTATGTGAGAAGAGAAACAATGAGAGAGAGAAAAGAGAGACTTGTACTTATTAAATAAAAACATGACTTGTATATAAAAATTAAGTAATAAATTTGAGTGCTATTTTATATCACAAAATAACTATTTATAAATATATATAAACATCTTATACTTTTTTTAAAGGAAATTCATGTATTTCAATTGAAGATTTTATATTTTTATAAAAAGTTATATCAAGAGGTGTTGTTGCAACATTTATCCACTTGTACCATTTAAGTGAGTGACATGATAATCGCTTTGAGGCGTTTCGGCAAATCGGTCATTCAATTGTGAACCTCCTTAAGTAAAATGAGCTAAACTCTTAAACATCGAGACACTTTTTGATATAATGGTTGAAATTTCACTAAGAAATTTTGCAGTTAAGCATGCTCATCTCAGATCAATTCCGGGACGAGTGACCTACTGAAAAGTTGCACCAATAGAATAAAACCGTGAGGCACTTAGGTCAAAGTAGACAATATCTCGATAGTTAAGAGTTTGAGCTGTTACATCAACACCTTAGGCCAATTTGGTAGGTCGAATTCGGCTAGGTCGAACTCAAAAGTTAAACTAGCTGAACTCAAATTCAAAATGATGCAAATGAAATAACAAGCAAAAATGTAGCTTATTTTGTTCTATTGATTAGGAGTTTTAAATATCAACTAAGAGGTTTTGAGTTTGTAGCCTATATATGTGTTATGTGTATGAATTTACCTTAATTGACTTAGAGAGAGACATCAGGCTAAATTAAGCTGTCGTGAGTGGGGATTGGACCACCAAAGCGATTGGTTACAATTCTGGGTCGGCCAAACAAGTCCGTCCAAAAAAACAATTATAACACGTGATGAAGAAGTTTCAACGTTAATTTCTTGGCACGTTCTTGACTGGGTTTGTGGTTGATCAACAATAGAAGTCTTCTGTTGGGCCAATGGAACCCTAATTTATTTATTTTATTAAATTATGATATTATTCATATGACAAAAGGTTTGTTGATGCATTGTTTTCATACTGCCCTGTTTTTCCCCCTTCACCTACATTTGACTATGACAACTATTATTTTTAAAATAAAAGCTATTTGGAGATATTCGACTGAAAGTAATAATGCCTTAAATACTCATTTGATTGCTTGAAATAAAAAATAATAATATTTTTAAAAAGTTGTATTACTAAATTTATTATTTAATTATATATAATTATAAATTAATATAAAATTAAAAAACAACAATCTTTAAAATTTCATTTTCATAAATTTATTTTTTTAATTTAATAAATTTTAAATATTTTTTATCTAAGAAAATCAAATAAACACTAAGGCTCCGTTTGGGACAATTTTTTTTAATTTTCTAAAACAACAGAAAATAATGATCAAAATTTGTAGGAAATGAAGTGCTTTTTAAAAATTTGGTTTGACTTTTTTATTGCTTTTTAAAAAAGTTTTGTACTAGAAGATTGCTTTAAAAAGTAATTCTCAAATGAAGTCTTACTGTCTAAAGCTTTGTTTGGGAAGACTTTTTTACTGTTTTTTGACGTCCCAAATGAAGCCTAAGATAAATTGTCCAAACAGATTTTATATGGAATATAACGATCTAGAAACGTGGGTCAAACAGGCGCAGCAAAAACTAAATATTCTGTCAAAATTGAGAAGAAATGCTTTCTAACGACCAAAAGCAGATTATGTTGAACTGTTGAAGACTATGAATAAGAACGCATGCACTTATTGGTTTTCTTTGATAATATATATATATATATATATATATATATATAAGGATTCCATATATTTTAGTTTCTGCTGGGCATGTTTTTCGGGTGGAGAATCTTAGCATCAAATATTGTTCAAAGTTGAACTACTTTTTTTTTTTTTTTTTTGATTCAAAAACAATAACACAGATCAGATTGCAAAGTTTGGGGTAACAAAATTAGCAAAATCCAACAAAATTAACGCTCAAGCATAACCTAGCAATAGTAAACTTCATGCAAAAAAAAAAAAGCAATCATGGCTTCTTTTACATAAAGAGATTGGGTATGGATGCCTTGAAGGTAGTCTTGAGCTTCCTGGATGGTGGCCTAACCTTCTTGAACACAAGAGGGAATTTGATCTTTGAGTCATGGAATTGTTTGGTACTCTCCCGTTTGCAGAGCTTAGAGGGAATGGTTGCAGTCTTGATGATTTGAATGCATGGGAAGCGAACACGATGACGAGAAGCCATCTCATTGTACATGTGTTCGACTGCGCCATTTAATGTGGTGTCCCTGTACTCCTTGTACATGTTGTGGTAGCCAGTCCTGCTCTGGTAACGTAGCCAGATGCCATAGTTCTTAATCTTGGTTGGATATTTCTCAAATATCTCGTTAATAGCAAGGACTTGGCCGTTACTTTTCTTCACCTTCTTTAGTTTTCTCAGGAAGTACCAGAACTTGGATTTTGCCCTGACTTCATTAGTAGCCCATAACTTCATGCGATAAATTTTTGGATGCTCATCGCTTGGGGTTGGAAGGGCACGACCAACCACTTGGTATTGATGAAACCTAAAAATGCCCATTAATCCTCCGAGATTCCAACGCAGATCAAGCTCCTCGCAGCCTTCTGCCTTCCACGGAGGGTACTATAGCTTACCCTAAAAATACCATTTTTTCCTTGGAGCAATCGAGCTTCGACCTTCAGACGGCGGCAGGGCTGAGCTATCGAAACGCACGAAGGAGCGGCTGGAGCATTACAGCGAACAAATGAATTATGAAACTCTCCTCAAAAAAAAAAAAAAAAAAAAAAAAAAAAAATTCAAAGTTGAGCTACTTGTTTGCTCCTGTTAAAGCTTAATTTAAGATAATTTTTTTTATTTTTTACTACAAATTTTTTTATAATAAAAATTTATTTCGAAAATATTAAGAAAATTATTTCAAATGAAGTCTAATTAGATCAAAATATAAGAGTTAATTAATAAATTAAATTTGGTTCTATTAGGATAGATTCCGTAAGAAAGTCGTCACAACATATTCATGATCTTTTCAAATGAAAGAAATTAAGATATCAACAAAGGATTAAATTGCGTAAAAGAATTTGTTATTTTATGGTTACACATACAGGCCTGTAATAATTAAAGTCACAAATTTGTCCAAATAAATCTTTAATTTTCAATTAGAACAAGAAAAAAAACATTAGTGTGAACAACAAAGGGGGAAAATTAGAGAAACCTACAAGAATCTTTAATGACAATTTAAAATCAGGAAACTAATTAATTAGATATATATCTTTCACTTTTGCAAAGCACAAATATGATTAAGAGAAACTTGTAACCATTCAAAACATGCATAGTAATAACAAGGTATTGGATTAACTCAAGAAGATTATCTTACAAACTACAATAATACCATACTTATTTGTCCAAAATAGTAAACAATATTATCACTCTTTCATCCAAAATCTTGCAAGCCTTAATATGAACAAAATAAATACAAAGAATCATAAAATCAGCCACCAAAGATAAATAACACTAATATTTATGTGGTTTGGCAAGTCTACGGGGAGAAAGATAGAGAGGGCTAAGTTTTTATTAAGATGCATAATCCTAATATGCTTTAGATCTAGGTTAATTTTCCAAAGTAGAAGATATTTCTTCATCTAAATTTAAAAAGAACTAAAGCGCTTTATTATATCTTGTAAAAATAGAAAGAAGAAGAAAAACCCTAATCAACTGAACCTCCAATCTTCGATCTCATGAAAGAATCGTGTAAGAAGAAGCTTCGGATCCTTCTTCGCGGTTCACCTAGGAAAAACACAAGTATGTTGCTTTCAATCCTTTTGCTCTATCTAGCTATTTAGAAACCGAAGGGCCATTGAGAAGTGTGAAATAAGTCTTTTAAAACACAAGTAGGCGCGCGGGCGCGCGGGCTCAGGGGACGCGGGCGGGTGCGCGGTTGGGTGCGCGGCCGGGTGCGCTTCATCCCGGCACGGACTTGCGCGCGCGCGGGTGCACGGGCAGCCGTGCAGGTAGCCGTGCAGGCAGCCTCAGGCGGGCAGCTGATTGTTGGCACGCGCGGGCAGCTTCGACTGGCGTGCGGGCAGCCGCGTGGGCAGGGTTGGGCAGCTCCGCGGGCAGCCGGGCAAGGGGCGGGCAACCTAGGGCTGGTCCACAGGCAGCCATTTTAAACGGGTTTCCGGGTTGACCCGGCAACCCGTTGGGTCAACCCGAAGCCGACCCGTTTCTCAAACGGGTCAGAATCTGAGAACATGAACCTGATCCGTTTTGGAAACGGGTCGGGCCTAACCCGAAATTTCCGGGTCGGGTTCGGGTCGGATTTTCGAGTCGTGTCAAATATTGACAGCCCTAGGGCCAATGAGGTCGTGTGAGAGGCGATGTCGCATGAAGGACAAAAATCAAAATAATAAATGAAGAAGCATTTTGCTGTGGACTGTGGAGCAGCAAATTATCCCATTTTTCTATAAAAATAATAGCACTTTCACGCACATTTTTTACTTAATGAATGCTCTTCAAAAGCTCAACAAGTGTAATCCATTTAATTAAAATACTAATTAATCCCTAATTATTTATCCTGAGCTTGACTACCATAATTAATATTAATAAATCAGAATGATGTTAATTAACATCTTACTAATTAGTCAAAAAAATAGTATAAAATTATTGTGCATAAACAATAACAATGATTATAACTATAACTCAAATTAATATTTATATAGCCTTAATTTCTTGACTCAGGACTACTCAAATCAAATTAAAATTTGTTAGCATCGATACATCGACATCTAGAATAATTTCAATAATTTGTTTTCAAAAATATAAGTAAAGCCTTCTGCAATCAAACATAGGCTTTGTCTGGAACGACTGTTTTACTGTTTTATAGAGGAGTCTTTTAGTAAAAAATTAAAAAGCTATTTTAAGAATCAGTAAGAAAGTCTCACTGAATGAAGCTATAATCTCATACGAGTCAAAATTTCGGAGGGGAACTTATGCCCCCTGAGTGAATTTACCTTAATTGGCCATAAATATTTTCAAAAAAAGAAAAAAGATGGTTCGCTTCTCTTGGAAAGTGTGAGGGATGTCTTAGAATCCCTTCGTAATTTGAAGATACATATAGCAAGCTCACAACCATAAGAATACTAAGAACGATTAAATAAATTTTTTTTTGGGTAACAGGGGTATCTACCCGCTACCATCTCTTGAAAGAGGCGCTTGGCGGCGTAATTAATCCCTCGGCGAGTCTACTAGCAACCAACTCCATAGGTGCATGACTCATAGTTCTTTTCTCTCCACTTAAGGAGTCGTGTTGTATGAGAGGGGATTCGAACTTGGGATGGGGGGTTCCCAACCAAACTTGCCCACCAACCCACCTAAACTCGATGGAGTGATTAAATAATTTTAAAATAGTGATTTTGATAGCAAATATTAATTAATAAATGCTTAGTCCATCACTCTGTGTGATAAAATATACGCATATTCATAGTTTTAAATTCAGTCATAAATCCTTATCATTTCTAGTTGAAGGGTCACAAAGTTAGTTACAAATATACAATATTCTTGTAGTGCAATGTAAGAGCATAAAGAAATTTGAAGATTTTGCTTCAAGTTAGCCATGTTAATAAGTCGAGTTTGACGCTTATTGTTTTATATAGGGTCATATGGTCTATTTGATTTGAAGTTAAATAAATTTGACATTTATTATTTTAACTTTTAGGTGTTTAGTTTGATACAGCCTTGTTGCGTGTTAGAAAATACGCGGCGGTAGAGTTTGTAAATTCGCGTCCGAGCATTGCACGTAAGTTTAACACACAAACAGAAAGAAAGAGTGAACACCAAGAGTTTTTACGTGGAAAACTCAAAAATGGGGAAAACCACGGGGCCTTGCCCAGTTGCAAATTTCCACTAGTGTTTTTGTAGATTACAAATGGCGGATTTCTTCCCACAAGTCGGGATAATCCAAATACAACTTGTCTCTTCCACGAAATTCACAAAATCCTGCGAATTCCCTGCGCTTCCTGAAAATCCGGCGGAGTTCCGGTGTCTCCAGGCGGCAGGAAAAACTCCGGCGGCGGTGGTCGAGGAGGTGAGGAATCTCCTATTCCCCTTTCTCCTTCTCCTTCTCTTCTTCTTCTCTCTCTTCACTTGAGTCCCCTTGGTGTAGAATGAGGGCTCTATTTATAGTTTTTTTGGAGTGGCATAGCCAGTAAATAGGCGCGAGATCAAGGGCAAACAGGGAGTGGTTTGAATGGACGGCCGATATCGAATCCTTTGATCATGCACCGTTTGTTGGACATTTTATGGCCTTAATGATGTTGGAATTTGATGATCTTGGGCTCGTTGGATTCGTCTCGTCGAGCCCTTTGATTCGAGTATAAGCTCGTTAAAATCGGAGACCGTTTGGTAACTCAAATTGCGGTTTGAACCTTCCAACGGCGCTTTGAACCCTTGATTCGGACTCATTTGGGCTTGGATTGGGTTGATCTTGGTGTCGTTGGGTTCGTATTTCCGAGACGCTCAGTTTGACTGTAAGCTCGCTGAAATCGGAGTTCATATGCTCCCGAAATTAATTTTTGAAGGTCCCAACTAGTTTTGCCTCGAGATTCGTGCCCGATCAAGACGATTTTGTAATATCGTATCAGTTGCCCCCCTATTTTCGGACGTCGAAGCTCCAAGAGTCCGAAAATATATGATTCAAAAATTTGTGTTGGCCAACACCAAAGATTGTTCCGAATATTAAATTTTCCTCGAAACTTTATCATAGAGACTTCGTTGAGCCATGAAAGTTGTAAAATTGAGTCCGGAATGTCGAAAAACATGTCCGGGGACCCCAAAAACATCGAAATTGGACTTGTCGGGGCGAAAAAATGGGCCCAAAACTGACAGGGCGACCGAACCGGCCGGCCGGCCACCGCCGTCGCCGGCGGTGCTGCGGCCGCGCTGTGGACGCCTGCGGCCGAACCGCGCGCCCGTAGAGGGCTGCGCCCGCGCCCGCGGAGGGCTGCGCCGGGGCTAGCCGCGCGCCTGGCTAGTCGCACCCGCGCTTGGGCTAGCCGCGCCCGCGCCTGCTACGCGTGGCTGCCGCGCCTGCGGCAGTGGCTGGCCGCGATCCGCGCGCGCCTGCCGCGGATTGCCACGCTGGCCGCGCCTCTTCGTGCGGTCGGTTGGCCGCACCGACCTAGTGGGCCCCACGTATGTTGAAAAATGACGTTTTTTGGTCCAAAAAATCCCGAAAAAATCCCAAAAAATTGCAAAAAATTTCTAAAAATAGATAATTCTGAATTTTGCAATAACTTCTCCCCTTTCTTTCCAAAACCTATAAATAGGCCTCTTAAGCCTTTGAAGAATTTGCAACTTCTCTTTCTTTCTCCCTCCGGTTCTCTGGCGGATGAGGTTTCCGCTATTTGCGAGTTAGAATTTTTTCCTACTCGAATAGCGCCCCTCTTCGTGCGCAGAAACCTACGGGATCTCCCCCTCCGGCTTCATGACGGTGAGGCTTCCGTTATTTGCGAGTTCAAATTTTTTCCTACTCGAATAGCATCCCTCCCCGCGTGCAGAAGCCTACGGGATTTCTTCCTCCCCCTCCGGCTTACTGACGGTGAGGCTTCCGTTATTTACGAGTTGAAATTTTTTCCTACTCGAATAGCGCCCCTCCCCGCGTGCAGAAGCCTACGGGATTTCTTCCTCCCCCTCCGGCTTACTGACGGTGAGGCTTCCGTTATTTGCGAGTTGGAATTTTTTCCTACTCAAATAGCGCCCCTCGTCGCGTGAAGAAGCCTACGGGATTTCTCCCTCCGGCTTACTGACGGCGAGGCTTCCGTTATTTGCGAGTTGGAATTTTTTCCTACTCGAATAGCGCCCCTCTCCGCGTGCAGAAGCCTACGGGATTTCTTCCTCCCCCTCCGGCTTACTGACGGTCGAGGCTTTCGTTATTTGCGAGTTGGAATTTTTTCCTACTCGAATAGCGCCCCTCCTCGCGTGCAGAAGCCTACGGGATTTGAATGCCATTTGGGCGGAAGTTTGCTGGCGAGTAGTAGTCCGCCGACGAGGAGAAGTCCGACGACAAGGAGAAGTCTGCTGGCGAGCAGAAGTCCGACGATGCGTAGGAGTCTTCTAACGAGCAGAAGTCTGACGACAGGGAGGAGTCCGACGTCGGGTAGAAGTTCAACTTCGGGTAGAAGACCGACGAAGATTCGTCGACGAGCAGAAGTCTGATGACGAGTAGAAGTCCGCTGACGAGCAGAAATTCGATGACAAGGAGAAGTCTGACGTCAGGTAGAAGTTCAACTTCGGGTAGAAGACCGACGAAGATTCGTCGACGAGCAGAAGTCCGACGACGAGTAGAAGTCTGCTGGCGAGCAGAAGTCCGACGATGCGTAGGAGTCTTCCTACGAGCAGGAGTCTGACGACAGGGAGGAGTCCGACGACGAGTAGAAGTCTGCTGGCGAGCAGAAGTCTGACGATGCGTAGGAGTCTTCCTACGAGCAGAAGTCTGACGACAGGGAGGAGTCCGACGTCGGGTAGATGTTCAACTTCGGGTAGAAGACAAACGAAGATTCGTCGACGAGCAGAAGTCCGACGACGAGTAGAAGTCTGCTGGCGAGCAGAAGTCCGATGATGCGTAGGAGTCTTCCTACGAGCAGGAGTCTGACAACAGGTAGAAGTCTGCTGGCGAGCAGAAGTCTGACGATGTGTAGGAGTCTTCCTACGAGCAGAAGTCTGACGACAGGGAGGAGTCCGACGTCGGGTAGAAGTTCAACTTCTGGTAGAAGACCGACGAAGATTTGTCGACGAGCAGAAGTCCGACGACGAGTAGAAGTCCGCTGACGAGCAGAAATTCGATGACAATGACAAGTCTGATGTCAGGGAGGAGTCCGACGTCGGGTAGAAATTCGATGTCGGGTAGAAGTCCTATCCGAGGTTGTATGTCAGAACATTTGTTCGATGACATTAACCTGTGAGGAAGAGGTCAAGAGAATCCACCAAGGATGTAAGATCTATCCGAGGTTGTATGTCGGAGCCCTGCTCGACGACGTTAACCTGTGTGGGTGAGGTCAGGAGAATCCACCAAGGATGTAAGACCTATCCGAGGTTGTATTTCAGAACATTTGTTCGATGACATTAACCTGTGTGGAAGAGGTCAGGAGAATCCACCAAGGATGTAAGACCTATCCGAGGTTGTATGTCAGAACATTTGTTCGATGACATTAACCTGTATGGGTAAGGTCAGGAGAATCCACCAAGGATGTAAGACCTATCCGAGGTTGTATGTCAGAACATTTGTTCGATGACATTAACCTGTGTGGAAGAGGTCGAGAAAATCCACCAAGGATGTAAGACCTATCCGAGGTTGTATGTCGGAGCCCTGCTCGACGACGTTAACCTGTGTGGATGAGGCCAGGATCAAATCCCCCTGAGATTGATCGTCCGGTGATTGAGATACAATGTGGATTGTGTATTTCTCGAATCACGGAGATAGAGTTTGAGAAGTTTTTTTTTTATCTTTCACAAGAGGAAAAATCATATCACAACAACATGAACATTCTATTACTGCATTACGTAAGATAGTACAATAGTTCCCTAGTACGACTTACAACTTACAAAGTACTCAACACACAAGATCTACACACGGTGATAATATGACAACATTTAACTTGGAAGAAGATATTAGAGACATCACAGTAACACTCAACTCAACATAAAAGCGACAATAAGACAAGTAATATTTGCTAATACAAATACACAAAGTGCGTGATCATTCAATCTCTCCAACCATTTGAACATTATTCAATGGTTGTCTTTGTTGTTGATTCTGCCCCCCAGTCGGACCAACTTCATCTCGGATTGGTGTATTCTTGATGAATTGTCGGAGATATCCTTGTCGGATCAGTCTCTCAACTTCTTTCTTGAGCTGCCAACATGCTTCGGTAGTGTGCCCACGACTACGGTGGAAGTGGCAATATTGCTCTTGGTTTCCAACATTAGGCTTCAAAGGATGTGGCCATTTCACGTTCTCTTGATCCCAGATTGCCATTAATACATTTGTTTGGGATGTATTAAGTGGTGTGTACTCCTTTCCTTGGCGAGGTTCTCGTCGTGGTGACGGAGACATATGAGGTAGATTATTCTTCCCATGCTTTTTCTGCTGTGAGAAAGAATTATCCATCCCAGGTGCACCTTTGCGCTTCCCACTGATTTGCTCAAACTGTTTCCTGTGAGCATTTATAGCTTCATCCGCAGAGATTTGTGCCTCCACGCGATGGATCAAGTCAGCGTACGAATGGACGGTGTCTCGCATAAGGGCCGAATAGAAGGGGCCAGGACGAAGACCTCCAAGAAAGACCCCTCTGAGCAATTCAGGGTCTACTCCTGGAATCTGTCGTGCTTCAGTGGAAAATCGTTGAAAATACTCCTTCAACGATTCTCCCTCATTTTGGCGAATCCCGGAGAGGTGGGAAGAATCCTTATCAATTCTTCGATTGGCCACAAATTGTTTGACGAATACTTTGGCCAATTTGACAAAAGAGGGGATCGTTCCAGGTGAAAGCGAGTAGAATCACGTTCGGGCCTGTCCTTTAAGGGTGGCGGGAAAGACCTGGCAGAGGAGCGCGTCTGATGCTCGTTGAATATGCATGATGGTTCTGCAGTAGTCGATATGCTCATATGGGTCGGTCGTCCCGTTATAGCACTCAACGTTTGGCACTTTGAATCCGACCGGAATGGGGTGCTGAAGAATGGCTTCCGTTAGAGGTGATGATTCCTGGAAATTCCTCTGTCGGAGAGCATGCCTCACATCTCCTCGGGGGAACTCTTCCCGTACCAATTTTCGTAGTTCACGACGCAGGACATTGTGAGGGAGTC
This sequence comes from Dendrobium officinale, assembly GCA_019514585.1. Taxonomy (NCBI): domain Eukaryota; kingdom Viridiplantae; phylum Streptophyta; class Magnoliopsida; order Asparagales; family Orchidaceae; genus Dendrobium; species Dendrobium officinale. The sequence continues at coordinate 83,096,490 of CM033682.1, forward strand.
CCGCAATGTGTGGTTGGGGAGAGCCTTCTGGGAGTTCCGAAAAAATACGAGGATGTGTTGAACTCGCTGTATCGGCAAGTTCATCTTCCTGTTGTGATTGAGGATGTCCTCTAGGTGGAGCAAGGTGAATTTCTTCTTGACGCTGCTCGAATTGAACATCTTCAACCCTTGGTGGATCCCGAGGGCGAAGGATCTCTTCCAACGTCGGCTGTCGATCGTCTCGTAGGAGTTGAAGGATCTCGTTCTGAGATTCTTCCATCTTCCGAATCCTTTCTTCCAAAGAAGGCCCTGAGGTCCTTTCACCGGCAGCATTTTGCCCCCCGGGGTGCAAAGATACTGAGATTGGTCGTCTATGGTTAATAGACGAGTTTTTGGACTAATGAGAGTTGGAGCGGGAAGCTCCAACTAAACGACTGCTGCGCCTATTCACCATCGTTGCAGTACTCGAAGTAGTGGGATTGTGTTTCCCACAGACGGCGCCAAACTGTTGCGTGTTAGAAAATACGCGGCGGTAGAGTTTGTAAATTCGCGTCCGAGCGTTGCACGTAAGTTTAACACACAAACAAAAAGAAAGAGTGAACACCAAGAGTTTTTACGTGGAAAACCAAAAAATGGGAAAAACCACGGGGCCTTGCCCAGTTGCAAATTTCTACTAGTGTTTTTGTAGATTACAAATGGCGGATTTCTTCCCACAAGTCGGGATAATCCAAATACAACTTGTCTCTTCCACGAAATTCACAAAATCCTGCGAATTCCCTGCGCTTCCTGAAAATCCGGCAGAGTTCCGGCGTCTCCAGGCGGCAGGAAAAACTCCGGCGGCGGTGGTCGAGGAGGTGAGGAATCTCCTATTCCCCTTTCTCCTTCTACTTCTCTTCTTCTTCTCTCTCTTCACTTGAGTCCCCTTGGTGTAGAATGAGGGCTCTATTTATAGTTTTTCTGGAGTGGCATAGCCAGTAAATAGGCGCGAGATCAAAGGCAAACAGGGAGTGGTTTGAATGGACGGCCGATATCGAATCCTTTGATCATGCACCGTTCGTTGGACATTTGATGGCCTTAATGATGTCGGAATTTGATGATATTGGGCTCGTTGGATTCGTCTCGTCGAGCCCTTCGATTCGAGTATAAGCTCGTTAAAATCGGAGACCGTTTGGTAACTCAAATTGCGGTTTGAACCTTCCTACAGCTCTTTGAGCCCTTGATTCGGACTCATTTGGGCTTGGATTGGGTTGATCTTGGTGTCGTTGGGTTCGTATTTCCGAGACGCTCAGTTTGACTGTAAGCTCGCTGAAATCGGAGTTCATATGCTCCCGAAATTAATTTTTGAAGCTCCCGACTAGTTTTTGCCTCGAGATTCGTGCCCGATCAAGACGATTTTGTAATATCGTATCAAGCCTAAAGTAAAATTCTAATGTATTCGAAACTCTTATCTACAATTTATTTTATGCGTAAAGTAAAATCATGCAAATTTGAGCGAAAAAGAATTTCAGGAGACGCAGGCGAGAGAGAAGCCTGCGAGAACCCATCGTTTCTTCCTCCATTGTCGGAGGAGCCATCGTTGTTTCTTCCTCGAAGTTGAGGGCTCAAGCCAGAAAGCTTTTCATCTTCTTTATTTCGTCATAGCTATTAGACTTCGTTGCTTTGCATGAGGTAGAGCTTTGCACGAATAGCATCTTCGACTCCGTTGCTATTCAACTTCACTCATTCTAAGACATTCCCCTCCCCTCCTATCAGATCGGAAGGCACGGCCTCTTAATCGGAAGCAACTACGGGAGCTCACTTGTTGTGAAAGTAACTATCTTTCCCCCTTTTGTGTGCTTCTTTGGCCTAAAAGCTTAATTTTTCAAGGTTTTCTATGCATTTTTTGGTTTTACTATCTTATTTTTGTCTGTTCATTTGTCAAATACCCTATCAACGTCATTCTTTTAATCATTTTAAGCACAAATTTACGAAATTCTAGGGTATTCTTATCTGGTTATTCTCATTCTCTGCTCAGCTTCTTGTTTGCTTCGAATTTGATGGGCTTCCTGCACTTTCAGAGAGATTTTTAGGGTAGTCTTTGAGCCGAAAATGATAATAGATTTTCTTAAAAATATGATTAGAGACTTCCTTAAAAATTCTAAGCCAAAATGCTTACCTATATATATATATATTTGGAAGTCCCTAACAGGATTGGTTTTTATCTCACAGTAAATAATTAAAACTATTTGTTGTAGGTATGTCAGAAGTTTATTACACAAAAAATAATTTGATAATATTAAAAAATCAATGCACGCTACGAGAAAATACTTTTTCTAACAGAATTTTAAAGCATGAAACTGTATTTGAGAGTAAGCATCTATTGAATCAACAAAGGATGCATCCTACTTTGTTAGATTGCAGCCGTCGATGCAATTACTAGATTTAGGAGGTGATTTGATTAAGCCAAAAGTCAATTGAAGTTTTTGTTTGAACTAAATGGGCTAATTTGACTCCGATTTGGGCTCAAATCAAACTCAATTTTGAGCCAAACTCAAGCCAATTTGGGCTCAAGTCGACCAACTTAGCTAATATGACGAAAATACACCGGAATTGACGCCGATTCAAATCAAATCGGGCTCGACGCAACTAAGATGAATAGATCAAGCCTGATTGAATATAGTAGAGTCGAATTCGACTCGATTTGAGTTCAATTGGGTCTCATAAATTCAATTGAACTTGAGTCGACGCGATCAAACCGATTTGAATTGAATTAGGCTCATTGAGACTCGATTGGCCTGATCGAACACACTCGAGGGAAAACAACGACAAAATCGAGGTCAACACCAACCAAACAAACCCATAATAAAAGTTAAGTTTAATTTAAGTAGGTTTTGTAGTAAAATAATAAGAAAATGAACATTCTGTAAAAAAAAAAAAAACTAATATGAAAATAGATAAAATAAGTGATAAAGATAATTTGTAAAAAATTACAAAAAGAATGCTAAAAAGGTATCTAAAATGTTGACTAAAATGCTTATTTTATCCTAATGCGTGAAGAAGCAAGCATCAGCCTTGTTGAAGCTTAGAGAACATCTCCAACAAGACATCGATCAAGTGTTCAAGAAGTCAATCATCTTCAATGTTTAAAAAGTGCAACAGCCAACAAATGTGAAATTCTCTACCCATATATAGAAGCAGAGGAGGAATGAGCTTTTCTTTTGATGGTGTGTTGAGCTATTAGTTCACGTTTAAAGAAGTACAAGTGTTGGTGAGGTTCAAGCTAGGCGTGTCAATTTCGGGTCACAGGTCGGGTTTGGGTCGACCCGACCCATTTTTTCAAACTGGTTGATTTTTTGGACCCGAACCCGACCCGCTTCGGGTTCGGGTCAACCTGATCCGACCCGTGAACACAGCAATGTCAACAGCGGCGGGTCGGCAGCAACACTGGGCTGACGGCCGGCGACAGCGGAAGCCGGTGAAAGCGGTCGACAACTGACTTGGGATGCGCTCGACGTGACACTCCAGCAGGACGTGAGTCACACAATGCGACGCGACACTGTTCTCGGGATGCGACTCGCGAAGCGACGCGGCCAGGCAGCCGGGGCAGGCGGGCAGGGTCGGTCAAAGCGGGCAGACGGGTTATTGGGTCATTCTCGAGTTCTCGGGTCAATCCGAACCCGACCCGCTTCAGGTTTGGGTCAACTCAAACCCGAAATTTTCGGGTCTGGTTCTGGTCGGGTTCAATATTGACACTCGTAGTTCAAAAAATAAAATAAAAAATAATACCCAAGCACCTATTCTATTATCTAATAATAGAATTTTCCTATTTTTCTTATTAAAGTCAACCACAATAATTGTACAATCAAGTTTCATCTACCATGTTCTTACACAACTCATCTTGACCTGTTGGTTAACAGCTTAGGCTTCCAGCTAAGGGATCTCTGTGTGAGTTTGTCTTAAATGGCCTAAACGTCAAAAAAAAAAAAAAAACTATAATATGTTCATAAAAGCACAATAAAAAGAATTAGTAAGTCAATAAATTATCACAACAACAATATGGCTTCATTAGAGACAGCTTTTTTATTGCTTTATGAAGTAAATTTTTAATACAAAATTTAAAATTTAAAATTTTTTATACTAAAAAAACTACGTTATAAAACAACAAGAAAGCTCTAATGCTTTGTTTGGGATAACTTTTATTACTTTCTAAAATAATTTTTTCACTAAAAAATATTTTAGAAAACAAGAAAAAAATTGTCCAAAAAAAAAAAAAAACTATGTACAACAAAAAGAATTAGTAAGCCAATAAATTATCAGAACAACAATACGTCTTCGTTAGAGACAGCTTTTTATTGCTTTATGAAGTAATTTTTTAATACAAAATTTTAAATTTAAATTTTTTTTCTACTAAAAAACTACTTTATAAAACAGCAAGAAACTCTAAAGTTTTGTTTGGGATAACTTTTATTGCTTTCTAAAAAAATTTTATCACTAAAAAAATATTTTAGAAAGCAATAAAAATATTGTCCCAAACAAACCTAAGTTTTTATCCCATTATGTGAGGCCCATTACATAAATTATTTCAATCAATTGTGTAATGTTAAGAATTTGATTTTATCACATCATAATAATCCTAAAAATATGTGAGTCGTGAAAAAATCTATAATGCATTAATTAAAAAAAAAATTAGTATCATAAACTCGAATCATATAAATCACAAAATAACAACATGGTAAAATTGTGGGATTTTAAATTAAAGTGAACAAGAACAGAGCGTTACAAGCCTGGAATTGCTACAAGCCTACAATGGATCGATTAGCGTCACCGCTACGGCCACCGTCGGGACCGATGGCCGGTAGACCGCCGGCGGAAGCGGCCTTAAAAGCTCTCACTGGGCTCGCAAAAACCCAACCCCAACTTTTACTCCGGCCACCCCTTTTCACTGCTTGCAAACGCCCAAACTCTTCAAAATCACCCGAATCCTCAGCAGCGGAGAACCAATACGACGTGGACGGTATCGCGCCAAGACCACCAAACATTCCACCGCACTTCACTTGCTCCTTAATCCTCCTCTGCTCGCCATTCTTATCGCAGGAGAGCTTCGCCTTTGCCTCCCGGTGCGACTCCGTTCGCCTCAAAGCGCAGTCTCCAAGCCCATTCGAGATCCGTTGAAGGAAGTCGGCAGAGAAGCTCCGACTCCCGCATCCCACGGACCTGGATCTGGATAGTTTCCGGTCATAGGAAGCGGAGACCTCATCATCGTCCTTATCCGACCGATACTCGATAGATCTGCGCCTGGCGAAAGAGGAGGTGGTAAGGAAAGACCAGAAGCTCTTCTTTCGAGAGGCGGGGAAGGCGGTCTTAAAGGAGGGGAAGGAAGGAGGGGAAGACGAAGAGGAAGGAGGGGGTTTACAGAACAACGGGTCGGAGGATTTGGATGAGGAGATGAGCTTTCGAAGCTTTTCTTGAAGGCAGGAGGGACATATACCGCTAGGGTTAGTTCGATCTGGGTGGTCTCTGCATTGCGTTTCTTCGGCCATGCCGTCCACGGCTCTGACCACAACTTTCTCGACCATGTGCAGGGCTTCCTTTTCTTCTTCTTCGGCTTTCTCTGCGCCCCTCTCCTTTATGTTTATCTTTCCTGATTAAGACGAGAGAAACCCTAAACCCTAGGGTGATGGTGAAGAAGTTTGAAGAGGACGGGAAAGTGGAGGCGCAGAGGAGTAAGAGGGAAATGTTTCGGTTCGCGTGTCTCCTTATTTTTAAAAATATGTGATTTATGCAATATTATCAAAGTTTATAAGGGCAAATTAACGCAGAGAATAGATTCGGACATCCAATAAAAATTTGTCACGTCACTTGCGCTTTGACAGTTCTTTACCTGCGCTTTTGACTGCACTTTGACATATGCTTTACCTGCGCTTTACCTGCACTTTACATGTGCTTTACATGCGCTTTACCTGCGCTTTTGACGCACTTAATTTAAAATAATATTTTATTAATATCCGGATCTATCTCCGCGTCCGGTGACCGGATGCAATAATTTGCCGTTTATAAGAGTATTCAATGAGTCGCTAGATAACAGATCATTCATGTTTGTTTGATACAATAAATAAATGAGTTCGAATATTTTTGATAAATACTTGATAGCTAAATAAATGAGCTTGAACAACTTAACGTTCGGTTCATTTATGTTTATGAGCAAATTCTTTAAGAAGCTCGATTAGAGCTCGACTAAGAAGCTCGATTAGAACTATATTAGAGTTTTCAAAATATATATTATTAATTTTAATAGATTAATAATTATTTTTACTAATCCCATCTAAAAATATTTAATAATTTATTTTTACTTCTTGTATCCGCTTAAAATCGTGAACAATCCACTCTCAACAAATGTAAGATGAATCATAGATCAGTTGTTCATGAACAAGCTCATTTGGTAGCTGGAAAATACTATTTAGATATGTTCATGAATGGGCTCATCTGATAGCTCAAGAATACACATTAGATGAGTTCTTGAACAAGTTTGTTTGATAGTTTAAAAAACTTTGTTAAATATGTTCGAAAGCAGGCTCAATGTAATTGTTTGTTAGAAGGCTTGATAAAGTTTGTTCGTTAAGTTAATTTACATATATAAGTAGAGCTCGTTTATAGCTCGATAAAGCTCGTTTGTTTAAAGCTTGATAAGCACGACATGAATCGAACATGAACTAAACATGAATCAAACATGAACATCTATTAATTTAAATGAACCAAGCTTGAATACAAACAAAAAAGCTTGCATCAAACTCGAACCAAACTTAAACAAGTAGATACTGAACTCAAACATGAACATGCATAACTCAGCTGAGCTTGGTTCATTTGCAGCCTTGAAAGTGTATTTATTTATAAAATTATAATTAACATAAAAAATTCTTTTGATTCTTATTAAAAATTTTCCATCCTAGAAAATAATCAGTTACCCAACCTAAATAATCAGTTATAAAATTTTCCATCCTTAAAACTAGTGGTGAGAAGTTTATCTAGTGTACAACATTAATTAATTTAATAACATTAAATCTTTATCTCACAACTTGGGATCGATTTTATAAATAGTTTTTCTTTATTAGGTCTAATTAAGAGTTAAATTTTCATTTAAATCTAATAAAAATGATCATTTTTAATACTTTCTAACTAAGCGCTGTTTGATTGGATTACTTTAGGGTGTAAAGTATTTCAAATGTATAGTTTTATAAATTTTAATGTTTGGTTGGAATACAAAATAATGTATAGTAAATGTAATATAAAATGAAGTAGTTCATTTTGAGTATAAATCAAACTCATTCGATTTTGAGTGAAAATAGCTTACGCCACAAGCTTGCTTGATCGCCACCCGTGGCCGGTCGCAGCTGCCACCCAGCAGCCACCGACCGCTGCTGCTTGTCGTTATATTTGTTTTACATTTGCATTCTTTTTTCAGTTAACCAAACAACCTCTAAGTTTTTTCGATCCACCTCTATTTTTCTTAATATAGATCATATCTAATACATCTACTCTCCTAATCAAAACATGAAAAGGCTAACATTTTATGTGATCAAACCCATCTAATGTGGCTCTCTCTAATCTTATCTTTTATTGAAGCAACTCCAATATTTCTAGTAGATACTTGTTTTGCATATTGATGTATTATAAAATATATACAATGTACATTACAACATTATTCAGTATAAACTTAAAATTTAATGTTTTATAAAATAAATTAAAATATTCTAAGAAAAATTAGTGAAGCGTTTGGATTATCAATAATTTTTTTTTTTGAATTTGAAGTCTTATTTATATAAATATATAATTAAAATTAGATTTGATAAAAATAATTAAAAATAGTGTTTCCTTTCTAGCAAAAAAAAAAGAAGCTTGAAAATAGTGAGAGAAATGGATTTTAATGGGAGCCAAAACTATTTGGGCAGCATCGAGTAGTTCTGAATTCTACACTATCCCTATATATGCTGTGAAACGAGGTGCCCAATCGGCTTTATCGCGATTGTCACTAGCGACGTTGATGCATGTCATCAACAATAAGACGAATTCAAGCCATTGGAATCCATATTGATGTTTACCAACTTCATCACTCGCCTCTATCAACAATTTTAATGTATGTAATTGTCTATAAAGTCGGTGCACTTCATCAACACAAACCTTGAAGCCCATTGATTTCATCACTCGATGTTACCAATAACATTCTTATACACCATTGCTTGTAAGATTTACACATGTCATCATCACAACGACGAAAATTTAGGATTAGAGCTTAGGTCTTGAGTTAAAATTGAAGAGGTTTTGAAGATTTGAAGAATTTCAAAGCTATATTTTATGTTCAACACCAACAAATAACATTAGCAATCATTATCACTCGATTTCCATTGTCATACTTCTATTGCCAAATTACCTCCACTCGACCACCATTGCCCTCTATTGCGTTACTATAATCTCCCAACAGTCGCCGAGTGATTACAATTTCCTTACCAGCTTTGCTTGACAATCATCTCCTAATCCTACCGCCTGACTACACCATCGCTTGATTACCTCTCACTATCACAAATAATGTCAATGCAAGCCATCATCAAAAAAGTTGTTGCACATCATCAGTATAAATGCCAACTCCCACCTATCAATGCCTTCCTCAATCATAGAGAAGAACATCATTGACTCATTTAAATAAATACAAGCCCTTTGATTGTTTTTTACCTTTCGAACTTTTTTAGATCAAAACTTTGATGTCTTTTATAATTTTTTATTTATTTATTTTTGTTTTACTGAATATTATATAAAATTAATACATTAAATTATTGTTGTTTACCATCGAGAAGCAATAAACAAATAAGGGGTGCTACCAAAATAGTGCTGTAGATTAATTAATGGGATAATAATTGAAGATGCATTTATCTAAAGACAACCCAAAGAGGAGAAGTCTATAAGAAGTATTTAAAAAGTTAATTGGAGAGTTAATAAAAAAAAAAAAAAAAACTTAAAGGTCCATTGAATCAAATATAATAGGGAGGTGATAAGCCAACAATAATGGATTTGAGAAAATAACATGTTGAAGCATTAATGAATAGTTATTTGGAAAGAGTAAGGTCAATGGTATTTGTATTTTTTTTGAGGATTTTCTGATTAATCACAAACAATTTGAATGAAATAAAAAAGGTAGATCAATGTATATACTATATAGGCAGCGTAGGGTTATACATTATTTAGATAAAGAAAGAGCTATAGTTAAAGAACCCTAAAAATAATATGATTGAGAAGTAAAGAAATCATCAATTCATAACTTTTCTCTATCTGTCATCCCCACTCTCCTCTGAGAGCTAAGGTTTCTCTCCGGCGCGTGGGCCTCTGACCCCCCTTTTGCCTGGTATTCTCTCTGGGCGAATGTTCTTCCTCTTCATGTTGCTGGAGTTTTTTTGGTTTCAGGGGAGTTTTCTTGTACCCTGTCTTTTATTTCTTTGATTTTGCCTCCATCTTCATTCCATTCAGCCAGGGTGGCCGGCATGGCCACGAAACGGTTCTTGGATCCAGATTTTTTGGATGGATCCAAGAATTCGTGGTCTTTTTTGGATGCTTTATCTAGTAATGCGTCGGATGTTTATTTTTCGCCTATCAAAACATCTTCATTTCGTGGTTTACCTGTTGTGTGGATCTCTGAGGAGGAGATTGAATCTTTAGCCGCCCCTTTCCAGTTTTCTTTGGTTGTTTTTTCCCCTCCCGTCGGCCTAGTTTGGATTCCATCCATCATTTTTTCTTCAATCTTAAGTTAACGGCTGAATTTTCTGTTACCTTACTGGATTCTTCTCATGTGTTGATTAAATTATCCAATGACATGGATTATAGTAGGGTTTTTTGCCATCATTCTTACCTGGTTTTCAATTGCTACATGAAACTCACAAAATGGTCCACTGCCCTTGATATCAGTGTGGAATCCCTAATTATCCCCATTTGGCTTTCATTTCCCAACCTGAGGCCCCATCTATTTGACCCTGCATTCTTTATGCTTTGGGTTCTTTATTTTGCCACCCTCTTAAACTCGATAATGCCACCTCTATTGGCTCACGTCCCTCCCTTGCCCATGTTTTGGTTGAAATGGATATTACGAAGAACTATCCTGATAAAGTTTGGCTTGGTCCGAATAATTTGGGTTACATCCAGCATGTGCAAATGGAGGTCACCCCCCCCCCCCCCCCCTTCCCCTTTTTGATTTATGAAAAGATATTGGCCATTTCGAGGTGAGTGTCGTTCTCTACCCCCTTCCCCCATTCATGTTTCTTCTACGAAGTCTGTATCCCTGTTAGGAAAGAAAATGTTGTTGTGGAGAATGATGGTAGTGATGTTATTGTGGATTTGGTTACTCCTAATCCTTTGGGTCAGTCACTTTCTCTGGCAGGTATTGGGAATGAGGGTGCTGGTTCGGTTGGATTGCCTGCGCGTTTTATTGTGGATGTTTCTCCTGTTTCTACTGTCGTTGTTTCTCCTCTTCCATTGCCTTCTTTGGGTGGACCTTCTGTTGTTTTGGTGGATTCGGTTACTGTGCTGGATTTCCATATCCATGTTGTTAATGTCTGTGATGTGGGTGTGCCTATTGTCGGGCCTGTTCGGTCTTGCCTTGATCTCTCCCATGCAGCCCATGCTCCCGTTGTTATAGTTTGTTCTAGTAATTCTCAAATGGGTAGTAGGGAATTGGTGGTTTATGGTGTTGTGGATGGTGTTGTTTCTCCTAATGTGGCTCATGCCCTTGTGGAAGTGTCTGATATGAATTGTTGTGTAAATCTTAGTGGTAGCCCTATTTATGGTGATGGTGCAGAGTTGTCTGTTGATAATTTTGCTTCTTTAATTGATAGTGGTAAAGAAGCTTTGACTGCTATTGGGGAGGCATGTGTTGTGATGCTTCTAGTGGATGTGCCTATTTATGTTGTTTCAAATGCTAATTTGTTAGCCCATGTTGCTAGAAATTTTGTTCGTTGGCAATGTGATTGGTTGCATGATGACATGTCGGTTGCTAGTGAGGAGAATTTTTATTGATAGCAACCTGGAAACGGGCTCGTTCGATAATTTTGTTAGGCAACGTAAACAAAAATCCAAGAAGAAATGACTTTCTTTTTTTTTTTTGGGAGTTTTTTTTTGTATGTACTGTTTGGTTTTTATTTTCAGATTTTGTTGCTTTGGTTGCGATGCTGGGTTGGAATTGGAATTGACGATGATGAAGCAGTTATGCTGCATGCGCCTTTGATGGCCAGGGTTGGTTGGCAACCTTGGTGGCTCGTTTAGGTGTTGTTGGCTGCTTCTCGTTTTGGATGTTTTGTTTGTCCTCCATGGATGGCCCCTCCCTGGCAACTAGGTGTTGGTCTGTGTACGAGATTTTTTGATTTTGTCCGTCCAATTCTCACTTTGCTTTGTTGTTGCTACGTTTTCTTTTTCATTGATTGTAATCCTAAAGATGTAGTCCTGTTTGTGGTCTTATGCTGTATCTTTTTATTTTAAAGAAATTTTAATTTGGTTAACAAAAAGAAAAAAGAAAAAAAAATCTTCTATTCATATTGATATTGTTCAATTGAATCATATAGCACTATTACGTACTAAAGAATTTAAGATAATAGTGTTTGATATTTTTATTTTATATAAAGATTCAACACACATAGATATAATTTGTAAGGGATAATAATCATCATATTTTATAAATGCCATTTGGATAAAGCTTTTAAATGATTACATTCTGATTTTATTTTATTTTATTTTTTTATTATCATAGAATTAGATCTTCCTATATGAATAAACAAATCAATTTTGAATAAAAAGTCTTCATTTATACATTTATTGAGGTAATGCACCTCATTTTGAAGAATTTTAATATTTAAAATATTAAGAATTCTCAATATATATTTTTTCTCGAACATAAGGAGAAATATGCAGCTCTTTTAGGCTTCGTTTGGGACGGCTTTCTTACTGCTTATTAAACTAACTTTCTAGTATAAAAATTTTAATTTCAGTATTAAAAAATTAATTTAAGAAGCAGTAAGAAAATCGTTTCAAATGAGGCATCAGTCTTCTTCATTTTTCAAAAAAGATCCCAATCATTCTTCATTAAGAAAAATCATTGAGCTAGCTTTAAAAGATCTATTGTTTGAAGGACAAATCATTTACTTATATAAGTTATGTGATTTTGAGCATCACAAATAGATCTATATATTCTTGCCAAATGTTATTGTATCAATATCACAGCACAATTTCTGAAGAAGACACTCAATTTGATAGCAATTGTTATATCTCTAAACAAATCAATATTAGGATAGGGGAAAATAATAAATCTGTTCGTAAACTCACATCTAATAAACTATAAAATATCCTAATGGTGGATAATAAGTAAGATAATATTTTCTAAGAAGCAAAATCACCAAATAAGAATCAATTGGGATTCTTTTGGCAATGAAAGTTTGGATGGAGAAGGACCACACATTAAGGATTACAACTTTGCCAATGCAAGGATTAGTTATTATGTGCGGACTCCAAACCTCGTTCGCAGACCAACCATAATGCATCACTTCACCCCTTCGCTCAATACCGTGTCTCGATACGGCTGACGTGACACATTCTGGTTGATCTCCGAACGACATTTTGTAGGGCTGTCAAAAATAAGTTTCGAGTCGGGTTTGGGTCCGCACAGAATAACATGTAAACTGCAAAAAGTTTACAACAAATGTGAATATAGAAGCATCAATTGCTCGGACTCGACTGCTGCAAGAATGTTTGAATTTGACAATCTGTCTTCAACGATCAATCACCTATCGCCTTATAGATTAAACTGCAATAAAACTAGTTAAACAAGTATAAAATTCTAAGTATTTATTATATAATACATTGCTCAGATTAAACCATCCAAATCATTAATCGCATAATGTGTAACAGCGTAAGTTTAATAAATGTTAGCATATTACCATCCAAGGAGACAGTTTGTACTCACTTAGTATATGTTCACTTAATTAGATAGTATCTGCTTTTTTGAAGTAAATACAAATGCCTCCTGGTTGTAATATCACATTAACACTTACACATATATTCCCACATTCATTTTAGAAGGTATATCATCATCGCTTATTCTCTTCATATTTAAAATAAAAAATATATGAAATAATGAATTTTGAGAGCAGCTTTCACTTCTCCAAAACATCAAATAACAAATCAGCAGGATATATGAATTGAGCCAATCAGGCATCAGCCATGCATGAGACTGATCCAAATTCAGCAAAACAGGGAAAACAACAGATGTCACAAAGACATAAATATTTGTAGGTTTGATATAAAACCCAAAATAGCACCATTGATCCAAAATCCAAAACAGCAGGTTTTATGAAATTAGAAAGAACATTTATGTTCCAAAGTCCAAACTCCAAAACAGCAGCCAGATGACTGGATGAGATTATATAAACTCAAAAACTAGCAGGAAACTCCAAATGGACCAAATCATTAATCTCCTCTAAGGCAAAACTTACTCACAAGTCACAAGCAACTTTATCATTTAGTAAAAAATCAATAGCCAAATATCATAAATAATTCAATATGAAAGAGCTAAAGAACATCCTAAATTATTAAATTTGAAAGATATAAATGCGAATACCAGCTTCTTGCAGGTGCAGCTAGCAGGCTACATGATTTACATGCTTTCAATGTAAGTATGTAACAGACTAACATCACTGAATCAGCGTCCAAAGACTGAAAATTGCAATAGACAGCACCAACAATAACCAATAAGCCAGCAATAGTTAAACTGACCGGCCAAAGTGCCATACTACCCAAAAAATCGTTCAACAGTTCAACATGAGGCCATTTATTACTTTATTTCAGTTAGGGCTAAATCCTTCAACAACCTTACAAGCTTATAACATGCTTAAATGACCAAATAACCCAAAATTATACAAACCCCTAACAAATCAAACATAAAATATCGCTAAATGTTATGCCCTAATCGGCAAATCAAAAGCAAAATTGCATAACAGCTTAAATCAAAAGGAATAATCGAAGAACGATGATACTTCAACCAAGATAACTCTAAAATAATAGTAAGTAATTAGCACAACAAATAAAAATAAAAAAGTGCACGAAATGGCAAGGAGGAGAAAAGGTTCGAACATGAAGGAGATTTAAAATAAACTAATAGAGGAATCGAGGAGACGACGACACCGACTAGGAGAGAAGCTCCGTGAAGGAGGTAGGAAGCTAGGAAGCACTATGATATCAGTCGAGAACACTCTAGATTCGGCGGTCTAAGAGGAGAAGAGACGAAGACGGAAGTCTCAAAAAGCTGAAATGAACGTGACTGCCCGAAATGCACCCTAAATGGCTAAATAAAATCCCTATTTCGTTAGACGCGAATCACGATCACGCGTGGACACTGGACAGCATGGGTCGAAGCAGGTCATTGCCGGGTCATTGTCGAGTTTCCGGGTAGACCTGAACCCGACCCGAAATTTAAAACAAGTCAGAAAAATGCAATCAGAACCCGACCCGTTTCGGGCTCAAATTGACCCTAACCAGAAAAACTCGGGTCAGGTTCGAGTCGAATTTTCGGGTCGCGTCATATATTGACACCCCTAACATTTTGCATCCAGTCTCCTTAGAATAATTTATCTAATGAAAGATAATTCATTACTCATTACTCATGGTGAATGAGAAGTAGAGTATATAATGCTGGATATATATATCATTTATGTAAGATAGTATTTTACTAAAGCATGCAAATAGGAAATTATGCACTGCCTTTATAAGATGGAGAAAAATCTCCCTTTAGAGAGAATTGGATATGACATAAGTCGAAGTGCAAACTCTTGTATGGGCGTATTTATACTTAAAGTGGAGGAGAAAGTCATAAAAATGCTTTTTTAAAATAATATTAAAAAGAAAGAAAAATTAAAAAATGGAAAATAAAAATATTAAAAAAATAGAAAAATAAAAAAGGGAAAAATTTAAAAATTAAAAAATTAAAAAGATACCTCAATTAAGAGAAGCCCGCGCTAGCATCGGTGGTGACCAGTAGGCCTAATCTAAACTCAATTTTATGAACTTTTATTATGTCCTCTGACCGGACGTAGATCTACGTTCGGTCAGAGGATTATTACTCAGTTTTTGCTCGATTTTTGATCGGTATTGCTAGGTATTGTTTGGTAATAACGAGGTATATACCGCTCTGTGAAGACCAATACCGAGTAATACCGAGCAATACCGAGGAATACAGAGGTATACCAAAAAATACCCGTTTTTTTCTAAAAAAACTCGGTATTTTTTTTGGTATTACTCGGTATTGCTCGGTATTTTGTCTTCACATAATGATATTTTTCGTTATTGTTGATATTGCTCGGTATTTGCTCGGTATTTCTCGTTTTGTCGCTGCGATCTTAGTGCCTGGGGTCGAACGTAGCTCTACGTACGTTCACCGGACCAAATAAAAGTTCCAATTTTAGGGGTGTAGTGGTCTATTCCAACCTTTTTTTCATTATTTGAAATTATTTTTTAACATTTCAGATTTATTTTAAACACAATAAAGCTTATATAATTAAATTCAAGAAATTTTGAAGAATTCAAAGCAAATTATTTTTTTTCAATAAATTGTTCCAATCTATATGTTTACAAAACTTTGCTTTATCACATATTGAAGTCCGCGAAGTTGTCATGCCTCAAAAATTTTTTTTAAAATTATAATTTTACGTCATAATTTCTTTTGAAGATTTAATATATATTTTTAAATAATGCAAACTTCAACTTTCAAAATACATAGGACAAATAACACATTTGAAAAAAATTTACTTCAGCCAAACTTAGTGTCGAAATTTAAAATCAAAACTTACAAATAAAATTCTCGACTATCCAAACTCTAATTTTCAACAAATTTATTGTCGAAATGAGCATCTTAATTGGAAGAATCCATCAATATCTCAATTTATTCGATCTAACTCTAACTGAACTCAAATCAAGCACTTTAAACACGTGGCCTACGTAACATGGCACTGACCACACCTTTTTTTTTTCATGGATAAAAATATATCTCATATATTTTATAAAGAGGAACAAAACCGATTAAAAGATTTTAAGAAGATCATTGAATGAGATAAATATTTGATAGATAGAAAAGCCGAATAGAAATACACAAATAAAACATTTTTAAAGAAATAGGGTATAAAACGATGGGTAGAGATCGAACACATGACCTCATAATTAATAGCTGAGATTTGAACTAGTCAGCCAAGACCCAATTCATACGAGACTTGCTACACTCCGAGCAACAATGAGATGGGATCAAGGCTTCGTTTGGGATAACGTTCTTGCTGGTTCTTAAAGCAGCTTTTTAATACAAAAGTTAATTTTTTTTTTGTTAAAAAAGCTGCTTTAATAAGCAACAAAAAAATCATCCCAAACGAAGCCCAAGACACTTGGAAGGTGATGGAATATAAGAAAGCAAAGAGGCTGAGAATTCATAGAATAATGAGGACAACCTCCATAATTTTGGTACCATTCAAGATTGATTTTACATCATGAGATAGAGAATTTAGCTGAGAAATTGGGGAAATCAGTTGAGATAATCCAATCAAAACAATCACTATTAATGTTATCTGTATATGTAATTAACTCTATCTACATTGTATGTGAATAAATACCAAATGCCAAACAATGAACCTTAAAACATTATTATAACATCCCCTCATTGCTTTGCCAAAATGAGACCCAACATGTAAATGCAACAGCACAACTGCTCAATACATTTTTCATAGTCCAAATTCTCAATTTACTCTCCCAGCCAACATCAAACACACACAACAATTGCCCCAGATTCAGTATAAATACAAACAATACTGTCTTATTTTAATATTTCACACCATGATAGGCTTCAGCAAGGAAATTAAGACTTCGTTTGGGATGACTTTCTGAATGCTTCTTAAAGCAACTTCAAAAGTTACTTTAAGAAGCATTAAAAAAGTCGTCCCAAACGAAGCCTAAATCTCTACAAGAAATCTGAGACAGATAATGTAAAAAATTTGAAGTAAATGATATGAAACAGATGAAGAGCTGGAAGACCTACTATACTGTAGCTGGTTTGAGAACAAATAACCATCAGTGGATCAACACAAGTATACTATTCTTCGTATCTTACACAATGGGAAGCTAGGAGGTGGTGTGGCCTACATACAAAAAAGATGCAAGTATTAGCTAGAGCTTTAACAAAGTCAGCAAGCAAGGACCACATCTTCCAGTACTATCGCTGCCATTCTTGTAATTTGGTTGTGGTGTATATTTAGCCACATCAATATAGTCGGTTGTTTTCTATAAAGCTTTCAGTGCACCAAAAATGATATTTCATTCCAGTGTAACATGATGAAAGTGTGTGACTTGATTATGATTTTTTAAAATGAAAGGACTTGCAGCTTATTACAAATAACGCATAGGGAAGATATCAGGTCTAAAACCAACCTGATTAATGTATGAAAGAAATACCCTATGCAAGCATATAAAATGTTTTGTTTAGATTTGGTATGAATTGGCTGGTTATATGAATTTTCTAGGTAACAAATACCATCTGCCAACTAATGAAAGCCCCAAGATGACATTGTGAAAAATAATCAAGGTAATTTTATCTGAAAATAGTAAATTTTGCTTGGAACATTACTATGACAAGAAATTGATCTGCATCTCTTCTTTGGTAGATGATATGGATACAAGATTTAGCTGTAATAGGAGTAGAATTTTGTCTACATCCAATGGTGACAAGATATCATAAACATGCTTTAAGAAAGTTAAAAGAAAACCTAAAAGGAAAGGAGTCAAGTGGCCCGGCCCAGTTTCGCTCAGGCTTAACCCTTTAAACTGACCCAATGAAGGTCCATCATCTCAGTGGTGCTATCTTATTCTCCTTCGAAAAAGCAAATGCTATCTCAGCATTCTTGTAATGATCCCTTTGACCAGAAGTGCCACTTCCCATACTTCCAAATACTTCTCCTCACAAATTTTCCAGTCAAGCTTTGACATATATCAAACTTAAAATTCCCATTTTATCAATAATCGGCTCCTACCTTTAGTCTCTGTCAAATTCCAAAATTTATTATACTGTTGTCCTTAATTTGTCTTACAGATGTTCCACCTAAGTAACCAATATATTCATCCATTGAAGGCAGCCACGTTGATTTTTATTCTATCCTAGTAGTTTTTGGCATAATAAACCAATTATAACAGTACTATGGAATCACTTGATCTCCACCTTACATGGATTACACGTGGTTGCAGAAATGATAGGTGGATATCTGGTATAGTAGAGATCAGTAAATGTTTATCTACATCAAAGTACAATATAGAGCTCTGATATGGCAGAAGATATGGAAAGAGGGGCAGAGGAGGTGGCCTAGCCCAGCCCAGCCAGGGTGGCCCAGACCAGACCAACCAGGCCTATCCAGGCCAGCCCAGCAAACTGGTCCAGCAGGAGCTGAGCCCGCCAAGAGGTTGGGTGGAATCAAGAAGAGAGCCAAGGGTACTTTGGCCAGCCTTGTGGGGCCTAAGAGAGCTGATATGCATTATGTAAGAGGAGAAATCAAGGGGAAACTGTTTAGAAATGTTTCAATTTGTTTAGGAAGGGAAGGGTTTAATTTTGTTTATTATGTGTTAGGGCTATTTAAGGGGGAGTTTGTCTAGGGTTAGGGTTATGCTATTGCTGAGTGGAATTTTTAGGATTTCTTGTGAGTTTTCTAGCAACGGCTAAAATTTGTGGCAGAGTTGATATACCATCGGATAGTAGAACACTTGTATCTTTCATTATTTTTGAAGAGAGAATGAAAAAATAGTCATAATCTTTGGTTCATGCAATTTTCTTCTTGTCTACTTGTTGTTTTTACTTCCAAGACGCATCAAATTGGTATCAAAGCGAGGTTTTGGAGATATGACAGCAATGAAGATGGATGCATTGGAAGGCGAAGCGGAACAAATCAAATATGGTATGGAAGATAAGTTCTCAACCGTCGAAGGAAAATTTCCAACCATGGAGAATTGGATGGAAAGCCGATTTGGAGGGTTGGTGGAGATGCAAAAAAAAATTCACTAGCAGTTCCAATTGCAAACCCTAACCAAGATTTGACTGGGGTTCCCTTGGATGAATCAAAGGGAAAGGAGATCAGATGGAAGGAGTTCGATGAGGATATTTTCTTTCATCAAGAGCCACCTCCTAGGGCTCTGATAAGGGGCGGATTAGGTTTTCGGATGGGGGTAAAGCAATGAAAGAATTTTTGGTGAAGGTGATAGGGGGGCCAACAATTATGGAAGGCATGTCGGGCAAGGAAAGTGGCCTACCATATTTGGGTTTTTTCACGTTAAATCCTGATATCCTTTACTTTCCTCAGTTTTTACTTTCTTGCTTGTTTCATCATAGTGGTGTTTACTCCTCATCCCCAACATAGAACGTAAACTATCCAACTTGCTCATGGGGACAAGGGGTTGATGCAACAATAGATGAGATTAGCTTCGCTCTAATACCATAAAGACTAGGTAGAATGCTCATTGAGAAGAGTTGTATAAAATGTAAAAGAAAAGAGAGAAAGAACATGGAAGAAAGAAAAGACATGAAGAGCAGATAATAAAGAAAAATAAGAGAAACACTACTCAATGTGTTGTGGTTTTCATCTATACAATTATAGCTAGTTGAAACATTACATGATTTTACAATAGACGCCATTTTAGAGGATTCCCAATAGTGACATGGTGCAACAAATCAACAGAGACGCATAATTAGACAATTAAAGATGTGCAGCTTGAATGGGTTAGTAGATATATTAATTGTTGCACTAGTTAAGTATGAGTTGTTACTATAAAGTTACATTATTTTGGAAAACTTAAATAAATGGAACACAATAGTTGTTCCATTTTGTGGAGGAAGCTAAAGGCCTTAAGACTATTGAGGAATATGAATCAAGGAATGCCATAGAAAAATCTTCCGATCATTTTTTTAAGGTTTGGAGATGATCATCCCCCCACCCCCACTTAAAAAAAGGATGCTTCTAGGCCCAAAACACTATCTCAAAAATTATATCTTATTACTAATATGATGGGGCGCATCTAGTTCATAGATGTTCTCTTGATCATTCCTTCAAGAAGTGCAAAGTGCCAACGAATAGTTTTTATAAGTATGGAGCCATAATAACTAATGCTTCGCTTAGAAGTGACAGTAATAGGCTATATCATAACAAAAGTTCGAATTTAGAGCTTTATATTATCCTATATAGCTTCTATAGGATTTTTATGTACTTGCATCTTTTTACAACAAATGGGGTATTAGTTTTGCACATTTTTGCTCATCTTTGATACAAGTGATGCTCTTCAATGGTTCTTTCTCATGCTTTTGAACTGAATTTGGATTAGAGTAAAATGCATTAATTCACCGAAACAAAGACTTATATATCTTTGAATGTTCTTAAACTAAAATAGCACAAATTTGCTTCAATGGTTTAATAGCTTTACATGAATACCAAATCCGAAGAGCATCTCTTCTATATGAGCCACAAGTATGTCCTATACCTCTCAATAACAACCTAATTTTTTTCAACCAAATAGATATCGAGGACATACTTGGCATATATAACTAGGTGATCTTTCACATCTTTGATACAAGAGATGCTTTTCGTAGATATCAAGGCAATTCTCCAAGTTTATTTACAAAATTCATCCATTTTAATCTAAACCATGTATAAACGGAAAAACCCCATTGATTTGAATAACAGCAGAAACTCTAGCACAATCTAGGGCAGCCCTGGAAGGGTATAGAAACATACGATAAAATTGATGCTGAATTAGGTGTTCACTTAAACAAAAACTACTCAAATTGCTTTTTCATGGAACTACACTTATCTGGCGATCCTCTTTTCTACTATATGAAATTGTACTGCTTCTCTGTTATCAGTAACCTGATAACTCATGTACATAATCATATATTTTTAAACACTTCTGGTTTTGGCTGTTGGCCGAAATAGTTTATATGGTCCAGGTTCAATCTTATCGCTGTTTCAAGGAAAAGGGAGGTGGATCACAATCCCAGTCTATTTTAAAAAGAAAAATCCTTGCAATTCCGTTGCTCAAATTTGAAAAAACAGAGCCCCAGATATTCTCCTAGTTCAAAATGATGGGCAACTATGGTCCTATTTATTACACAGTGAGCCCCAATCCTAACTTCAACAAAGAAAACGCAGCTTATCTTAGCCAAGGATTGGCAGGCTCCACAATAGGTCCATTGGTCATGGGTTAGCCTATACGGGTGTGTGCCCTTATACGTGAGTGCAAGATTAAATTTGCTCCAAGTCCCTAAAAAAACCCGAAAAACTTCAACCAACAGGCACAGCCTCCTATCAAATAATTTCTTCATACGTGAAATTATTAGGTTCAAAGATGAAACAGCAATCAGAGATCCACACAAAAAATAAAAAAATAAAACCCTTCATCATAGAGTCACACATACTCCAAATTAAAAATCATAGACTGTAAAAATAAAATATTTTCGCACGATGCACTCAAGATTTAATAAATATCCTGGAATAAAATAAACTTACCATTAATCTCGTTCTGGCACGTCTTCAGCGGATCAGGGGAGGGCGTCTGGCTAATTAGGACGGCCTTACACAATCCGGAGAAGAACGAAATGATGCCCAAAAAGTAAAGCAAAAACATCATACCCAGAACCCAGGGCATCATCATGAACCCTATAAAGAACGTCAACGATCCGCACAACATCAGCGCCAGCGATATTCCAAGAAACATCAATACCACTCCCGCCGGCGAAATAGGCGGCAACCTTCCCCACGCCACCGGAATAATCGGCCGCCTTGATCGCGCCGTAGGAGACGGTGCGTCCGTGTCCGCGAAGGGGATTGAGATCATTGGAGATCGGAGTGCAGAAAAGAGCAAAGAGCATAGCTCGGAGAAAATTCCGTAGTCCTGCTCGCTGGTTTTCATCTTCGGATAATCGGAATCCTAACCGTTGAAGAAGAAGAAGGCAAGAAACCTGAGGAGGTCGATAACGAATGGCGAGGTTAGGTCGAGAGTGAGCTCCAGATATTCATCCTCTTCAACACCCGCGAAAGTCTTCGGGCTCTGCTGCACTTTTTATTGATACGAGTACTTTGTTCCAACTTCCATACAAAGAGAGCTTCATATCCAGATAGAGAGAGAAAGAGAGAGTTAAAGAGAGAGAAGCGACGTTGCGAGGCATTAGATACACATTTTATATATCTCTTCGTATTTAAATAAATAAAAAAATTTGTGTGAAAATAATGAGAGGAATTTGATTAAAATTGACTTACAATTATTAAACTTATTTTAAGATATATATTATATATAATTCATATTTTTTAAAATTAAGATTTCATTTGGATAACTTTTTAGTATTTTATTTTTTTAATTGCAATCTCAATTTTTAATTGTCTACTACTTTTTCATTATTTTTTTTTTAAAAAATTATACAAAAACATTTTCTTATAATAATTTAAATAGAATTATTTTCTCCATAATAATATTACAACCACTTTTATCGAATCTGCAACCGTGTCAAACAAATCTTAAATTTAGGCTTCATTTGGATCGGTTTTTTTATTATTTTTTAAAATGGAGCTAATAAAAAAGTCATCCCAAACAGAGACTTAGGCTTCATTTTGGACGGCTTACTTATTATTTATAAAATTGTTATATAAAAGATAATTTTCTAATCCTTCTGCAAAAAATAGCTTCCTATTATAATTTTTTTTGAAAGAAATGAAAAATTAGTGAACAAATAAAAATCATATTATCAAAAAAATAAAAATAGTAAGAAAGTTATTCTTAATAAATTTGAGTCCAACTAATCAAAATTCTCTCAATATATCTGAATTATTGTTTTTAAATAAATACCTAAATAAGAATGCGGTCCTTATTTCACTCCTAACAATTATTAGTTGCAGACGGGTGCCTGCCTGCCAGTTAGATGGGAGAGATTTCTGGGGCTGTTCGGTGGCAGAATTTACGCAGGATGTAGGCGGGATTTTTGCTAAATCTTGTTTAGATAATACTGATTTCTATTTTAAATTCTATATATTTAATCTTAAATGCTGTTTCTATTTTGTTTTGCCTTAAATCCTAGATTTAAGGGTTGTTTGGGATCCCTTTCTAGTTTTAATGTTTAAATTATTTATTTTATTTTATTTTTATTTTAAAATAAAATAAAAAAATATTTGATATTAGAGATAAATATTTTTTTATTAAATATTGTATCAGGCAGAGACGACAAAATGGTGATGGTGTCCCTGTGACAAATGGTCGGTTAGGTACACATAGTTGCCGAGGTGGCATTTTGAGATTTTAGGTTTTCGATGGCTATGTTTCAAATGCAATGTATTTTGCATTTGAAAATGGCATTCTAGTTCAATTTGAGTATATTTAGAATTTATTTGTTTTGAACAAATTCTAAATATACGGGTAGGGTAAAAATGATGTTGGCTAACCGTCGCAAACACTCACATCTTGTGCTCGTCAGTTGTTGGCATCAAAATAATATGATCTAACTTCGAATGAGTTGCAATCAAGCGCACATAATATATTTGAGAGCTAGTAAACATTAATTAAGGGCTCTAATTAATTTCAAATCATAACAAAAATACTAAATGATCAATGAGATCAAATAAAAAAGTTTTCTTTCATTATCTTTACAAGCCTTTCATTCATTAGCATGCCTTTGGTTCAAAACTAATCTAAAGATTTTAACATTTGCCTATAAGTTTTTTATTATAAATTTATTCTCAATTTAGGCTCCATTTGGGACAGCTTTATTAATATTTTTTAAATAAACTTTTTAGTGCAGAATTTGTGTATCTATTTACTAATTACCATTCATTAATAGTGTTTCAATGTCTCATCTTTTGTGCTCCTAAGTTTGTTTACAAGAATGAGGAAAATATGTCTTTTTTGGGGACATTAATGAGAAAAGTATGTTAATAGGGACATCAATAAAATGATTTTAAAATTATTATAAATAAATCACACACACACACACACATATATATATATATATATATATATATATATATATATATATATATATATATATATATATATATATATATATATATATATATATATATATATATTCAACATAAAAAGTTAAGTACAACAACTATTAAATGTTTACACATTAATTAAAGTGAAATTTAATTTTACATTCTGGCATAATTGAAAAAATATGTCATTTTATTATTTTCTTTAGAAAATATGTATGGAAATTTGTTTCAGCCAAAAATACTCTTGCTTATGCATGCATGCTACTTATTTAAAGTTTTCCTCAAACTATATAGGTTCAAAAAAGATTTGAGACAAGTTCGAGCAAGATTCGAATCTCCTTAAATATTATTAGAATATGGTCCAAACCATACTCAAACAATTTCGAGCAATGTTCAATCGTATTTCGAACAAGAATTAATTAAAATTTGGTTCATGTTGAACCCTATTTAAAAAAAGTTCAAGCATTGATCGAACATGATTCAATCATTGCTCGAACCCTTTTTGATCCAGGCTCAAGCACGATTTACCTACAATAGACACAACAGAGTGTATTTTAAGTGCTTTAACATAACACATTGCAATGCTAGCATAGCAAGTGACATCAATCACAACAATTATAATGACAACCTTTAAGCTAAATAACACGATGCAATACAAGAGATATAATAAACCATCTTAACAAAATCGAATGCATGTTGTAGAGATATACAAAATGTACATAACACAAAAAAGTCATATTATAACTAAATATCTTAAAGATAGTAGTCATTATAAACCAATACAAATCACACATAAAAAAGTGTATGGGCATGCTCTTAAAGATCATAAGAATTCAAATAATTTTCATCAAGAAAGATATGTAGTGAGTTGATATGCTTATACCATTATGAATAATGAAAATGAAAATTTTGTTGTAACCCTAAAATAATTGTTGCAACCATTGAGATAATTGCAAGAGCAAGCATATTTTAAAATTTTGATTATGACTAAAGATGACCAAGCTAAAAATTGGAGAATAATCAAAATTATTTATAAAAAAAAAAGATCCAAACAAAAAACAAGTGGAAAAATTCAATTTATATTGATCTTTAGCAACACATTTGCTAAATAGTGATCAATGAACATTTTAGCAATGCTAAATGTGATTTTCATGACTCTAATGTTGAAACAATGAGATCTTTATAATCAAATTGTCTAATTATTTCCTCCATCACAGCACGAGCTATGTACATGACTTAATAGTGTAATGCCTATTTACAAGTATGATTATAGTAAACATTTGCATACATATTGCACCAACAACATAATACAGTTTGAATAATGATTGAACTTTACTTGGACCTAATTTCACCAATGATCGAATCTTTGATGAATCATATTTAAAACATGTTCAAACATTAATCGAATGTGTTTGCATATTGATTGAACCCTGTTTAAACCTTGTTTAAATAAGGTTCCAACCTTGATCAAGCCTTGCTCAAATTATGTTCGACTCATGTTCAAACATTAATTGAAACATCTTTGAACTTTGTTTAAACATTATTTAAATTTTATTCGAAAATATGAACAAGCCTCAAACCAATGAACTAGGTTCAAATAAAGTTTGATCAATATTAAAAAATAAAAATTTATTGTCATTGTTTGAATAATATTATATAAAGATTTCAACAACATTCAATCAATTTTCAAAACAGATAATGTAATATCTAATGTCATTATAGGTGTAGAGTTCAGAGCGTGAATATCATTTTTAAACCTAAATAATCAAACATATAACACCACTAATCCTGAACTGTTAGTATTTGATCCAACTGTAGTTAGTTAATCCGCAAGACACCATACCAATGTATATATATATATTTGATTTGTCAAGTTTGTATGTGGGGAAAAGGAGATAAGACCGAGTTCTATTTTCTCCCTTCATTCATTTCTATTTTCTCTCTCTCACTCTCTAAATCCAAGAAAGATCAATAACCCACTTCTCCTCAAGAAAAAAATCCATCAAATTGTCATTAGAGCATGATGGAGGCGATCATAGGCAAGGAAGAGTTTGGGCGTGAGGTCTTGCACGTAGATTGTCGCACGAGAGACAGGGGAATGGGTCAAGGGTTGGAGAGAATGGTTAGACGTGCAGTCTTCAATGAGTAAACCTATTCTTCTGACTTTCTTTGGGGTTGAATAAAGAAGAGTAGCATACATGTGTGCATCCCATTTAAGGGACTTCATTCGGTTCCTGCCGACTGTGCGAAAAGAGACGAACAAGAGATAGAAGGAGTGTGTGGGTTTCTAGTGGCTGAAATAACGCAGAGAAGGGACAAGACGTAGGGGAATCATGTGGTCGGCGTGGCGCTTCAAGTAGGAACAATTCCATGCAAGGGAAGGTATGTGCGGGTCGCGCAGGTGTCGTGGATGGTGTATAGGAAAGCCGCGAGCTGGGCGTATCGTGTTGTACGCACAGGAGGAGCCAGGTCAGAGCTCAAGGGTTCGATCGTGCGGGATGTAAGTGTTGTGCTATGCACGGTGGCCGCACTAGAGATGGGTCCCTAGGGCAACAAGCGTAGGGGTGTGCTGCTGAGTGTATAGCGTGGGATTGCAAGCACGGGTGGCTTCACGTGCGGGCATCAACAACCAGATCATGTCTTTCACGCGGGAGGGCATGATGTGTACGAGGGCAGGCGGGGACAAGTGTGCATAACACACATTCGGGGCAAACATAGTTGGGTCCATCAAGCTAATCATGCGGGAGGTAGCTGTGTGGAGATGTGCATACGTGGTTTCTTGGCGGACTGTGAAGCTGTGACTGCATATGTTGTGGATTGGATACAGAGGTGCTACAGATAGGATGCGCTCACAAGATTGGAAGTGGAGCCAGTCGCAATAGTCACGAGTTCGAGCAAGCAGGTGGAGGAAAAAGAGGCGAACGACGAGGAAGGCTTTTATTGGCTGTTATTATACTAGTTTCTAGTTTGTATGTGAGGAAAAGGAAGAAGATCAAGTTCTATTTTCTCTCCCTATCTCTAAATCCATAAAATATCAAGAAACCTCTCATCAAGAGAAATACCAACACGAACAGCTAGTCAAAGACTTATCACACACACATATGACAATTTTCAGAGATGAACAGAGCTATCAGAAAAGAAAAGATCCAATAGTTTCTTGTTCAAAAGTTATCGTCACTTTGACAACTTGCAAAAAAATTTTGAAATCTATTTATATAAAATGAGAAAAAACTTATTTGCGATTAATTTTTAAATTTATTAAAAAAAAATAATGAACATATTTTTATAATTTTATATAAGTAAGATTTCTCTTAATTAAATAATTTGCTGACAGTTGGATTGATCATTTGTTCAACAAACGTGCTGGCGGCAAATACGGAATTCAAGTTGTTATAGAGATTATTAATTTAGCACAACTTAGCAAATTCAAATTTTAATTAATATTTTATATCACATATAAATGCTCAAAACTTCATAGTCTATGCATTTACTTTATATCATTTTACCACGCATACATGCAATCAAATAGAAAATTTTTTTTTTTCTAATATTTATTTTATAAATAACAAAATAGGCTGTATGTATTCAAAATATATTTCACTTATTTTATTTGATATGCATTTACTTATCTCCATATTATTTCTATTTATTTACTATATTATTATTATTTTCAAAAGTAGCTTTTTAATACAAATATTTTTTAAACAAAATTTTGTACTAAAAAACTAATTTATAAAATAATAAGAAATCTATCCCAAACATACTCTAAGGCTTCGTTTGAAATAACTTTCTTCATGCTTCCTAAAACAACTGTCTAACATAAAAATTTGTAGTTGATGAAATTTTTGTATTAAAAAATTGTTTTAGAAAGTATTAAAAAAGATGTTTCAAACGAAGCCTTAAGTTTTCGTTTGGCATAACTTTCTTACTGTTTTCTAAAGCAGTTTTTAAGTACTAAATTATTTTAGTTTAAAAAAATTTACTAAAAAGCTTCTTTAGAAAACAAGAAGAAAGCTGTTATTTTAATTATATACTCTCTTTCCTCCCGCGGTTGAGGGCTAGGGTTTTTCTCTCTAATTTCGCCGGGCTTTCTCTCACCTCGCTGGGGCTTCTCCCTTGTCGGCGCTGGTGTCCTCAGTGGATCTCAGGGAAGTTTTCTGGATCTTGGTCTGTTTTCCTTATGTTTTGGTGTTTCCTTTTTTTGTTTTCGCCCCTTTCTGCTGGTCGCCGGTAGAGCTCCAGTTAGGTTGAGCGACCTTGGCTTTTTGGGGGGGTCGTCTCATTCGCGTTCTTTTTTAAAGGCGTTGGCTGGTTCCAACTCATCTTCTTCCTTTCCGCCTTTGCGTTCCTCCACGTTTCGAGGTCTGCCTTCATTGTGGGTTTTTTACCTTGAAATTCAAGCTTTGGCTTCACCTTTTCAGTTCTCTCTTGTGGATTTTTTCCCTTCTAAGAGGCCTTTTATTGATTATATTACGAAGTTTTTCTTTAATCTTAAATTAAATGGTGATGTTTCGGTTACTCTGCTAGATGCATCACATATTCTGATAAAACTTGCGAATGATTTGGACTACTGTAGTGTGTTCTGCCATCGTTCGTATCTTGTTTTCAATTGTTACATGAAGCTCATGAAGTGGTCGCCGTCCTTGGATGTTGGTGTCGAATCACTTGTTATCTCAATTTGGGTTTCTTTTCCGCTACTGCGTCCTCACCTTTTTAATCCTCGTATTCTTCATGCTCTGGGAGAGTTGTTTGGCAAACCTCTGAAAATTGATGCTGCCACGTCTTTGGGTTCTCGGCCATCTGTTGCTCGTGTGCTTGTGGAGCTGGATATTACTAAATCTTTCCTAAATAAGTCTGGTTAGGTTCTGAGTCTCTGGGTACATTCAGGAGGTAGCTTTTGATGATTTTCCTCCCTTCTGTGCTTCTTGTAAATGTATTGGGCATTTACCCTGGAAATGTCTTCCCTTTTCCTCTGTTGATCTGTCGAATACTAAATCCAATCCTAATGCTGCTGAGCAGGAGTTAGCAGAGGTTTTAGTTCCTATTGAGGCTAATTTGTCTTCTGGTGTTGTGTTGAATGGTAATACTACCTTGGTTAGTTCTCCCCCCCCCCCCCTGTTATTCCTCTAGCGGGGGATGTTTTGGTTCAGGATACTGAGGGTTTTTGTAGTACTGTTACTTTGGGTGCGGATGGTAATCCGGATTTGGTTTGTTCTTCTCCCCCATCCACTGTTTTGTCGTTTCCAATGGTGGAGGACATTCCGATTGGGTTGACTGTTGTGGATGGTAATCATGTTACTTTGGCTGCTTATGGTTGTTTTTCTAATGTAAATGTGGTTGATTTATTAGTTGGTGTTGAGGGATGTCCTCCTTCTAATTCTATCCAGTTTGCTGCTATTCTATCCCCCGACGCTCAACCTTTTACTCCCGTTGGTTTGAACTTGTTTTCAAATCGTGTTTGTCATAGCGTTGAGGGCCCTCCTCGTGAGGTTCCTTTGGTGTCTGTTACTTCGGCCCCGGCTGTTTTGACCGGTCGGTCTTTAAATTCTGAGGAGTTGGTTGCCTCGGTTCAGTCGCCTGTCGTGGATAATTTGGATGAGGGAGTGTGTCGGGTGGCTGTTTCTGGTAATTCAAGTCACATTCGTAATGAACGTGTTCTGCTTAATGATTTTGTGGATGTTCAAGTGAATTTTATGGATCCTAAAAGTTTACAATATAATGTGAAGGATAACTCGGGCATTGAACTTAGAGTCCACTTGGACTGGCTTCATGACTATAGTTTTGTTCATAATCTGAATATGTTTCTGATTCTGTTGAATCTATGTAAGATGGTGATCCTGGGTATTATTTCAATTTGTTGCGCGATAAACCACTTGTGTCTGCTGCTTCTCGTGGCAGATCTCGTGGGAGGGGCAGGCGTGGTCGTTGATTGTTGGTTGCTGCAATTTTCTGTTTGATTTGCCTTTATGTGTGACTTCAGTTGATGCAATGGTTTGCATTTGTGGTTGGTGGGTTGGCCGGTTTATTTGGTTCGATTTGGACGATGAGGAAGCAGCGAGGCTGCAAGCGTCGTGGACGGCCAGGGTTGGTTGACAACCTGGTTGGCCATTAGATTTTGTTTTTTTACTAGTGGATGGCCCCGCCCTGAAAACCAGATGCTGGTCTGAGTCCGTTGATATCAACCTTAATTATTCTGATCTTTTATTTGGTTTTGCTTTTTTGATTGTAAGCATCTGTTGTGGCCCTATAAGTAGGGGTGTCAATTTCGGGTCACGGGTCGGGTTCGGGTCGAACCCGAACTGACCCGGGTGGAAAACGGGTCGACCCTAACCCGACCCGGGTAGAGAAACGGGTCGAAAATCCGAACCCGGACCCGACCCGGCGGGTTGCCGGGTTGACCCGACACGACCCGGAACCGCGCGGCAGCTCGCGGCAGCAGGCGACGGCGGCAGCGCGCGGCAGCGCTCGCGGCACGCGGCAGCGCTCGCGGCAGCGCGCGGCACGCGCGGCAGCGCTCGCGGCAGCGCGCGGCACGCGGCAGCGCGCGGCAGCAACGCGCGGCACGCGGCACGCGGCAGCGCGCGGCGGGGGCAGCAGCGGCGGGCAGCGGGGCTGGGCAGCGGGGCAGCGGGGCTGGGCAGCTGGGCAGCGGGGCTGGGCAGCGGGGCAGCGGGGCGTGGGCAGCGGGGCTGGGCAGCGGGGCGGGCAGCGGGGGGGCAGCGGGCAGGGGGCAGGGGGCGGGGGCAGCGGGCAGGGGGTGGGGGCAGCGGGCAGGGCGGGAATTCGAAATTTTTTTAAACTAAACGGGTCAAACGGGTTGACCCGGCAACCCGCCGGGTCAACCCGAACCCGACCCGTTTTTCAAACGGGTCGATTTCTGGAACCCGAACCCGACCCGTTTTGCATTCGGGTCGGGTCCAACCCGGATTTTTCGGGTCGGGTTCGAGTCGGGTTTTCGTGTCGTGTCAAATATTGACACCCCTACCTATAAGGGGTCTTCTTTTTGTAATTCATCTTGTTCAATACATTTGGGGTTTTGTTAAAAAAAAAAAAAGCTGTTATTTTGGGATAGATTTCTTATTGTTTTTTAAAATAAATTTTTGGTATAAAGTTTTTAATTCAAGAAAACTGATTTATTGTTAATTTTCTTAAAAAGTTATTTTTTTGGTGGCAGAAGGAAAATAATGGCCTGGAAAATCGTTTTTATAAAAAATTAACAAAAAATAAAAATATATGACAACGTGTCCATATGAATAAATCATTTTCACAAAAAATATAATAATATCAACTTATTTAAAATTATAATATAATTTTTCATGTAAATATTTGAATATATTTTTGGCATTAAGATGAAACATAAATAAATATTAGATATATAAATACATAAGAACTTTATACTATATATGTAAATCTTTCTTAATTAAATAATAAATTTTAAAAATATTATTACGTGTTTTAAACTTTAAATAATCAAATCAGCCTCAAATCCATATGAGAAATGAAAGAATCATAAAACTTGTAAGTGGCCGTTCAGACATATAGCATCAATATCACATCCATAATCATAATTATATATTATATAAAGACTAAAGGAACCAAATTTCCAAAAATTAAATAATTATCTTAAAAAAATCTACAAGAAAATATCCATCATTTTCAATAATTTTATAATCTATTGAAAAAATATTAGATCTTATTGCGTGCTAGAAAATTTGAGACAGCAGAGTATATGCTTCACATCTTAGTAGTGTATAAAGATTCAACACGAACAAATAAAAAAGATAAGAGCAGAGAATTTTTTTACATGGAAAATTCAAAAATGAAAAAAAAAATCACATGGTCTAGCCCAAATAAGTGATATAAAGATCATCCTTTTTTCACAAAGAAGAAGAGAAGTACAAAAATCAAATCTTAATTTTCTTAGTATTTTGGAGAAAGTGATGATTTTTTAAGCGGGTCGTCAGTGCTGATGGTGATTGTTGGTGGGAATAGCTAGTGGTGGTCATCAGCGGCGAAGGTCGAAAAATGCAAGAGAGCTTTTACTAGTTCTCTCTTCTCCTTTTTTTTCCCTCCCCTTCCTCATGTGAAGAATGAGGGTCTATTTATAAATTTTTGAGAGTAGCGTGCTTCATGAATATAAAAAAAATCTAGGGTAAATTAGGAGTGATCCATCAAACAGTCCATATTGATTCCCTTAATCATAGAGCTTTCATCAAACATTTAAGTGCCTTAATAATGTCAGAATTAAGTGATATTTGGTTCATTGGTTTCGTCTCATAGAGCTGCTTGATTCAACTATAAGTATGTCATATTTGGAAATTGTTTGATTACTCAATTAATATTTTGAACCTTCCAAATATACTTTAGTTTCTTGATTAATATTGGGCTCATTTGGGCTCGGATTAGTCCTATTTGTGTCATTGGATTCATCTTATGAAGACATTCGATTTTATTAGAAGTTTGTCAAAATTGGAGTTTAAATAATCCCAATTTTAATTTTAAAAATTTCTAATTCAAATAAGGCTCGAGATTTGTGCTTGATTAAGGTGATTTTAGTAACATATCATTTACCCCATATTTTTGGATGTCGAAGCTTCATAGCATGAAAATATATGCATAATCTTTCTAAAATATTATTACGTAAATATATAATTTTTAGATAATTATTAGACATGACCTCTCCCTAGACGTCAAGTAGGACCTTCCCTCGGGCCCGTGAGCCAAGCAAAACATTTTTAACTATAATTTAAAATTTTCATGAAGTTGATGTGTTACCAAATGAAAATATTGAAGAATTTGACACCAAATATTTTAAATTGTTCAAAATGGGCTGTAGAGACTCTATTGGGCTTTGAAAGTGACAAATTTTAGTCTTAAATGTAAGTAAACGATCCTGGGGCCCAAAAAATAGAATAGACCTCTTTGGGCCTCAAATTGGGGCATGGACTGGATTGAGTCGGTTTGTCCAACCAGCCAACTGGTCATTTGACACCGGCACTTGAAACACATGAATTGGAGCCTTTGTGGGCACCATTTTGGTGCCACTTCCCTTTTATTTTATTTTATTTTTAAGAAAGGGTTTTTTTTTCCTCTTCTCTTTTTCTTAAAGGAAGATATTCTTTTTTTTTTTTAAAGAGATTTCTTTTGCAAGTGACAAAATTTAGTCTTAAATGTCAGTAAAAGATCTAGGGGCCCAAAAAATAGAATAGACCTCTTTGGGCCTCAAATTGGGGCATGGACTGGATTGAGTCGGTTTGTCCAACCAGCCAACTGGTCATTTGACATCTGCACTTGAAACACATGAATTGGAGCCTTTGTGGGCGCCATTTTGGCGCCACTTCCCTTTTATTTTATTTTATTTTTAAGAAAGGTTTTTTTTTCCTCTTCTCTTTTTCTTAAAGGAAGATATTCTTTTTTTTTTTAAAGAGATTTCTTTTGCCCCCCCCCCCCCCCCCCAAGTTAGAAATTATTTCTCATGGATGGTGTCAAACTATTGCGTGTTAGAAAATTTGAGTCAATAGATTATATAATTTATGTCTTAACAGTGTACAAATATTCAACACGAACAGATAAAAATGATAATACTAGAAAATTTTTATATGTAG
Source organism: Dendrobium officinale (assembly GCA_019514585.1). NCBI lineage: Eukaryota > Viridiplantae > Streptophyta > Magnoliopsida > Asparagales > Orchidaceae > Dendrobium > Dendrobium officinale. Next base: position 83,130,121 of record CM033682.1, read on the forward strand.
AAAACTCAGAAAGGAAAAAAACTCACGGGGCCTAACCCAGTTGCAAAATGCAATATGCAGTAATTGATATAAATATCTATCTTTCTTCACTATTGAAGAAGAAGAAGAGTACAAAGATCAAATGCCCACATATGGATGTTTTATGCCCAATAACAAGGCATAATTTTTATAAAAAGGATTTCAAAATCTAATATTTATAGACAAACAAATATGCCTAACATCAGGATTAAATCTTCTCGATATTTTGGAGAAAGTGGTGATTTTTTAAGCTAGTCGTCGGTGGCAATAGCTGGTGGTGGTTGTCGGTGGCAATGGTTAAAAAATGTTAGAGAGCTCTCACTAGTTCTCCCTTCTCCTTTTTTCCTCCCCTTCCTCATGTGAAAAATGATGGTCTATTTATAGATTTTTTGGAGTAAAATGCTCCGTAAGTATGGAGAAAATCTAGGGCAAATTAGGAGTGCTCCATCAAATAGTATGTTAATTCCCTTAATCATATAGCTTTCATCAAATATTTAAGTGCCTTAATGATGTTATAATTAAGTGATATTTAGATCATTAGATTTGTATAATTGAGCAGCTTGATTTGACTATAAGCATATCATATTTGAAGATCATTTGATTATTCAATTAATGCTTTGAAACTTCCAAATATACTTGAGTCCCTTGGTTTGGTCTCATTTAGACTTAGATTGGACATATTTTGGTGTCATTAAGTTCATCTTATCAAGACGCTCGGTTTGATTATAAGTTTGTCAAAATTGGAGTTTAGATGGTCCCAAATTTAATTTTGAAAGTTTCTAATTCGAATATGCCTCGAGATTTGTGCTTGATCAATGTGGTTTTGGTGACATTAGATCTAAATATTTTAATATAAATTATATTAAAATAAACTTAAATAATATTAAACATTGCAAGCTACACAAAACTTACCATAGAACTTATTACATATAATGAAATAATATGTATGTTTGTAATTTACAATTATAAAATTTGTGCACAACTTCCTTAAACAAGGAACGTTGGGGCATTATTGGAATAAGGAGTAAGCCTTGTAGATTCCAATAACTTATACTACTTGAAGGTTATATAAAATATACATTTTTTATTTAATTACGGTTGATTTTATTTTTCTAAGGTATATTAAGGTGCAATCATGATTATTATAATGATTTTGTTAGACATAAATAATATAATCCTATAAATAAAGTTTATATTCCCTACTTTTATATTCTAATGGTTTATTTGTGGTATTTTGTTTGATATAAATGCATTATAAACTCTTTTGAAAAAGATCAACATTATTTGGAAGGCGCTTGTAAATGAATGAATGAAATAAGACGTTATGTATCGACTCGAATTATGTACTACTACTTATAATGAGTGCCAAATATAATCTACAAGGTGCACTTTTGGGCTTAGCAAAAGGGAGGGGAACTATCAAGTCAAGCTACTCCTTAATATGGGGGAAGTGAAATGGCATGAAAAAGTGAAAGAGGAAGGTAGAGCCATCACATCATCATGAGAAGAGGAAGATTACATGTTTAGGTGGTTTCACTTTACAACCTACATCCTCCATGCATGTTGATATGCCAATATAATCAATAATTGAAAAAGAGTAAAATATTATAAAATATATTTTTATTATGGAGAAGATATTGTTGGGAAAAATCAACAGAAATAAAATTAAAAGTTAATTCACAAACAATTATAACAATTTACGTAGTTCAGTGAAGATGCCTATGTTTACGATGAGGAAAAGATTTCACTATATTGAAAAAAATTGGGTTACAATTGGCTTTTTCATTTGTGCATACTCCCACACAACAGCCCTCAAGCCCCTTTAAATAGATTTGAAAAGAAAATATAATAAAGAAACTTCCTAATTAAAGCATTAATCAAATATCATAATTATGCAATAATTAGATCCCCTAATTAATATATTATTAGCCACTAAATGCTTTCCAAATTAAAGTTGAAACTAATATGAAAGATTTCTAAAACAATCTTCACGTCATCTTTTACTTTTAAAAGTGGAAGATGACCAACTCTAATATCAAAACAGTTGTATCAAGATGTGCTTACATACCCTCCCTCTCAAGGGATCAAGCCAATCGTAGTTCTTCAAAACAAGTGGACAATTAGCCATGAGCCTGTATGTTCACCAAACTCCTACAATATGTGAAATTTTGAACTGGTAGTATGTCTGCTAGATTTTCCTTGGCATCTATTTTCTTTAACTAGAAATTTCCTTTAGTAATCAAGTTCAGAACAAAATAGTTCATTATATCAATATAATTGGTAGCAACAGATGACAACCTCTCCAATACCAAGTCTACATTAACTATACTCTTCAGGTACCTCAGAATACTCTTCACAGCTTGTCAATGATTCCTTCCTGGATCATGCATGAACATACTTACAACACCAAATAAAGACTTATCTAATCTGCGAACCAAGTCTTTTGAGGCTCCATACCTAGGCGGTCGTAACATATAGATTTCTTCATGCAATTCCCCATATAAGAATGCAATTTTCAAATAGAGCTACTCTAAAATCATATAATAGTGTTTTACAAGTGCCAAGCGACCATGGGTCAAGGGATGCTTAACCACTTGGGAGAACACTTCATTATAATTAATCCCTTCATGTTGCATAGAACCTTTTGCCGCCAACCTAGCCTTGTTATGCACATTATCTCTATGAGATCCTTTCTTCTTTGCACACATGGATTTCCACTCAATGTCTTTTCTTCCTAGAGGAAGCTTTACCAATTTCCAAGTATCATTCTTCTAAAGAGACTCCATTTCTTCATCTATAGCCCTCTTCTATAGATCACCATATGGATTGTCCACTGTTTCCTTATAATGACCTAAAATTTCAACCTTCATGGTTGAAAGTACAAATGTATTATGATCCCTTAACCAAGCTAGTTTTGGAACATTCTGGAACCTGGTTCTGCTCCTAGCAATAGATTCTTCTATGGGAACCTCATTCTCAATATCATCTTCAACCTCTCTCACCTCCTAATCTATAGTTGAATCAAGTACCCCGATAGAAGTGATATGTTTCTGTGGAACAAATGAAGTTGCATTAAACACCAACTTCTCCAATGCATCAGCGGTCTTAATAAAACTCTCCACCTACTTTGAGTCTCTAGGCATCAATAAACTCGCTTTGTTAAATGTAATATTCTCACTAATGATAATTTTATTCTCTCTCTGGTCGTAGAGTTTTAAGCCTCTAACTACATACCTGAAATAGATAAAGATTGCTTTTTATACTCTTGGTTCTAGTTTATCATTCTAAACATGATATAAAGCTAGACACCTAACAGTCTAAGCTTTAAGATGATGTCCCAACCACATCTCATTTTGGGTCTTCGTCCCAATAGGTGCATAAGCCAGATGGCTGACCAAGTGATAGACATAGTCTATAACATCAACCAAATAGACTCTATCCAACCTACTATTGGATAATACTCACCAAACTTTCTCTAACAAGTTTAATTTATCCTCTCTACCACCCCATTTTATTATGATGTCTCTCAAACGGTGAAGTGGTGCTTAATCCACTATTGGAAGAATGCATCCAAAGTGTATCACCCCCATTGTCTAGTCTAATATTATGGATCATTTTATCGGTCAAAGTCTCAGTTAACTTCTTCCAAGTTCTAAGAATATCCAATACCTTGTTCGTACAACTTATGGTGTACACTCAAATTGTAACACCATAAATTCTTAACTATAGAGATATTGTCTGCTTTGACCTAAGGGCCTTACAATTTTATCATGTTGGTGTAACTTCCCAGGCGATCACCAATCCCAAAATTTTTACAGATCAAATGAGCATGCTTATATGTGCAGTTTCTTAATAAAATTCTAACCATCACACCAAAAGGCCCCTAGATATTTAAGAGTTTATCTTCTTTTACTTAAGGAGCTTCATAATCTCTCCCACTTAAGTAACTGGCGTCCTCATCAACATCTTTATCCTAGAATCATCCACTAGGCACATAGGATTCTAGAGATAAACCCTATAAGTTTAAGTGGTGACTCTCGTCATGTAGCACTTTATCCCATACAAGATTCAAGAGGTGGCACCCATGGCATAACACTTTGTATTCTATGATAGTTAGTTCTTATCTTCCAGCTAGTGTATTGCTTTGATACCATTGTAGCACCCCAAATGCTTAACTATCGAGTTGTTATCTTCTTTAGTTGAAGGGCCTCATTATTTTGTCCTATTGATGTAACTTCTCAGAAGGTTATCCATCTCAGGATTTTTCTGGGATGAGCATGCTTAGTAGTAAAGTCTGTTAATAAAATTTTAACAATTAGACTAAAAGGCATCTTGATGTTTGAGAGTTTATCATCTTTTACTTAAGGGATTTTATACAAAAATATTTGAAGTAATCATCAATAAAAGAGATAAAATATCTATGCTCGCCGAATGATGTTGTCTTTATCGGGCCCTAAATATTTATATGAACATACTCAAAAATACCATTTGTATTATAGATAACAATACCAAAGGATACCCATGTCTTCTTTCTAAACACACAATATTCATTGAAATTTAGCTTACATGTGCTCGTTCCTTTGATCAATCTTTGTTTTCCCACCAAATACATAAGTGAAGCTTCTCCAGCATGAGCTAACCTCATATATCATAATGTAGTGGCATTCTAAGAATCATCACTATTATTTAAAAAATATAAATAAATAAACTCATTCAAAGGTAAGAAATTAAATCAATTTTTTTATCTAATATTTAACAAATAATTTAATTATATTTTTAGTTTAATCAATTTTACAAAAGTAAGAAATTAAATCAATAATCAAACCGATACTTCAACAACCGATACCAACCAAGATTAATTCTTTTCTTTTTTGGTTCCAAAAGTTCTATCCCACCATATGGCTATTGTGCAAATTATTTTGTGCACACACCGGACACAAGCTTGCATCCAGATTGCTACGTTTTTACTGTGCTTTTGATGTATTTTTATAAAATGGTAGCTAATACACAATTTTAATTGCATATTAGCTGCCCTTTTGTTGTTCTTTTACTGAGTATTTGAAAAGCGCAGCAAAATGACAGCAAATACTCAATGAGTAAAATATTTGCTGCACTTTTGGAATATATTTGCAAATACTCAATAAAAGGTTAGCTAATATGCAATTAAAATTGTGTTAACTACCCTTTTGCAAAAATACATCAAAAATGCAGTAAAAGCATAGTAAAAGCGCAGCAATCCGATCGCAAGCTTCCATCCAGTGTGCGCACAGAATAATTTGCCTGGCTATTGCCGTTGCAACAAGTTCATGTATTAGACAACAATTAGTACAATCAAATATCAATGTTCATTCTAGTACAATCAAATACATTAGTCGAAAGATGGAAGATTTTTAGTTTCACCTAATATCATGCACTAAAATAGTGACACAATAAAGCAATAATTACAAAATTACCCAATAATTCATTATAAAAAGTTGGAAAGCATAAAATGCCTATATGACAGCTATATGTTGCATGAACCACATAATCCTAATCATACCAATGACTCTACTATCACTTGTTAGAGATTATATATCAAGTTAAGTAAGAATAATTGGGTTTAGTCCTCATATTGAATATATAAAAATATATATGTGCATAAAAATATATAGTGATTGACCTTCTATCATCCACATAAATTTTTGAGTTGAACATTAGTTTGAATAGTGATGTATTAGGCCCAACTTTGCCCTCCATCGATGCCATATTCTTTAACAAGTAGTATCATAATTGAAATTTCAATGAGTTTGAATAGCAAGTTGTTTGCAACTCTCATGAAACTGTGATGCCTTTTATTATGGTTGAATAATGTTTAAGAATGAGTGACTACCTATAATGGTTCCACATAACTGAGTAGGTGTAACAACCCAAACTCTTAACTATCGAGATATTGATTTTGAAATCCCTTAAGTAAAAGAAGCTAAACTCTTAAACATCAAGACGTCTTTTGGTGTAATGGTTAGAATTTCATTAAGAAATTCTAGTTAAGCACGATCATCTCAAAAAAATCCTAAAATGTGTGACATCCTGGGAAGTTACTCCAATAGGACAAAATTGTGAGGCCTTAAGCCAAAATAGACAATATCTCGATAGTTAAAAGTTTTGATTGTTACAAATGGTATTAGAGAAATATACTAGTCAAAATATAAGAATTAAGTGACATACAAGATAAAATGATACACCATGGGAGCCACATCTTCAACCCTCTATGAGATAAAGTGCTGTATGGAAGGAATCACCATTTGAACTTGTAGTGGCCACCTCTAAAATTTTGTATGTGGTAGATGATTCTGGGATAAGGATACTATTGAGGATGTCATTTAGTTAAGTAAAAGAAGCTAAACTTTTAAATATTAAGACACTTCTTAGTGTAATGGTTAGAATTTCATTCAGAAACTCTACAATTAAGCGTGCTTATCCTGGAAAAATCTTAGGATGGGTGACCTCCTGGAAAGTTATACCAACAGGATAAAATCGTGAGGCCCTTAGGCCAAAGTGGATAATATCTCTAAAGTTAAGAGTTTGAACTGTTATAATAGGCACTTGGAGTAAGGTATTTGAAGATATCAAAAATCTTTTCATTTGAGTGTTACTAATAAACAAAATATAGAGCTCTCACTTGAGAGGAAGATTGTTAAGATGTTAAAATAAAGAACTTCATCCCACTTCACAATAGTGAAAATATCCAATAAAGAAATACTAATTGATTGATCCTTGCTCGTAGGCTTAAACTTTTGAGTAGGAAATGAATTTAACTACAATTGTATTGAGCTTAACTTGTTTGGGAAAAATATCTAAATTTTATATTCAATAACATCAAACATAAGCAAATGCAATGAACATACTAAATTATACTAGCAAATATAAGAATCATAAATTATTACCAAGATTTATCTAGTCCTATTTATAACAAATCCATGTGTACAAAAGTGGATAAAATATTTGATTCATTATAAAGAGTCCAACAAGCCACACAAGTGCATAAAATAGAGTTTGATATGCTGTTGTTCAAATCATTCACTCTAAAAACTTGAAACTACATACAAAAGCAACCACTTAATATTTTTTCCATTAATATTATTTTAATTATCAGTTGTGAGATTAACTCACCCTTAACTTCCACCTAGAGATGTCGTTGGAAACCCGATCTGCAGAGTGGGTTCAAACTCCAAAGGGTGGTAGAAGTCATCTCCTTGCAGCTGATCTGGTCGTCGGTCGTACCCTAATGTTTGAGATATATTTGGATCCCAAAATTGCTGTGTGCTAACTTGAGTGATCTCCTCCAACTGCACTCAAGATACAACAAAGAAATTCAAGAACATAAACGTGAAATTTGTAACAAGATTTAAAAATATTAAAATAACTTTGTTGAAAACTTCTTGTAATTTATCTCTTAAATTAAAAAAAGGCCATTGACTTTTATTATGAGCTCATGTATAATTGATCATCCATATAATTTCATTTTATTTGCAAGAAAAATGTTCATAATTAGAAGCTTCGATTATAACTAAATTAAACTCAAAACTATTACCCTCTCAACAAATAACTCAAATCATCCCAAGCTGCCCCAGCATTGTTGGAAAAAACATGATCGATTGCAAAGTCAGATAAGGGAGAGTATTCAGGGGTTCGTAGCCTTTTTTGAATTATATATATATATATATATATATATATATATATATATATATATATATATATATATATATATATATTATTTGATATTTCTGGTAATAAAATTTAATTTATGCCTATTTTATTTACTAAAATTAAATAATGAGCTTCATTAGTCACTAAATGGTGGCAAGCCAAAAAAGGTTGATTAGTAATACTTTTTTGTTGATCACACTCAAGTCACTCTTGAATGCTTGGATAGTGTGTAACCTAAGACTTCATAATTGGGCTACAACCAAGACATTCACCTAATGTAACATCAAAATCTGCTCCAGGATCGTCCGGGCCGATCTGGATCGTCCCGGGACGATCAGTGCAATTTTTGTTCCAGATTTTGTACAGAAGTTCCAGGAATGATTTCCTGTAGGGATCGTCCAGGCCGATCTAAGATCGTCCCGGGACGATCAGTGGATGGCACAACTTAGAGAATAGAGGTTTTTATCGTCCAAGAAAATTAATTATCGTCCTGAGAAATCGTCCCAGGCCGATATGGATTTGTTCAGATCGTCCAGGACGATCGTGCGATCGGCCGGGCCGATCAGAGCACTTTAAAGCTGAAATCAAGTCATTTTGAAGAGAGAGAAAATCATAAAAATATCTAAAATCAGTCGAGGAGAGAGAAGGTCGAGGGCAAATTTGGAAAAGTTGATTTTCGGGCGACGCCGGTCCGTTTTCGTCCGACGAGATTGTTCAAGATATTGCTGTACGCAAGGTAAGGCACAATCCGCCTTTCTCAATTTTCAGAACCGTCGTGTTTGGGGGTATTATCTGTCCGGAATTGATTTTTGTTAGTGATTTTCGTCCGTATTTCCCGTCTGGTTCAGTTTTTACCGCGTAATTTTCCGTATGTTGTTGACGTGCCGAGTGTGCACATTTTGGTTATTTTCTGGAGATTTTTGTCCGGGTATTTTGAATTCGGCGGTGTTTTATTTCGACTGTATTTTTCTACGATGTCTAAAAATGTTGTGGCAGTAGAATTAAAGTCTTGCAATGTTGTTATCTATATTATGTGCAAATTTGGTATTCTGTGTTTTTTTCAGAAAAATTGTGTAAATTTCGTATACAGCCGTTGTGCTGCCCGATTTTTGTCTGATTTCTGAATTCGTCCGGATTTCTTCTGAATTGATATGCTATATGTATATGCTATATAAAGGGAGTTATAAGGGGCCTGAATCCTAAGAGATTCAGTTAGTGTCTGGGCTATATAAAGGGAGTTATAAGGGGCCTGGATCCTAAGAGATTCAGTTAGTGTCTGGAAAATCTGAAATGAGCTCAATCTGAAATCTGATATCTGTTCTGTTCCGGATCCGATGAATTCTGTTCTGGTGATATAAGCACATCTGTTCTGGTGCCGTGAGCACAAAGGGAGGCATAAGGGGCCAGAATCCGTAGAGATTTTGTCAGTGTCAGGGAATTTAGCTATTAATTACAATACTATCTGGTGCTATAAGCACATCTGTTCTGGTGCCGTGAGCACAAAGGGAGGCATAAGGGGCCAGAATCCGTAGAGATTCTATCAGTGTCAGGGAATTTAGCTATTAATTACAATACTATCTGTTCTGATTTGATAGATTTGATATATGTCCGTATCTGTTCTGATTTGATCTGTTTCGTTTTGATCTGCACGATTTTGATATATGTCTGATTCTGTTCTGGTTTCTGTACGGATTTGGTTTGAAGTGGTTGGTTTTGGATTCTGGAAGTTTTGATTGGAGGTTTGTCGCTTTGCTGAGCTGTTGAGCTCACCCTTGTTTTCTGCGTGGTTTTCAGGTTCTGGCAAAGGGAATGAGGTATTGGATTAGAGTTCTGAGTCTGATCAGTTATAGGTATTTTGTACTTTTTGATTTTTGTACAGTCATGACTTTTCTTCTTTGTTCTTTCTGTCAGTCATGTACTGTATTTGTTGATGATTGTTTTGAGGAAGAGAAAAATATAGATGATTTGTTCCGCTGCATTTGATGTTTCATAGTAGCTCTGTGCGTCTGTTTTGAGTTGAAATATTTGGAAGAAACAGTTCCGAAGCAAATTCCAAAGCCAGATCCTGGTCTGTTTGTTTGGCTGGTCGCGGCCCGGTGCGGGCGGGATCCGTCCCGATCGGGTCGGGTCGTGACACCTAACCTGAAACTACTTGATTGGACCATCATGCAAGCCTAAGTTACTATGAAAAATCTTGACATCTGTGGAAGATTTGGCTCCTATTCAAGCAGCATGAGGTGAGTGCAACAAAAGTAATGATAGGATTGTTAAATCTTAAATGACAGTTCTTTGTGAACAAAAAACAAAATGAAATTTATCATGAAAGGAACATTATCCAACTAGCTCATCTCTCCAAAAGTTATCATGACTGAGGAAAATATTTATAAAATAAGGTCCTATGAAAAAGACTCTACTGGTTTCCCATATGATAGATCCCATACAAATCTTAAACATCAAAATTTGGATTTTTTTTTAATAATAAAAATTCACCAACGGGTCTACATGTTAATTCATAAAAATAAAAATTTTAGAAAATTCAATGGAGCATTTTTACTATTTTGCAAACTTAGTTCATCAAAGAGCACTTACTCTTGTCCTCAGTGATTTATTAGTCTCAAAAAGTAATAGTTCCTGCAAAGAAAGAAATAAGATGCAGTGTTATTCATCATCATTGAAAACAAAAACTGAAATAAATTACAGAATTCTATATCAAAGCATACCCTTTGTTGAAGGTCGCAAAGTTGATCGAGCATATATTGCATCTGTTTTCAAGTTATAAGAATTTTAGTAGTATAAATCATTAAGGGTCGATAAATATAGCGGGCTATTAGATTTAGTTAATAGATTATAATAGGTCTTATTAGTCATAGGTTTCTAATAAATATTATTGTATGTATTTAACATATAACTTGAGTGATGTTAGTGTAAAATATATTACTAATGAGTCATCACTATCAAAAAACGGGATTTTATGTAGCAGTTGTTAGGAGAGGTTTTTATAACTGATGTCAAAACCTTGATTTAGCACCGGATTTGTCTTCCTCAACACTCACGAAACCGCCGTGTAATGTTATTGTAATGCATTGCAATAACAACGGGCATGCAGTGGTTTTAAAACCGCTGCAAGATAATTTGTGGCGGGTAAAACTGTCGGGAAAGGTCTTATTTTGTGCTGCGATAGCTCAATTTTTTGGATAGTGTATGCAGCTCTATATGAACTTTCTATCAGGGAGTATTATATAATTAATCAATCAAAGAGTAAAAAATAAGTCTCATTTTCTTTGTTGTGCTCTTGTTCTTCTCCTCCGATCCCCATTTTCTGGAGCCTCCTTGTTGAGAAGGGGAAGAAATAGAACTCCACAAACGGGCCGGGGTTGTTAATTTCATAAATTTATTTCAAGGTACTCTCATAGTGTAAGTATGTATAGAACTAAAAGTTATCATAAGGCGCATAGTAACTTATCAAACACTATAAAATTCATTACAAGCATATGACTACTACTATAATTTATTGACTTAGGATCTGCTTGAGATATCTATAGTTTTTTTTTGATAAAGATGATTATAAAGCTGCTTTGAAGAAAATAATTTTTTTGAAAATTGAAAAATAGCTTCATAACATAAAAATTTATTTAAAATAGTGAAAAAATAGTGACCAAATAAAAATTATGATTGCGATATAAAAATCAAAATGATAAGAAAGTTATCCCAAATGAAGCTTTAATCTAATAGATTTTAACATTTTATGTGTATAATTATATTAACTTTTTCAAAGGACAAAAACAAATGTTACCCTTGTCGATCTTATCTGCTTAAGAGATGCTTCCAACTGATGTTCCAGCTTGTCGAGATCCTTGGCACCAAGGGGACTAAGGTCCTCGCCCATAAGATTTCTAGAATTTCAAATAAATTAGTATAAGATTATAATGACTGATTTTATGGAAACAGGTGATTAATGACTTAATGTGCATATAGAGAAATGATAACAAAAATAAGATGGTGCAATCACTTTGAAAATGCTTCACCTCTGGGATCTTTGTAAAGCTTCAACTTGTGCTTTGAGTTTTAAGTACTCAGCTTGACTACTCTGCATCCAATGAAAAAGGGTAAATGATATGTGTGAAAATTATAGGCCGAGAAGTCGAAAATATACCCACAAAATCATGTAAATATTCAATATTTTTTCGCTATTGAATAAAATGGGTGATCAAACAGATTACCCTGAAGCTAATAACTCTTTATCTGCAAGAGCTTTGTCCAGTTACATTTAGAACAAGAGTTCAATCATCCAGTACTTATGAGCAGTTAAATGAGCTCGCAAACGGGTAACCGTCACAACTTATTAAGCACTCAAATATTTCACCATAATTGTACTGGTTGTAGCCTTCTTATGTACAACAAAGTACAAAGAATACAACAAAAAGATTTCAACCCACTACATTGCAATTAGTTAGAAGATTATTACTATATTCTAAATAATGGAATAATGGAATAATCTCAACTTTATTCTCTCCATAAAATTTTAAGTATTGAATCCTCTCATCCTTTTCTTCTCTCTATGGAATTCTAAGTAGTGGATTATCTCATCATTGTATTCCCTATATGGAGTTTGAAATAGTGAAACTGCCACATCATTTGATTCTGCGACATTCTCGTTGTGAAATTCTAAAAATGAAATGATCTTATCATGATAGTTGACATTTTCTCTATACCATTTGCATCAAAATTATCTCATCATGCAATATTTCTCTTTTAACCCAATTATTTCTCTATCTCCATGTAGCAAATGTCAATGGCACCCCCCCAAGGCTAATTATTATATCTATACTAAAAAATTAAAATTTGATAGTCCAATAATATATATATATATATATATAATGCAAATGTGATGAGAGATTAGGAGAAATTTCAGATTTTATTTTAATTTAAGTTAAAATTAGTAGAGTTAGAAACATGAATGGTTTTGTGGCCTAGATGGTAACAATATTTAACGGAATTGGAAAGTTATGGCTTTGAATCCAAGAGATGCTGCCTTTGTTGTGGGCTTTATTGTTAAGATATTTTGGTTTATAGACCGATGAAGGCTGATGACTCTAGGGCCCCAACTGTGCCTCAACCTGTGTGAGGCCTGATTACATATAATCGTAATGCAAGAGAAAAAGAGAGCATTCAAATCATCATGCAGACACAAGTCCAAAGGATAATAAAGAGCAAAAATATTTATGTTCATTGATTCAAATAATCAGTTAGAGAATTTTCAAGTTATCTCACATTGGACAACTCTATTCTTCACTAATATCCATATAATAATCAAAAGCTATTCGATTAACAACAAAAATTTTGTACATTTTCATTTACAAGTCTTTTTCAATGAGGGTAAGAACAGTAGTAAAAAACTTATAAAGCTTGCTACTTTGGAATGATTAAACCATAATGATTTGAAAAGCAGCGAAAGAAGAAAGAATTAGATCGAAATATGGAAGAAAACAGTAAACTAATGGAGAAAATCATGAGCGAGAACTAGTCAGTATGATAAAAGCCTATAACTTGAAGTGGACATCTAAACTGTAAAATCAACATGCATCAAATTTTAAGCACAAAGCTCGGCTTGTTCCCTCAAATGCCAAGCAATGATTTAATGGAACTCCTGATTTTGGGGGTTTTTGGTAGGAAGTAAAGTGAGTGTAAAGTAAGTAAATACACGAGTTTTGAGAAGTTTGAGGTTTGGTAGGATGAAAAGAAACTACAAGGTAAAGTGAATGCAGTGTATTTCATTCTAGTTCATTTTTTAGATAATCCCATGAGCGAGAACCGTTTACACTGCTCCAAAACATGTTTGAGCACTCCCAATGCCCACCATCTCCACCACCACCCTGTTGCCTGCCTCCACAGTCTATGGTTGCCGCCTGCCCACCGCCGGCCCCCAGCAGCCGTCACCCGCTGTGATGCCCAAGAATGTTATTTGGAAGAATTATTTTTTTAATCTTTAACTCAAATCTTTGTTAGATGAAATGATAAGGGAAGGCTTTTTAAGACGTTTTGTTTTAGTAACATAATATATTTTATAATAAAATAATATATAATATTAATATAATATTTAATGTAATCAATTCTTTGGTATAAAATTCAAATAAATTATTTTAGGACCTCAAATATTGTAAAAAAATATCCATAATATAAATCATTTATTTTAAAAATAACACAGAAATCGGTTTGTAAAACGGATACCTAACGGTCCCGAAATCCTCACTTGTACATATAGGTATTAATTCCTTAAGGATTTTCACTGGTGCTAAAAAATTATGAAAAAAATCATTTAACTAAAATACTACAATCAAAATACTATGACGAAGACGGTTTACAATTTGAAGTTATAATGACTCTAGAAAAAAATTAACAAAATTAAAATACGGGTTATTACAATCTATCTACCTTCAGAAAAATATCATCCCCGACATTTCCCTAAAGAATTTGGGCACAAAATCGATATAAACATAATTCATACAATAAAAAATCAAATCAAATAAAAAATCATCAAAAACCATACACTCATTTAATTCATTATATCACATGTAATTCAATTTTGCAAGCAAATTAATGCACCTTAATCTATCAAATCTACCTAACTCTCAATCAAATCCTAGAGCTCTGGTAGCAATCAATTTTTCCAACATCTAAGCTCAAATATCAATTGTTATGACTTAGAATCTAATTTAGAAGAATTAATCTTTTAATCTTTAACTCAAATCTCTATTAGGTGAAATGATAATGGAAGGCTTTTAAAAACTTTTTGTTTTAGTGACATAAGAAATTTTGTAATAAATAATATATAATATTAATATAATATTTAATTTAATTAACTTCTTAGTATAAAATTCAAATAAATCATTTTAGGACTTCAAAAATTACAGAAAAATATTAATAACATAAATCATTATATTTAAAAAATATCTATGAAATCAATTTGCGAAACAGACACCTAATGGTCCCGAATTAATCCTCATTTGTACCATAGATACTAATTCCTTCAGGATTTTAACAGGTGCTCAAAAATTACAAAAAAAAATCGTGTAAGTAAAATTCAAAAATCAAAATACTATGATGAAGACGGTTTACAATTTAAAGTTATAATGACTTTAGAAAAAATTGGCAAAATAAAAATATGTGTTAGTACACCCGCCACCACCCACTGTCGACCACTGTTGCTACCGTCATCGGCCGACCCTGCCTCCACCATCTGCCATCGCCTACCACCGGCCGCACCATCGCCCTTGCCCAACACCATGGCTGCCATTGGGCTCCCACTCCCGCCCTCAAACACCGGCCGCCTGCCAGTGTTGACCACCCCGGGTTTTTACGCTTTATATTGCATTCACTTTATTTCAAACCAAACAAAAAAAAGTAAAACCATGCATTCTTTTTTCACTCATCCAAAAAAACTCTAAATTATTCTTTTTTAGGGCAATCAAACAACCCTTGGTAACATGACGTGAAACTGTGCAAACGTTAATATTTGCATAAAAAAGTGGAATATATATATATATATATATATATATATATATATATATAGAGAGAGAGAGAGAGAGAGAGATGTTATGTTGTATATAATGGTAATATTATCTGGATTTCGAAAAACCCTTAGAGCTTTGTACAAAGAGTAAGCAAATACTATATTGAATCCCAATTAAGAAGCAAAGCTTAGCCTACCTTAAAAATAAATAAATAAATAAATAAATAAATAATTATAGTATTTTTATATTTTGATGACTTTATCTACGTGGGGAGTAATGAAGAAATGCCCAAATGTTTAAGAATTAAGAGAATAAACAATAAAAGAACAAAAGATAAGTGATGAGATTATTGCATTGTTTTTTTAACAAAAGCCTTGCAAATTAAAGAGAATAGGGAAGGCGCATTTAGAGAATATGTTAAAGGGATTCAAAATGTATGGATGTGACACTGTAGCAACATTTTTGATGTCAAATAAGAAGATGCAAACATCTACCTTTTTAGCTTTATCAATTTTTTACGAAACTTTATTTTGGCCAATTCGATATATCCATTTGGATGAACCAAAATATAATTAACTTCAATAATGAATTAATTATTTTTAACTTAAATAATATATATTAAGAAGAATACTTAATTTTTTATTTTTTTATGTGAAATTAATAATATCTAGACTGATATTAATGTAATTTGTTTATTTGCATGATTTTATTGGTTTAATATTAAAAAAATAATATAGTTCAGTTTTTATTTGATCAACTTAACAGAGGTAAAAATCAAATAAAAAAAATTAAAAATTACAACCAATAATCAAATCATTATTTTAACAACTTGATCAAATCAATTAAATACCATCGGTTTGATTTAATTTATTTATTTTATAGATACATACTACAGATAGAATTACACAATATTAAAGTTGCAAAGATTTTTAGAAGATATTAGGAACAACAGCATCATATTGTGCAAATATATTATCCTTGACAATAATGTGTGGGTCATACGTATTTAAATCAAATATCATTTGATTCATGAAGTCGTTGAAGAGGGAAAGATTTTCGTTTAGCATGCCAAGACTAAAGAATAGGGCTATAAAAGAACCAAAATTGAGCCGAGCCTCGGTATGTTCAAGTTCTAGCTCATTTGCCAAGTCAGTGTTTGAGCTCGGCTCGTTAAGATTTGAGCTTTTTATATACCCGTTCGAGCTCGAGCTCGAGCTCGTTTAAACATTTACCCTGTTCTAGCTCAACTTGTGTTCATGTTCAAGTTCAATTCATTTTAAGTTCGTCCAAATGGAGGACCCCTATTTTGAGGGGCTCGTTTGACGAGCCGAGTCTTTTAATAGGCCATTCGTTTAATAAAATAGGCTTTACTTTCCTTTCAATCAAGAAGCTTGTCAACTCGTTAGAACCGTCTGCCGCCAGGCATTGCGACCCGTTTATCAAAAAGAATTTCAAGATAGACCGGACCCAACTTGTGTCATTCGCCAGGTTTTAAATGATTTACTTATACGTTTGTTTATATACAACAAAACCAACATGTGATGCACGGTGTGGGACTAAATGAACACTCAAACAATTTTTTTTCTTATGCGTTAGTGAGAGAGGAGACGCCGGAGAGCAAAGTGGACATCAGACAACCGGAATTTAAAAATAAATTATTAGATATTTAAATCAGTAAAATTAACTTAATAATATTTATTTTCAAAATCTAAATGAGCTCTAATTGAGCTTCTTAATGAGCTTGTTCGTGAGTTTTAAACGATACTGTTCGTGAACATGAACAAACAGAACACAAAGTTGTTCAAACTCATTTATTTAGCTATCAAGTATTTATCAAAAGTGTTCAAGTTCGTTTGTTTAGCTTATGAAATTAACATGAACGAACTTTTATCTAGCCGAACCACGAGCAGCTCGTCGAATGATCGGTTCATTTACATGCCTACTAAAAAACACACCGTCGATATTTACATTGACAATGTTAATATTAAGTGTTAGAGAAGCCTTCTACTGCAATTTTTACCTCATCGCACTTCTAATCTTAAACTCCTCATTCTACACATTCCCATCTCTTTATAATGTTGGCCGCTTCCCTATTATCCAACACAATTTCCCTCACAAAGGAGCCTTCTCGCAAACTCATCCACGCACTTAGACGAAATTGTTATATCCTTATAAAATGATAACCGGATCAGAAATTAATATTTACCATGAATGATGAGAAAAGACCAATTTTGAATGGTCTTTCTACTCTTCTTCTCTTTCTTTTCTTTTTTGTTTTTTAGGTTGAGATGCATGGCTTAAAATCTTTTGCGAGTTCTATTTTGTGAGATTTAACAAGCTTAACGGCACGAATATTTGCTTGATTACCAAAAAGGGTATCAATGAGTGCATCAAGGATTTTGTCTCATCATTCTCAGGAATGAATAGTTTGCAATAGATTCCGGTGCATTTGTTTTTAGTTCTATATGGAATATGTTGTGTTGATCAATCAGGTTGTTCGATTACTTTAGAACTTAATTCAGTCTATCGATCTTACTAGGCGCAAGGGGTCCTCCCTTTGGGTTGAGTTCAGGTGATGTGCACCTAGAAAAAAAAACGATTTCTTTACAATGCCATGGTGTTGTGTACCTGAGCGCCCCGATACTACATAATTTAGTGAAAAAAGTAAGAGCGAAGTGATCAACTTGGGGCTCCAAACCTCGACACTGCAGTGCTACCATGAGGCATTGTGGTGCTTAATACCCTGGCACTGCGACGCTGTCATACAGACAGGACGAGACTGACAAAGTAGTTTTTTTTTCTTAGTTTTTTATTAAGGGTTGTATCCCTTGTTGGTTTTTTTGGTGGTTCTCTTTGTTTGTTCTTCTATAAGAACGATGCTAGAAAAAAGAGAAACAAGAAGAGAGTGAGAGAGAACTATATTAATTCTCATAAATTTTTATATTGGATTTCTTGTTGTGGTGTGGCTCCATATTTTTTTTCAGTGTTGGATTTTTTCCACATTAAATCTTGGTGTTCTTTATTTCCAGTGCTTTTATCTTTCTTATTTGTGTCTGTTGCTGTCACGACCCGACCCGACGGGGACGGATCCCGCCCGAGTCGGATCGCGACGAGAGACCTTTCTTAACCAGGATCTGGCTTTGGATTAGGTTACTGAACTGATCTTTCAAATTCTTAACTCAACAGAAGCACACAGAACAACAGAGCTACTAAAAACATCAAATGCAGCGGAACAAAACATCTATCTTTTCATTTCCTCAAAATAATCATCTACAGAACAGTACATTGCTTTCAACAGAAAAAAAGACAGAACAGAAAAGCCATGACTGTACAAAAATCAAAAGTACAAAAGTACCTAATCTGATCAGACTCTGAAACCTAGTCCTGAACTTCCTTGCCCTTCCCAGAACCTGAAAACCACCAGAAAGCAAGGGTGAGCTCAACAGCTCAGCAAAGCAACAAACCACCAATCTAAATTCTCAGAAAACAGAACCAAATTCATCGGACAGAAATCAGATCAGAAATCGGAACAGAATTGGAAATCAAAACTTACGGACAGGTATCAAATCACATCAGAGTCGTACAGATCGTATCAGAACAGAACAAATCAACAGAGTCAGAATCAGAAATCAGAATCGTACGGATCATATCATATCATAATCACAATTTCGTACAGAACAGAACAGATACAGAAAATAGTACAGATACATATATCTAAATGCCCTGACACTGACGGAATCTCTATGGATTCCGGCCCCTTATGCCTCCCTTCCCAGACACTGACTGAATCTCATAGGATCCAGGCCCCTTATGTCTCCCTTTGTGCTCACGGCACCAAAACAGATGTGCTTATAGCACCAAAACAGAATTCATCGGATCCGGAACAGAACAGACATCAGATTTGATCTCATTGCAGATTTCCCGTTTCACTAACTGAATCTCATAGGATTCAGGCCCCTTATAACTCCCTTTTTATAACTTATACACATAGCATTTCAATTCAGAAGAAATACGGACAATTCAGAAATTACCCCAAAAAAAATCGGGCAGCACAACGGACAGTATACGGAATTTACACAAAAATTCCTGCAAAGAAAATTTACCGAATTCGCACAGAATACAGATATCAACATTTCAGAACATTTATTCTACTGCACAGATAAATTCCAATTTCACAGAAAAATCTGGTCGACTAAAAACACAGTCGAATCAAAAATACCCGGACGAAAATCTTCAAAATATAGTCAAAACGTGCACACCCGGCACGGCAACGATATACAAAAAATTACGCGGTAAAAACTGAGCCAATCAACAGATACGGACAAAAATCATTAACGAAAACGAAATCCGGACAGAATATACCGCCAAACACGACGGTTCTGAAAATTGAGAAAGGCGGAATGTGCCTTACCTCGAGCACAGCAATTTCCTCAACAGCCACTTCGGGCGAAAACGGCTCCGCGTCGTCCGAAAATCAACTTTTCCACTTTTTCCTTCGTTTTTCTCTCTCCTCAGCTTTTTCTCTCTCTTCAAAATATCTCATTTCTATATATATCCAAACTGATCGTCCTGGACGATCGAGCTTCGTACCGGACGATCCATGAAGAGAATTATTTCGTCCAGACGAAAATGACATATCGTCCCTGGCGAAGGGTTCACGGGAGAATTTTCGTCCAGACGATCCAATTTTCGTCCCGATGAATCATTCAACCAAAACTGATTTTCTGCACAACCTGTACCGATCGTCCCGGACGATCCAACTTCGTCCCGGACGAACCTAGAGCAAAAACTGATATTACAATCTCCCCAACTTAAAAAAAAATGTCGTCCTCGACATTATCCAATCCAACCTCCGTCAAAACAAGTACGGATACGACCGTCTCATATCAGACTCCTTCTCCCAAGTTGCTTCCCGTGCAGTCCGGTGCTTCCACTGGACTTTAACCATCGGAATCTCTTTATTTCTTAACTTTCGGACGTCGTATGCCAAAATAAGCTCTGGCTCTTCCTTGTACGCCAGATTCTCCTGAATCTCCACCTCATCAGCTGACAACTTCTTCCCAGAGTCGGATACCCACTTCCTCAGAGTGGATACGTGAAACACATTATGCACGTCAGGCATAGAATCAGAAAGCAATAGGCGATAAGCAGATTTTCCAATTCTTTCCAAAATCTCAAATGGTCCAACATACCTTGGACTAAGCTTACTCACCTGACCAAATCTGCTCACACCTTTCATCGGGCTGACTTTGACATACACAAAGTCACCGACCTGAAATTCAACAAATCTGTGCTTCTGATTGTAATACTTCTGCTGACGATCTTGAGCGGCTTTCAATCTTTCTCTTATCAAATTGATCTTCTGAGCAGTTTCATCAGCAAAAGTGGCCCCCAAAGCCTGTCTATCTCCGACCTCCGTCAGAGTCAAAGGAGTACGACACTTCCTGCCATACAAAGCCTCGTACGGTGCCATACCGATACTGGACTGAAAACTGTTGTTATAGGCAAACTCAATCAGCGGAATATGATCTTCCCAACTTCCGCTAAAGTCCAGAACACAAAGCCTCAACAGATCTTCCAGTACCTGAATCGTCCTCTCAGACTGTCCGTCGGTCTGAGGATGAAAGAAAGGGCTGTACTGAAATGCAGTTTCGTACCCAAGCCTTGCTGAATGCCTTTCCAAAGTCTGGAAGTAAAGCGTCCATCTCGATCAGATACGATCACATGAGGCACACCGTGCAATCTGACTATTTCCTTCACATAAATCTGTGCCAAGCGATCAACTGAATCCGTCTGTCTGATCGGAAGAAAATGGGCTGACTTCGTCAATCGATCTACTACAACCACCCAAATGGCATCATGTCCTTGTCGTGATCGAGGAAAACCCATCGCAAAATCCATCGTTTACCTCCTCCCATTTCCACTCAGGGATAGGCAACGACTGCAACAGTCCACCTGGTCGCTGATGCTCTGCCTTCACCAACTGACAGGCTTCGCATCTCGACACAAACTCTGCCACATCCTTCTTCATCCCAGGCCACCAAAACAAAAGCTTCATATCAGCGTACATCTTACCACTGCCTGGATGAACAGTATAGCCAGAATGATGAGATTCGTACAGAATCTCCTGCCTCAAGTCTTCAAACACAGGTACCCACAACATATTCTTACAGAAAATAGCACCAGAATCAGAAATTCGAAGTTCAGGAGTCTTACCAGATCCAATCTGAGCTATCAACTTCGAATAGTCAGAATCTGACTTTTGGGCTTCTTGAATCCGTGCTTCCAAAGAAGACTGAATACTCATCTGAGCCAACTCCAAATCATTGGAGGAAACCACCTCCAACTGCAATCTCTCCAAATCACGAATCAGAAAGTCATCACAGGTAAGCTGAATACCTGAGAATCCAGAAGACTTTCTGCTCAGAGCGTCCGCTACCACATTCGCCTTCCCAGGCTGATACTGAATAGTCAAATCGTAGTCCTTGATCAACTCGAGCCACCTCCTCTGTCTCAGATTCAGATCCTTCTGAGTAAAAATATACTTCAGGCTCTTATGATCAGTAAAGATCTCACACCTGACGCCATACAAGTAATGACGCCAAATCTTCAAAGCAAAAACTACTGCAGCTAACTCCAAATCATGTGTCGGGTAATTCTTCTCATGTGGTTTCAACTGTCTCGAAGTATAAGCAATTACCTGACCATGCTGCATCAGAACACAACCCAATCCTTTCAGTGAAGCATCACTGAACACCTGGAAACCCTCCGTACCTGACGGAAGTGCCAACACTGGAGCTGAAGTCAAACACTCCTTCAATCTCTGAAAACTAGCTTCACACTCCGGTGTCCAAACAAAAGGTACTGACTTCTGAGTCAGTCTCGTCAGAGGAGTCAAAATCTGTGAAAATCCTTTCACAAACTTCCTATAATACCCGGCCATGCCCAAGAAACTACGTACCTCAAATACCGTAGTCGGCCTTGGCCAATCAGCAACAGCCTGAATCTTCTGGGGATCTACAGAAATGCCTTTTCCGCTAATCACATGCCCCAGAAAAGAAATGCTCTCTTCAGCCAGAATTCACACTTAGAGAACTTGGCATACAGCTGATGCCTCCTCAAAGTCTCCAACACAATCCTCAAATGTCTGGCATGCTCATCCTCAGATGCAGAATATACCAGAATATCGTCAATGAAGACGATCACAAACTGATCCAAATACTCCCTGAATACTCGGTTCATCAGATCCATGAAAATAGCAGGCGCGTTGGTTACCCCAAAAGGCATAACCAAAAACTCGTAGTGCCCGTACCGAGTACTGAAAGCAGTCTTCACCACATCAGCTTCCTTCACCACCTTCACCTGATAATATCCGGATCTCAAATCAATCTTCGAAAATACCGAAGATCCGGAAAGCTGATCAAACAAGTCGTCAATCCGAGGCAAAGGATACTTGTTCTTGATCGTGACCTTGTTCAAATCTCTGTAATCAATACACATACGGAGTGTACCGTCCTTCTTCTTCACAAACAGAACAGGTGCTCCCCAGGGCGAAACACTAGGACGTACAAAACCTCTGTCAACCAACTCCTGAAGCTGAACTTTCAACTCAGAAAGTTCTTTCGGTGCCATCCTGTACAGAGCTTTCGATATCGGAGCGGTACCAGGAAAAATATCGATAGAGAACTCCACATCTCTATCCGGAGGTAAACCAACCAACTCCTCAGGAAAAACATCAGCAAACTCCCGTACCACAGGGATCTCAGAAACAGAACCAACCTCTAGGTTCAAATCCCGCACCGAAGCTAAAAATACCGGACATCCTTTCTTCCACATCCTGCTCACCTCCAACACAGAAACCAGACTGGAGAGAACACCTCGTAATCCCTGAAATACAACTCTCTCTCCAGCCACAAGCAAACTCACTTGCTTCTTCAGACAGTCTATCTGAGCCTCATACTGACTCAGCCAATCCATGCCCAGAATCACATCATACGAAGAAATCGGCAATCGAATCAAACTCGATTTCCACTTCTTGCCAGAAATCTCGATCTCACACAAACAAAACTGCCGAGCAATCAATGGATTCCCCGCCGGTAAAATCACAGACAAAGAAATCGGAAGTAAAAGAGAATCCAAACGTAAAGCCTCAAAACAGTGCTCGGACAGAAAAGAATGACTCGCTCCAGAGTCAAACAAAACACGACAGGGCTGATCAGAAATGTAAACCGTACCTGTCACAACATCCGGAGCATCACGAGCCTCCTGCTGACTCAGACTGTAAACTCGTGGCTGAACTGGAGCAGGAACTGAAGCAACAGAACTACTCTGCTCCCTCTGAATCGTAGGTGGTCTCCGCGGTGCAGAACTAGAACCACCACCTCTACCAGCAAATCCCTCAGGGCGAGGAGGAACAGTCCTCGGTCTTCCTGCTGCTGAACCAACAGGTCTGACAAAGCCCTCAGATCGCTGCTCAGAACGCTGATCAAATCCCATCTGCGAACATTCTGCAATCCTATGTCCCGGCTGACCACATCTGAAACAAAGACCAGCTATCCTGTAGCACTGGCCATGGTGTCGCCGTCCACAACTCTGGCACACAGGTGCCGTACTGACAGATCCAGAACTAGTCGTACTGGTAGCAGTACCAGACGATCCTCCGCTCTTCCTGGAATCTCCAGATCCAGATCCAGGAACAAATCTCCTCTTCCCAGAGGAACCACTGCCAGATGTCTCTCCTCCAAACCTCTTCCTACTCGCAGTCCACCGCTGCTGAGTAGCCGTCATGTCATTCTCAATCAGACGAGCTCGCTCCACAAGCTCAGAGAAATCAGTAATCCGGAACGGTATCAGAGGCTGCCTCAAAGTGTCTCGTAAGCCTCTCAGAAATCTGTAGCACCTCTCAGCAGACGTGCTAACCAGCTGCGGAGCGTACCTGGCTAATGCAGTAAACTCAACCTCGTACTGCATCACCGTCTTGCTCCCCTGAACAAGTCTCAGAAAACTCTCCTGCATCTGCTGTCGTGCAGAAGGGGGAACAAACCAGTCCCGAAATACTTCGGTGAACTCCTCCCAAGTAATCAAAGAGTTCAATCTGCCCTGAAATCTGGCTACTTGCTGGCCATCCCACCAGTGCTCAGCCTCTCCGTCCAACAGAAAAACAGCTAACGGAACTTTCCTGTCTGCAGGACACTGCATCCCGTCAAAAGTCTTCTCCAATCTCCTCAGCCACTCCTCGGCTGCTCTGGGCTCAACAGCGCCCTCAAACCTCGGAGGCTTCAACCTCAAAAATAACTGCAGGTGTCGATCAATGTCCTCAGATCTAACAGTCGAAGTTCTGCTCTGAGTCTCGCTCATCATCTGAGCAACAAGTGAAGCAAACTGTGAAAGCGTATCAGCACCGACCACTGGGGCTGTACTCCCCACTGGTGCTGCCTGATCGTCACTCTGACCGTCTGTCATGTCTGGGTCTGGCTGATCCATACAGAAAAATCCAGAAAATCCGGAAAACTATCACAAAACAACACAAAATAACACAATAAAAAGCCAAACGACCCAAAACTACCTCCTAGACAGACTCACTGATCACTTCCTAGAGCTCTGTTTTACAATCCAACCTGTTTCCAAAACCAATGCTCTGATACCACAAAAAGCTTGTCACGACCCGACCCGACGGGGACGGATCCCGCCCGAGTCGGATCGCGACGAGAGACCTTTCTTAACCAGGATCTGGCTTTGGATTAGGTTACTGAACTGATCTTTCAAATTCTTAACTCAACAGAAGCACACAGAACAACAGAGCTACTAAAAACATCAAATGCAGCGGAACAAAACATCTATCTTTTCATTTCCTCAAAATAATCATCTACAGAAAAGTACATGGCTTTCAACAGAAAAAAAGACAGAACAGAAAAGCCATGACTGTACAAAAATCAAAAGTACAAAAGTACCTAATCTGATCAGACTCTGAAACCTAGTCCTGAACTTCCTTGCCCTTCCTAGAACCTGAAAACCACCAGAAAGCAAGGGTGAGCTCAACAGCTCAGCAAAGCAACAAACCACCAATCTAAATTCTCAGAAAACAGAACCAAATTCATCGGACAGAAATCAGATCAGAAATCGGAACAGAATTGGAAATCAAAACTTACGGACAGGTATCAAATCACATCAGAGTCGTACAGATCGTATCAGAACAGAACAAATCAACAGAGTCAGAATCAGAAATCAGAATCGTACGGATCATATCATATCATAATCACAATTTCGTACAGAACAGAACAGATACAGAAAATAGTACAGATACATATAGCTAAATGCCCTGACACTGACGGAATCTCTATGGATTCCGGCCCCTTATACCTCCCTTCCCAGACACTGACTGAATCTCATAGGATCCAGGCCCCTTATGTCTCCCTTTGTGCTCACGGCACCAAAACAGATGTGCTTATAGCACCAAAATAGAATTCATCGGATCCGGAACAGAACAGACATCAGATTTGATCTCATTGCAGATTTCCCGTTTCACTAACTGAATCTCATAGGATTCAGGCCCCTTATAACTCCCTTTTTATAACTTATACACATAGCATTTCAATTCAGAAGAAATACGGACAATTCAGAAATTACCCAAAAAATCGGGCAGCACAACGGCAGTATACGGAATTTACACAAAAATTCCTGCAAAGAAAATTTACCGAATTCGCACAGAATACAGATATCAACATTTCAGAACATTTATTCTACTGCACAGATAAATTCCAATTTCACAGAAAAATCTGGTCGACTAAAAACACAGTCGAATCAAAAAAATACCCGGACGAAAATCTTCAAAATATAGTCAAAACGTGCACACCCGGCACGGCAACGATATACAAAAAGTTACGCGGTAAAAACTGAGCCAATCAACAGATACGGACAAAAATCATTAACGAAAACGAAATCCGGACAGAATATACCGCCAAACACGACGGTTCTGAAAATTGAGAAAGGCGGAATGTGCCTTACCTCGAGCACAGCAATTTCCTCAACAGCCACTTCGGGCGAAAACGGCTCCGCGTCGTCCGAAAATCAACTTTTCCACTTTTTCCTTCGTTTTTCTCTCTCCTCAGCTTTTTCTCTCTCTTCAAAATATCTCATTTCTATATATATCCAAACTGATCGTCCTGGACGATCGAGCTTCGTACCGGACGATCCATGAAGAGAATTATTTCGTCCAGACGAAAATGACATATCGTCCCTGGCGAAGGGTTCACGGGAGAATTTTCGTCCAGACGATCCAATTTTCGTCCCGACGAATCATTCAACCAAAACTGATTTTCTGCACAACCTGTACCGATCGTCCCAGACGATCCAACTTCGTCCCGGACGAACCTGGAGCAAAAACTGATATTACAGTTGCATCTTTTACTTCCACCCCAACAATTGGTATGAGAGCCACGTTCTTCAGTTCGAGTGGGAATAATGAATGAAGAAGCAAGATACAAGATTGAGAAGTTCAATGATTTCAACTTGGCATTATGGAGGATGCAAATTAAAGATTTAATGTATTAGAAAAAGTTATATTTACTACTAGAGGGAATCACCAACAAGCTAGTTTCAATGAATATAGAGGAGTGGGAGGTTCTTAATCAGATTGCCCTAAGTTTGATTCAACTTCCACTCTCATATGTTGAATTCAACATTATAAATAAGAAGACTACATGTCAATCTCATGGTTACAATGACTAAGATGTACGAGAAGTTGTCAGCCTAAAATAAAGTATTCTTGATAAAAAAAGTTATTCAATATGAAGATGTTGGACATCACTTCAATGGCAGAGCACTTGAATAATCAGAGCACTATGATGAGTCATTTATTTTCTGTTGGCATCAAATTTGATGATGAGATGAAAGTATTGTTATTGTTATCTTCATTGGCAGATAATTGAGATGGGTTATTTACTGTTGTGAGTAACTCTTTAGGAAGTTCAAAGTTTAACTTTGAGGATATTGTGAGGTTAGTACTTAATGAAGAGGTTTGTAGAAAGGTGAATGGTGAATATTCAAATTGTGCTAAAAATATTGAAGCAAGAGGAAGGCATTTATAGAAAAAACCAAGTAGAGGGGTGGTCTAAATCAAGGGTAAGAAAGTCTACTTCAAATAGAGTGAAAGTTGTGTATTTGAACTATAAAAAGAAGGATCATTTGAAGAAAGACTACTGTTCTAAAGAAGGCTAGTGATAGAAGTCAAGGATAAAATCACTTTGCTAATTTATATGCAAAAGAGTTTCAATCAAATTCTTTGATTTTATCTCTTGATAATTCTGAATCTTAGCTTATAGATTCATGTTTTTCATTTCATGCAAGTCCTAACTATGAGTCATTCAATAACTACATTGATGGTGATTTGAATAAAGTATATATGGGAGACAATAATCCCTATGGCATTGTAGGACATGAAGATATGATATCAAAATATCAGATGGGTCAACATGGAGACTCAAGTATGTTAGGCCCATTCCTTATTTGAAAAGAAACTAAATTTTTATGAGTTAGCTTACAAACTCAGGTCATTTGACATCATTCATAGGAGATTCTTGAAAGATGACTAAAGGAACTATAGTTATAGCTCATGATATTATTGAAGACACCATATATGTTATCAACAATAGATTAGATTCTAAAGGTGTAGCTAACTTAGATGTTGATAGAGATATTTAGCATTAAACGTTTGACTCTATGAGTAAGAAATGTATGCATTCACTTTTTATGAGAGGAAAGCGTCTTGGTTTTAAATTTGCAAATCTAGATTTTTGTGAAGACTGTGTTTATGACAAACAATAAAAGGTGAGCTTTCAAAAACTGGTTCAAATGTAAAGTCAAAGAAGCTGAAGGTAGTGCATATTAATGTATGGAGCCTTAGCACCAATTTCATCTATAGGAGATTCTCTATATTTTGTCACTTTTATTGATGATTATAGTAGAAAGGTATGGTTGTACTTCTTAAAAAGTAGGTCAGATGTGTCTAATATTTTCAAGAAGTGGTCAGATTGAGACATATTTAAATCTTACGTGTCTCAAATCAGGTAATCTTTGTGGTGAATATCGTGATAAGAAGTTCAAAGAGTATTATGCTTTGAATGAGATCAAGCACGAGTTCATTGTTCCAAGAATACCACAATAAAATGATGTTGTTGAGCGCATGAATAGAACTTTTGTTGAGAACATTTGGAGCATGAGATTGTATGCTGGTCTACCCAAGTAGTTCTAGGCAGAGATAGTAAATACTACTATTTATTTGATCAATCATGGTCCATCAGTTCCTCTGAATAAAAGGTTATCTGAGGAAGCCTAAATTGGCAAGAAGGTAAGTTTATATCACCTCAAAATTTTTTAGTTATTCATTATATGCTCATGTTGAAATAAAATCTAGGAGTAAACTTGATCCAAAATCTATCAAATGAATATTTATTAGATATGGCTCAGATGAACTTGGCTATAAATTTATTCACTATTAAATTTTAAAATTCATTAAGAGTAGTAATGTTAAATTCAATGAAA
Source organism: Dendrobium officinale (assembly GCA_019514585.1). NCBI lineage: Eukaryota > Viridiplantae > Streptophyta > Magnoliopsida > Asparagales > Orchidaceae > Dendrobium > Dendrobium officinale. The sequence goes on from CM033682.1 coordinate 83,158,875, forward strand.
ATAAAATATACAAGAATAGGAATGAGTCTTCTGTAGATTCCTCCAAATATATTGAGATATAGGATGATGATGATGATGAAGACAAAGCTAATGAAGCACAGAGGGTATATCAGATATTTGCTACTAAGGTTAGAAGATCCAGCAAAATCTAAAAGCCAATATAAATGTATTATCCTTATACTATATATTACTGATAGATAGTGGTGAACCAGAGTGCTATGTTAAGGTCATTCAAGTTTATGATTTAAAGAAGTGGGAGCATGTCATGGATGATGAGATGTGCATTCACTCGACTTAAATCAGACTTAGTATTTGACATATCTACCAGATAGAAAGAAAACTCTATATAATAAGTGTGCTTACATACAGAAAGAAGAATCTGATGGTAATAAGTGCTACATAGCCATACTTGTAGTTAAAGACTTTTAGCAAACAGAATGAGAGGACTTCTCTAAAATTTTATATCTAATAGTGAAGATGATTGCAATCAGAGTTATATTGAGCATAATGGTAGTGAAGGATTTACATCCAGAGTAGATGGATGTAAAGAAAATATTTCTTCATGATAATCTTAAGGAAGAGTTATACATGGCATAACCTCAAGGTTATATGATCATAGATAATGAAGATCTAATGTGTTAGCTCAAAAAGAGCCTAAATGAGCTGAAGCAAGCACCAAGATAGTGGTATATGAGATTTGATATATTTATGTCAGATAATGGGTCCAAGAAATGCTAAAAAGATAATAATTATTATTATTTTAAATATTTTGATAATCATTATATTATTCTATTTTTTATGATGAATTCATGTTGGTCAGATATAAGAAAATAAGACATCTAAAGAAGCAGCTATCAAAAGAGTTTAAAATGAAAGAACTAGACCCAACAAAGGATTTTTTTGGTATGAGAATGAACAGAGATAGAATTACATATATACTGAAGTTGTCTCAAGCTGAGTATGTCGAAAGGTGATGTAGAGATTCAACATGAGTGAGACAAAGCAGTTTGCGCTCTCTTAGATAGTCATTTTTAACAATTTAAGGAACAATCACCTGCATCTAAAATAGAGCAAGAATAGATGGCAAGGACTTCATATGCTTAAGCAATTGAAAGTTTAATGTATGAGATCAGATATAACATATGCAGTGCTAGTAGTTAGCAAATTTATGAGAAACTGAGACAAACTTCATTAGGAGGCGATTAAGTGGATTCTCATATACTTGAGATGACCTATCGATAAAGCTCTTTTCTTTGAAGATGTAGGGATTGATTTACAGGGGTATGCAGATTTTGATTACTAGAGATCTTAATGCTAGAAGAAGCATAACTGGTTATATTTTCACTTTGGGAAAGACTACAATGAGTTGAGTTTTCAAGTTATAGAAGATTATTACTCTCTCAATCATAAAAGCTGAGTATCTAACTATCACTAAGGTTAGCAAGGAGATAATATAGTTATAAAGTTTCTTGCCCGGACTTGGCAAATGGCAAAAGAATGAGAAATTTTTGAGTAATAGCATAAGAGCTATTCAACTATCGAAGAATACTATATTACATGCTAGGATGATGCACATACAACCTATAATCTTGCAGACATACTGACGAAGACCATGATAGTTGATAAATTGAAGTTATGCCTAGTTTCAATTGGTCTTCATGAAGGATAAGAGTAGGGGTGAATCACACTATATATACTATGATTGATGCTATATAAATCAAGAAAAGGATTGACTGCAATCAGTTTGCAAGTTGGAGATTGCTAGTTTTATGTGAAATATGATTATGCCGATCAATCGGGTTGCACTATAGCCTCAGACCTGAATTCAATTTTTTGAATTCACTAGGGGAGCTACACGAGGTCCACCCCCTTGGGTTTAGGTGCTTTGCACCTGAAAAATATTTTTCGTACAACAACCTGGTGTTGAGTACTAAAGCACCCTAATGTTGTGTACCTGAGCACCATGCACGACACTGCTTAATTTGGTGAAAAAAATAAAGAGTGGAGCACTGTGGTGCTCCAAACCTCATTGCGGTCAAGAGGTGCTACGACGCTCCAGACCCTGGCCGCCATTTTCATATAGACAAGACCGAGAATTGAGGGTCGCGATGCTGCTAGGAGGACAAAACAGTTTTCTTTCTCATTTTTCATAAAGGGTTGCGTCCCTTGATGGTTTTTTTTTTATTTTTTTTATTTGTTCTTGTGTAAAAAAGATGCTAGTGAGAAGAGAGTCAAGGAGAGAGCGTGAGAGAAGAGAGACAATGAGAGAGTGAGAGATATTTTCTAATTCTCCTAGATTTTATAGTATATTTGTTGGTGTTGTAAGGCTCCATAGTTTTTTTTTTTTTTTTTGGTTTCAAGTTTTTCCATGTTAATCCTTGTGTACTTTATTTTTGTTGCTTTTATATTTTTAGTTGTTTGTCACATGTTTTACTTCCACCCTAACATTTATCAGGTAGATTAGCCACCACACCTAACTAGTTGAGTCCTCGCTGAGTACCTTCTTTTTTTTTTTTTTTAGAGTACCTTCATATCATAAAATAAAACCTATTCTTAAAAGGCTGGTTTGTCCCTATGATTCATTGATCTAATTGTGACTACAAAGAATAAATTATGTTTTTATTTAAATTAGACTTCTTGAAAAACTTTTGACAGCAAATGAAGCTCATATAAACTATACAAACTAGAGATTTTCACCCTTCCTAGTGCAATACGATCTAGTCTAACCAGACCAGTATTAAATTTTAATTTTGTATTAATTACATCTTAATAAAATCTCATTTGAAAGAGAAGCAGGAAACAAGCTACCCACCTTATTCTTAGTTTTCATCTTGGTAATTCAAACCCTATTTTAAGGCTTCAAATGAGCACTAGAATTGAAGCTGATTGAAAGAGTTTGAAAATCTTGAATATGGTTAGAGTAGCCATCCTACAGTAGGCAGATGAAAGACTCGTCTTTGTAAACATGAAACTGAGGAGATCATCCCTTTAAAGCAAAGAATTATCCTTAAATTTTATTAAGGCTAAGAATTAATTATTAGAAACACAGCTTTTGGGTTAGATTGTACCTTGCTAACTATTTACCATAGATTTAACATGCTTTTTGGAATGGCCTTTCCACTTAATTATCTGCGTATACTAGTCTTAAACAACTTAAGTATAATAGCACAAACTCTTTACAATAGAGATATTATCCGCTTTGGCCTAAGAGCCTCATGATTTTGCTCTGTTGGTAGAACTTACCAATAAGTCACCCATCCCAAAATTGCTCTGGGATGAACACACTTAACTACGGAGTTTCTTACAGAAATTCTAGACATTACACCAAAAGGCACATCAGTGTTTAGAGTTTAGCTTTCTTTTACTTAATGAGTTTCATAATCTCCCCCACTTAAGTAATTGATGTTATCGTCAACATCTGTATCCCAGAATCATCCACCATGCATATATGACTCTAGAGGTGTCCCCTATAAGTTCAAGTGGTAGCTCATGTTACGTAGCACTTTGTTCCATATAGGATTCAAGAGGTGGCTCCCATGGCGTAGCACTTTGTCTTGTATGATATTTAGTTCCCATCTTTTGGCTGGTGTATTGCTTTAATATCATTTGTAACAATCCAAACTCTTTACTATCGATATATTGTATACTTTGGCCTAAGAGCTTCAAAATTTTTTTCTGTTTGTGTAACTTTTCAGTAGGTCACCCATCCCAGAATTGCTCTGGGATGAGCACGTTTGACTACGATCGAAGATTTTTACAAAAATTCTAACCATTACACCAAAAGGCACCTCCATGTTTAGAGTTTAGCTTTTTTTTACTTAACAGGTTTCACACTAAGGAAGGAAGACATACAACATCTAGAGCTAGAAGAATTTATTAAACAAAAGATGGAATATCATTGTCAATGGGTGAAAGAGTGACACTATGTTTTGATACATTAAACTCCCTTTGAAAGAATGCAATTTAACTGCCATCTCTATCTATAATATTGGGTTAGAGAGAGGTTGAGAAGATGTTTTGATTCCCCTTAGAATAACGGCAAATGGCAAGAGAAAATACCACCTAGCAAATAGGGACAAGTGAACAAAACTAACAATTTTAGTGGGCTGGGCATCCTAAACCTTAAACACATGATCAAATGGTTTATGCTACCCAAATAGAAGTGGAAACTGGCCTATGTTAATGTCTCCTCGGCCAAATTATAATACATAAGTACCTCAAGGAAAAAGAGATTTAAGTGAAAGTTTGTATAAGAGAAGGCATGCTTCCAACTCTTAGAAAGGTGTTCATTATTGTATGGATAAGCGATCGGGAGCATGCAAATTCTCAATTCTCAATTTCGTTATAAGCTAATTACCAAAAACTTGACACCACCATTTTAGGAAAGACACTTGGACACAACATATTTTTGTACATGAATTTGGACAAAGTAGACATCACTTTAAACTATGGTTTCCTTTTTCAGCAGGTAAGTTATGCTAAAAACTCTCTTAATTTCATGTCATCCAATATGGCAAAATAATCTATCAATTCTAAAAATGGAACTTGGCATATTGATAGACTAGCGACTAAGCTGGTGGGCCACATTAGGGTGGGTGGCGTGTAGGAAGAGAGAGGGAAAACTATTTAGAAAAGTTTTAATTACAATTGGTGGGATATTAATAAGAGAAAAAAAATCTAATATGAATTTCAAATTTGAGAGAAAATTATTTAGGGAAAGCCCAAGAGAGTTAATATTCATTATGTAAGGAGGAACCAAGGGGGAATTGTTTAGAAAAGTTTTAGTTATAATTGGGAGGGAATTAATTAGGGAAAGATGTTTAATTTGAATTCAAATATGAGAGAAGATTATTTAGGGAAATGGGACTAATTTGGGAGGGAATTAGGGGAGCCTGTTTAATGTAAACCATAGGGTGATTTCATATTATACTTGATTTTGTTGGAATTAGGTTTGCTTATGTTGAGTGGGCTATAGCCGACAGCTAAGGATTTGGGGGAGCTAGATCCAATTATATATGATGTTTTTTTCCTCTTAGTTCTTTTAATAAAAAATAGTTCTTTTGTATTCTTCTTCCTAAATTTCTTATGTCATTCTCTGATTTTGCTGAAATTGCACCACTTCCTATAACATACATACCAACATGAAATACTAAAAAGAACTAAAAAGGGAAATCAGCCATAACATGTGGAGATTTGATTATAAAATGCTAAAGAACATTGTATTTCAACACCAAAGTACTAAATAAAAGAGTTGCAATGGAGATATATTATAGCAGTACACTATAAAGTATGAATGTATATATATAATCATAATAAAAATAATAAAGCTTAAAATTTTGTTAAAAGAAAAAAAATTGAGCAAATTGATCACCTGAGTCTCTCTTGATGTCATAGTCATCTCTGGTGCCCCATTGTTAGACTTCTGGTACCTCTCAAGAGTCTTCAACATACTGAAATACATAAAGAGAAAAATAATGTCGAAATGGAACAATTTCTTTTGTTATAAGATACCATATATGGCTAGAGCATGAGCAAAACATGGATGACAAGAATGTCTTTCTATCATCCATTCAAAGCAACTAACTACTAATAATCATTCTTGTATGTGCGGAAAAAATTCGATGGAAAGAATTCAGAGGTCTAAATCCATAATCATTCTTAGAAAGTTCTTTGAACTTGATAGTGGTGCTCAAGCAAATTTAACATGCAAAAGCTTTAAATAATTTTGTTAGGTTTACTGATTAGTTACTCATCTAAACCAATTATGCTAGAAATCCTACAAATTAATTACACAAACTTTATGGATGACCTAAGATTTGTGTCGTTGTCGTGGGGGTCGTTGATGTATGCTCCTCTTTAAACAGACAATAAATAGAACTTAGTTAGTTCTTCAATCTTTTTCCTTATCCATTCTTTTTTCTTAAAAACAGATTTGTGGGATGTAGTGCTTAATTAGTGCTATACTAAAATCTCAAAATACAATGAAACATGCTAAGTGCTGATTTTTTAGTGGTAATTGAATGCTACATTTATAAGAATACATGCAAATTGTTTAAAAAAACTATTCTCGCTAATTAAATTCATTAACTATTTTTTGACATTCGAATGATGTATTTAACAAAAGGAGACATTTTTTAAATGCACAAAATCTTGTTGGTTCATTCACAACCCAAATTTGTAAGAATCCTAAGGGTGCCATTGAAAAGCTTTGCTCAAAGTGTTAATCATGCTAGCAAGTATCACATTTGAGTAGTGGGTTGTTTAGGAGTAAACATTTTCAATTTGCACAAAATCCTAATGACTTCTTTTTAGGACCTAAATCACCTTACTGGTGGTATTTATTGGCACTTGTTGGGAGTTATTGCACAAGTGAAGATAAAAAATAAAACTATAAGAAATTCAAAGCAAACAAAAAATAAAATTTGCTTTATTTGATAAGCATGATTAACTTTTCTATGCCTATGACATCAGAGAGAAAAAATTCATATATTAAAGTAGGTAATTGTATTTGATTTAGCTTCCCATCATAATATCATATAGCTTAAAAAATATTAGTATACAAATACTAAGTGATTGACGCTCAAATAAGGTGGTAAATCTAAACGATGATGTAAAGGTCAACATAGATGATGATGATAAAAAAGGGGGTAATTAGGCTAGGCAACTGCATAGGAATGCTAAGGCTAGCTCAAAGCCATAGCCTAGATAGCTAATATCACATGGCAAGAAATTACAAAAGACATGCAACATAAGCCTAAAACACATATAAAACTCATAATACAAAGCAAAAAAATAACACCATGGCTTAAACGATCAAATAACACATGGGTAACTAAAAGAGAAAAAGTAAGAGAAAATAAAAGTACAATATGATATCATATATTAAAGATTTATACCCATGAAATACTAAAGTAGCATAAAAATATGGTCTACATCATCTTTCTCATTTTTAATGAATTCAAAACAGTCAAATGAAGCCCCTGAGTACATAAGGGAGTGGATGTGAATAAGCTATTATAGTTGTTCCAATTCATTAGTAACCCCCCTAAAAGATGAGAGATATCTACATTAATGAACATGTGGGCGTGCATATCACAAACAAACTTAATGATGAGTCAAAGTAATAATGTTGGTGATGATCACTTATTATTAAACTGCAAGTCCATACTATTTGTAGAGAGAAATAAAAATGATAATGAATTTTTCATTGCCACCTAGTGCAATGTTAAATTTGGCACATGAATATTTCAGAAGTTTAAATATCCAAAGGAATATCCATCATAAAAGCATTTTCATTAATTTTATTCACAATTCTATAATGCTCATAGTTTTTTTAGAAAGGTTTTTAAGAGATCTAATTAGAAATCTTATAGTCCTAATTAAAATTAGAACTAAATCTTCCTCATTAAGTTCAATGTATAAACATTGTTCATACCTTTAGTAAATGATGATGTGCGAATGTACATGCCCAAAATGTAATAGGTAACTAGAAAAAGAATCACTCGCCTCTAAAGGAAAGGAAGAGACTCAACATGAGAAAGAAAAGAATACTCAATTTGGGGATGAAGAGAAGACTCAATCAAACTTATAAGAATAATAGACGAATGAATTTCAAAGGAAGAGAAACCTCAACTTTCAAGCCAAGGCTCAACAATAAGTTAATTTCATGTGTACTATGGATAAATGTAGAATAGTAGAAAAATGGGAGATTTATGAAATAAAAAGTTTTTGAAGATAATATAATGAACTAAAAAAATATGGTATATTAGAGATTGATATGAAAAGTAAAGAGATAAATTAACTCTAAATAGATGCATGAATAAAATCTTTACACCAAAATCATATATTTATTAAAATTTAAAGAGTTGTGGTGATATTATAATTATTTGATTATTAAATCCTTTTGATAAAATTGAGAACACTAATATTGTCAATTAAGAGAACTAATTGTGTTAATATTTAAGGAAAAAGGTTATGTATAGTATTGCAATAGTTTCAAAGAGAATAAACTTATGAGTCTTTTGATGATGTTATGGAGAGAGAAGTATAATATATGTTAAAAACATTACGTTGATATTTGAGAATCAATTTAGTTCATTGCCAAGAATATTCATAATAGAAATTCTTGGTATACTAAGGCAATTGATGAAAATTTTATAAAAAGAAAAGATATAATCTTTATTTAATTTATATTAATTTTAAAAAGGCTTATTGTCTAGTATCATAAAAAATAAGTTGTATGTCTTAAGGAAAAAAAAAAGGTGTTTGCCAGAAATATATTAAAGTTATTAAACATATGTTTATAGATCTTTAACAAATATTATAGTCGGATTATGTCAATAATAAATACTTTGTATTATTCATTTAAAAATATTGTATATTTTTTATTTTAATTATGGAGATGCTTATACATGTAGCATTATGGTGCATAATGTTGGCCATTAAAAGAGAAGTATAATATTAAGTTAAGTGCTACAGAGATGAGGATGCTCAAGTGGATGAGTATATTTACTCTCAGAGACATGATACGAAATTAGCATACACGTGAAAGGTTGTATTGGCTCGATCTAGTGGAAGATAATATTTTAGAGAGTGGCCTTAGATGGTTTTGTCACATAAAATGGCGGCCTTTCGATGACCCGGTTAGGAAAGTAGATGTATTTGATTTAACTTTATGTTAATAAAGGTTGAGGAAGACCTAGAAAGACTTGATTAGAAAATATTAGAAATGACATTTGTTTATTAGATTTAAATAAAAATTTAACTCTTAACATGACACAATGAAGAAATAGGATTCATGTAGCCAACCCCACATAGTGGAATAAAAGCTTGATGTTGTTGTTGTTGTTGCATGGAGATGCTTATAAAAGACATTTAAAGTGAGATCCCTTAATATGCAACATGTATACATTTTAGAAGATAAAATATTAATAAGTATCAACGAATATTAATAAAAGATAAGGATACATGCATGTGATAGTTTTCAATTATCTTAAAAAGATTAAATAAAATAATGTAATGAACTTAGGATTAATAAAATATAGACAAAGCATATGATATGCAATATGCAATTTTAAAAGATATGATATTAATAATTATCAATTAATATTATTAAAAATAATGATAAATGCCTGTGATAGTAATAATATCTTAGCAAGATTATATAACATAATGTAATATAAATGAAGATATATGTGTTTAGGTCGTCTAGATAATTAAATCATGCATAGAGATACCTTATGAGTATTATATGATAATAAACTATCAGAGGTATTTATATGAAGATTTTATGAGAAATTAGATTTAGTATCATTATGTTTAATATTACCAATGAATCTATAAAGTTTAATATCACCACTGATCACTTAAAAATAATACGAATTAATATGCCCAGTAACGAAAAGTAAGAATCATTACCTTGAAATCCATAAACACTACATAAACAACCCTAATTTTTGGTGGAAATAAATCCATTCAAAATTTTGGTGGATTACCTATGGATTTTTTAATGAGATTTCTAACAGATTTACGACAAAATTTAAAATTTTCTAAAAATAATTAGAAATAAATATTTATAATTATTCATTTTGTTAATTTAAATTAAGCAATTTAATAGTTTATTATCAAATTAAATTAAATTAATTTAATATTATTAAATAAAATAAAATAAATAGTTTTAATAATTATTTTTATGTTAAATTAATTAATTAGCTAATCTAAAAAATATTATTAATAGTTTTAAAAATAAATATTATTCAATTAGATTAACTAATTTGATAATTTATTTTCAAATTAAAATAAATAAATATTGTTAAATTAATTATTCTATGAGTTATAATATAAATAAAAAAGAGTAGTATTTATAATAGATCTTTCCTCAGCCTGATGGTTGGGCGTTGGATCTCTGAAGGAGTTGGGTTCAAAACACATTGTAGGCGCCACACACGGGTGAGGGCGAGTGGGTCGATGGATTTTGCAAATTTTTTTATGGATATCGCTGTCGAACATGAGCATTTTTTCTGTAGTGAAATCAACTATACGTGTGAGAATGTAAATGCATATGAAATCAATAAAAAAAATACTATAGGCAACAAAACGTCAGTGCTGTAATCATTCAATATTATCATTTTGTCAATGAGATGAATCATGAACTTACTTGAGTCATATCAATATGCTATGAGTGTAAGTGAGATAAATTGGCTCAAACTATAATAATTAAGTAGCTCATGAGTCGAGTTTATCGAACCACAAGTTCAAGCTCAAATTATAGCTTGCATAATATATGAGCTTGAGTTTGAGTTTGTTGAGTTCAATTCATTGCCTCATGACTTGGCTTATTTAATTTGAGATTCTTAATTCTCCATAATTGATTTTGGGCTTGTCATGCATGGCTTCCTCTAGCCCTAGTCACATATCTTCTCCAATGAGCTCATATTACTTCTTCCATCTACAATGTAGTTGGTCTTCTTGTCATCTTTATGAGCGTGCTCCCATCCCATCTTCACCCAACAATTTTTTTTTTTTTTTTTTTTATATCTTCACCCAACAATGTCATTGCTCCTATCATTGCATTCTTTATCAAGCTCTTACATGTCTTCCCCTAACAATATTCACTATAGGAAAGTTACGTATTTCCGGCGGAAAATTCTGAAGTTTCCGACATATTTCTAAATTTTCCGGCGAAAAAATTTTCTACTGTAAATTGAGCTTCGTAAAACTTTTCCATCAAAAAAATTCCGCCGGAACGATTTTCCGGCTGAAAATATCTGTCGAAATTTAACAAAACAATTTAAAAAAAATTTCGCGGATGCCCCCAGCCTTCTCCCTCCCGCATCCCCTGCAGATGACGCAGCCTGCCCGCATCAGGATGAACTGCAACATAGCCCAGCTGGCAACCATCTCGCGCCCAGGGGAGTCCGGCTACAGCCCGTCCACACTAGCGCCCCAGCCAGCCCGTTCCTCAGCATGAAGGCCCGCCCGCTCCCCTCTACTGCATGGATGCCCCGGCGATCCACTCGCTCCCCCGCATGCGCCCGTCCGCGCCATGCCCAGGATTTGAACCGAGGACCTCCCCGCTGCCACACACCCGCTCGCCAGTCCGACCACTGCTCCGTTGTTGCGAAATTGCGGATTGTGATAAATTTTTTTATTTATATTAAAACCCACAGAATATTAAATAAAAAGAAATTCATTTAAATTTAATATTTTAATTGATAATCAAAATAAGTTATTTTTTAAGATTAATTAAATAATTTATTAAATTAATAATTAATTAAAATAATGAATTAAATTTATAATTAATTAAATTAAACTATAAAATTATAAATTAATTAAATTAAGAATAAATGATATTTTCAGAGTCCGTTGGAAAATCTTTCGGAAACATATCCACCGTAAAATCTGCTTGAAAATTTGTCGTAACTTTTTTTTTCAAATAATTCGTCGGAGTTACGCCGGAAAATCTTCCCCCGGAAATCCGTTGGAAATTTCGCCAGTAATGGGTGATTTTCCTGTACTGATTGTTGGTCTCGTTGCTTCTTTTTCCAACTAGCTTTCATCACAAGACTTGCAACTTGCCCAAAACATTTTGGTTTGAACACACGAGTCGAGCTCAATTCCTCCTTTAATGTGCTAGATAGAGTTCAAGGCTGGCAATGGGTAAGTCGATGTCAAGTTAGTCCTAACTAGAGCTCAAATTGACTCGTTTGCACCCCAACAAATATATTGATGATTCATGGAGGTTATTAGGCATAATTAGATTAGCAAATATCTTTCTTTTAAATACAATTGTTTATAAAATATAATAAAAGACTATTGAAATATTTCTAGAAGTATAAATAAGGTATGCATTCACATTAATTATTCAACATTTGAATATAGTAATTGTCATATTGCACACATGTTCTTATAAATGCTACTGCATAGCAATCACAAATGAATTGTTTCTATATATGATAGAATTTACCATACAACTTCATACTATTTAAATATATTAATTATGATTGTATGAAATAACATTATATTATCAATAATGACTATTTCATTGATCATATGAAATAATATTATAATATTACTCGTGACTTTTTTATTGATCATATTTAAGACAAGTAAGTCATTTCTAGATGTATAAATATAATATTCATGCACATGAATGATTTTGCATTTGAATGCAGAATGCCATATTTCACAATTTTTATATAAATTATAATGCATGGCAATCATCAATGGAATGCTTTTTATGTATGATAATATTCACCATATAATTTTAGGCTATTTCAAAATATTATTTATAGTTATACAAAATATAACCACATTATCATTCATGCCTCATTTACTGATCATATTTAAAGACTGTTGAGTCATTTTTAGTTGTAACAAAATAATATGCATGTAGGTGAAAATTTTAGTATTAGAACATACTAAATGTCAAATTACACTAATTTTCTATTAAATTAATTGTATAGTAATCAACAATAATAACCTGCTTCTATATAAGATAATATTCACAATACAAGTTCATACTATTTTGACATATTGGTTATGACTGCATTAAATGATTTTATATTAATTGTCACCTCTCCTCTCTTTCATTGATCATATTTATGACTTATGACTTAATCTTTGTGCATTCGCTAGTAGTAGTCAATTATTGAGCTTGACTATCAATTTTTAACTCACCCTACTTATCAGGTTACTATTGATTTTCTTCCATGCCTGTCAATGGTCGTTGTTATATAATAATTGGACAGTTTGTACTCTGGAGCTTATTGAACTCCATAAAATCACAAAATTTTCTTAGATTTGCTGGAGGTGTGTAGAATTACTATCAAACTTAACAACTGTATTGTATTATATCGCATCACACTAGAAAAAAAAAATATCAGTGCTATGTACTTTATGTTAGAAAACTTATAAGGATTGGAGATTTTATATCCAGTGATTTCTTAACACAACTTCAAATGTAAAAGTAGATGGAGATAATACTTAGTTATAGAATTTTTTATAATAAATATAGTGTAAGATTTTTGTGGCCACTTTAGCCGTCGTCAGTGGAAAACAGACGGTAAGACGACCTCTTGAGACAGATTGTCAAGAAGAAAATCTGTGAAAGCTTCTAAGAAAAGAGAAAGTTAAAAGACCTCTATTTCGATGTACAAAAAAGATGCCCAAGTTCAAATTTGTTTACTAAAAATCTTCTATAGAAAACAATAAAAAAGCAAGTTCAAGTCAACTTAGAAGGCATGAAAAAATACTTGCTACGAGACAAATCAACGAGATGTGACTGCAAAATCGAGCGTGAATTAAACCATGCAAAGGAAACTCCTTGGAATTCAATTCGAAATCGCACTGATTAACTCGCGAGCAGATGATGCGAGAAGTAAACTTCTTTTTAACTGGGCAATAAATGCTGAACCCTAGAAGTTCGGTGATCAAGCTAGCGGTTTGAAGGGAGGATTTAGAACACTAAAGAAGGTGAAGTTTTAAGCTTTGGACAAAAAATTTTCCAAGCAGATGATGCTTTCGACTTTCTGCTCAGAGATTTTTCTTAGTAACTGTGCCGTATATCACAAAAAGGGGGAAAAATGCAACACAATTTTTCTGCGGAGGAATTAATGATCTGATACGGAGTAACACAGAAAGAAAACCTCGCTGATCGAAAAGAGACGACGCCTAACTCCTAAAGCAGGAGAACCTAAACGTGACTTAGATCTATTTTAAGCTTCCCCGAAGCCGCAGACCCAAAGCAAAACCAACTTTTACCATTTCCACATAAACCATCCTACAAAGTCCAACGCACCACCCAAGCCAAAATCAACATGAATACAACAGGAAAAAATAAAACCATTTTTAAGTGTCGAAAGAGCTCAAAACAAGCAAACCATCACAAAGTAGGAACAAAACCCGAATTCAACTAATTTCTTTTCTCAGCAGATCTACTTTCTTCCCTTCCTATTTCACCAAAACGGTAACCTAAACATAAGAAGGGAAAGTCGCGAGGATCGCTCCTCCCGATCCAGCCTACAATCCGCAAAAAGACTGCTATGCATATTAAGCCAACAGGTACAGGAGTGATTGCATACCTTCGGCTACTGCAAAACTCGTAGAGTTTGCCACGGTTGGAGAAGATAATAAGTGCAACCTCGACATCGCAGAGGACGGAAAGTTCATAGGCCTTCTTCAGGAGGCCAGTCCGGCGCTTAGCGAAGGTCACTTGCCTGTTAATCTTATTCTCAATCCGCTTCATCTCCACCCTTCCTCTCCCCATTTCTTTCTCTTTCTCTCCCTTCCTTCTCAGCTAAAACACCGGAGATCAGAAAGCTTAAGTTTCCTTCCACTGAGGGAAGAGATGAAGCATTCATTTTTTCCATTTTTAGGCCATGAAAGCAAGACATGAAGAGACGAGGGGAGGCCCAATTCGTTGCCCTAGACCGCCCGATTTGCCTTCTCCTTTTTACCTTTTACTCTCGTCGTATTGTGGGGTGGTAAAAATGGTTATAAAGAAAGGATAGACTGAGAGAACCCTTTTAAACGAACAACGGGACCAGGCGCTGAGGCGGGAGCCTTACTATTGAATAAGGAAAGGACACGTGTCGGTGGTGGATGGGAGCCGCAGTAAAGAATCTCGTCAGATGCTAACATGGCTTGGAATATAGATTAAAAAGAAGGTTTATTAATTGGGAGGAGAAATTATTATGTGCAAGACGTTGAATGCAGTTTATCATTCGGAGATCAATCAGAATGCAGCATTTAGTAGTATCGAACAAACTTGGCACATTCTGATTGGTCTCTGGACGGTGTTCGACGCCCGCGCAGAATAATTTGCCTAGTGGGAGAGGATGAGAGTAAACTAGCCTATTCGGACCCTGTTTAAGCAGAACTGGAGGGCTTCTCTGGTGTGTGCAATCGTGGGTTTGCTTGTATTGGTTTGGGTTGAGTCTAGCCGATCCAACTTAAATTGGATAAAATTTATATGAAAATTTTGGATCTTGATAAGTTTTTTAATCAGAAAAAGTCTCAATGACATTAAATTTATTTTTACATAATATAGTATTAATTTTGATTAATCATTTATTTATTTGTTATACTGATCTCCAAATACATTCTTACATAATTATGTGTATGGATTACTTAATTATAAGTATTATTATTTATATAAAATATAATGCATTATAAATTCATATTGCTTTGATCACATAAGTTCATCATTTTAAGGAACTATATTATTTATGGCATATTAATTTGATCTAAATATCTTAATTATTAATCTAAATCACCCCTTAATGATTTTCATTATTAGTTAATTTTCTTAATGTCTTATGTTCATTATAAATATGATTAGCAAGTGATTTGAGTTTTGGATAAAAAGAATAGTATTATTGGATTCTTTGTGAAATTAGAAATATATATTGTTTTATTAGAATCAATCCACTTGATAAGAAGAAATTACTCAGATTGCAGCAAAAACTCCGCATGTAGATGAAAATCAGTTTACTTATAGTTTTCATAAATCTTCTAATTTGTATATAAATTAGCTAAACAATCTCTCAATTAAAGCTCCTCTACACCTTCATCTTACTATGGGATCACCCCTTCATTATTGATTCCATGTCATCTAATTCAACCATTTTCATTCAATAGTAAGATTATTAGTACCTATTGCCACCCACCATCAAGTTACTGAATCCACCAACTTTAATTAGGAGGATGGCCAACCAAGTGGTTTCTAGTCACTAGTTAATTGCCAATTATTTCTAATTGTTCAAATCACCTTATGTGTTTAAGAGAAGGGATATCTTGACAATCAATTGCCTATTAATTAAGGTTATCAAGTACACCCCTACGTTCAAGAGAAGCTCCATCCTAAGGGAGTCAAAATGAGTCAACAGAACAGGTTTGGGTCCAACCCAATTTTTACTCGGGTCCAAACAGGTTTATCCTAACCCAACATAGTTTTGCAAACATGTCAGAGATTTCAACCTGAACTCGACCCTAATTGCAACTTATCGAGTTGACTCAACTTGACCAGGGATGTGAGAGCTCATTCCTTTGGTTTTTCCTTTCTGGATCTGATTTTCCTCCCAGGATCGTCCGAGACGATATTGAGATCGTCCAGGACGATCAGTGCAGTGAAACAGCTGATTTTTCTGGAATGGGATCGTCCAGGCCATTTTGGTATCATCCTGGGACGATCAGATGAGACAAAAATCCCGAGAGCAAAACCGTAATTATCGTCCTGAGGAATCGTCCTGGACGATTGAAATTTGTTCACATCGTCCTGGATGATGTGGCGATCGGCCAGGCCGATCAGGCTTATTTTATAAGGAAATCAGCTAGTTTTGAGGAGAGAGAAAAGATATTTTTATAAAACAAAATATCTGAGGAGAGAGAAAGAGAAGGAAAGCAAAGGAAATGCTGGATTCCAGAGGCCGCGGAGCGCTTTTCGTCCCACGCCGCTGTTGGGAAAAGTGTTTATCTCGTGGTAAGAACTCCGAATCCTATTTCTGTTTTCAGAGATATCGAGTTTTGATCGTATTGTGCACTATTTTATGTTTTTGTGATCGAAAAACGGACCCGGTTTTGTATTGACACAACTTTCACCGCACAACTTTTAATATGTTATAGATACAAATATTCTACACGATTTGATTATTTTCTGGAACGATTTCACCGGTTATTTTGGGTTCTACGCGATTTTGATCGATTAAAAAAATATCAGGATGTTTATTGATATTGATTCAGTAGAATAATAGTCTTATATTATTGTCGTGAACATTCTATTGTAATTTGGTGAATTGTGATTTTGTAAGATTTTTGTGTAAATTTGATAGACTGCCGTTACGCCGCCGAAATTTCGTATGATTTCCGATTTTTCTGAGATTGATGAATTGAATAGATACGCATATGAATGTTGATATGATTTCTCTACATTGTTCTTATATTGACTATTGAATTTACTATTGAATACTGTAAGACAAGGGGAGCCTGGTTGAACGTTGGTTGGAGATTGAATTGACCTGTACATGATGGTGGGCCGACGAGCTTTCCTTTAAACTATTGATCATTGATATAACGATTGGGAGTCATAAGGAGTTTAATATGCCGACGGGCGGCCGACGGGCACAGAGTGACGACTCTTATTGAAACCAACGTATGGATATCTACAACAGCAATATGGATTCTACAACAGCAGAATAGCCAATGATTGTACTTGTTCAATATTATTGTATTGAAGTGCATGTGTGATGTATTGACCTATGGATTTATTGCTTTATTGATTTGATCAGATTTATGGATTTACTGTATCATACGATTTCATCGATTTCATTGATTGATCGCTGAGCATTGATACTACTGAGCATAGATATTGATATGGATGGATATAGATATTGTATTGATTCATTGATGCTATGGACATGGATACTATAGATTCATTGCTTTTCTAATCGATTTCATTGACTAGATAATATTGATTTGATCGATTGATTCGATACGATTGATTTGACTAATCGATTGATTTTCTTCTGTGTACGGATTCTTCTGAGAATTGACGTATTGATTTATTGAGTTTGATTTATCGATTCTTCTATCGCTGCATCGACTATTGATTTCATTGACTATTGATTTCCGTATTGCATAGACTCATTGACCATTGACTGTTATGTATTTGATTGACTGACATGCATATTTATAGCAGTACCGTGCTTTGATTTCAGTTGTAGGCTTTAGTGATCTGCTGGGCTTTTTGAAGCTCATTATATGTGGTTAATATTTTTCAGGTCCGAGCAAGGCAACTGGAATGGAGTTCGATCAGAATGTCAGACGAATCCTTTCACTATGGATGCCTGGGGCGTCTCAAGGGAACCTAAAACACAGCAGGCATAGGAGTCACGCAAGCAGGGTGCGGCGTGGGAGCTATGTTAGTGGGACTGCGGGTTTGTGGGGTTGAATGTAGGCCTAGGTGAATGCAAGATGAGCTAGGGTGACGGCCGTGAGGTAGTGCATGGGTGCATTGTGTACTGCTGAGCAGTGTAGGACGCGAGATCTACTACATAGGCAGAGCTGTGAGGGAGAGGGATGCGGGTGGGATTTCAGACATGCGAATATATCGGATCAATTTCGGTTTAGCGGGTTGACCCGGACCGACCCTTATTTTAAATGGGTCAAAATATGAAATCCGAACCTGCCCATATGTACGTTAAAAGGGTTGAACCAAAAAGGATTTTTTGAGTCGGCATATCAGGTCGTTTCAACAATCGACACCACTACTCTATCCCAAATAACTAAAATCACCCATCAACTTTTAGGGTTTAACCCTAGCTACTTCTTTCAAGATAAATTTTTCTTTGATTACCTATGTTGATTATTAGCGTTGAGTCATTCAATCCATCTCTTCTTTTAAGAGAGCATTTTTCATGATCATCTCTATCTCATGCTAATTTTAGATAGTTCAACCTACTTATTTTAGAAGAGATTTTTTTTTTTTTCTCAACCAGCCATTTTTTTTTTTTTATTGATCTTGATTTGTTAAGTACCATTTCCTCCTTGAGAGAACTATCCCAACAACCCTTCATTATTATCCAAAATAAATATTTGGATTATATTAATTGTCATGTCTATATGAAAGACTATCTCACATTTTTAGTACTTTATATGTTATATAAATTATAACATGTAATTATAGTTTGATATTGTACTTATCTTCATATAATTACAATACCAAACTATAATTACATGTTATAATTTATATAACATATAAAGTACTAAAATTGTGATATATATATATATATATATATATATATATATATATATATATATATATATATATATATATATATATATATATATATATATATATATATATATATATATATATATATATATATATATATATATAATGATTCTATTATAATTTATATTTTATATTTTAAAATAAATTTAATTGCATTGAGACTTTCTACCCCACAAAAAATGGACTCTATTAATGCTCGTGCAAAAAACAAGAGATGAGATTCATTCGTGAATGGATGCATGGGATAAACGCGGCATCAAAATTTTAATTTTGCTAGAATTTCTAAATATATAAAGCTAACATATGTGTATTATAAATGGGCACTTTATTTATTTATTTATTTATTTATTTATTTATTTATTTTTTTGTATTTTTTAAAATCATCTTTTTTACATACAAAAATTTTATTGTTTCATAAATTAGATTATATTTATTATGAAAATAAGAATAAGGAAGTTTTAAAATGATACTTAAATTTATTATTTTTGCAAGCTAGAATTTTGCCAATGGAAAGAGAGAGATGATTTGATCTTCTTAGCTATGAATGATATCATGAAATTGAGAGTTCGGACTTTATATTGATTTTTATAAAAGTAATTAGGGCATATTTACTTTCAGAATTATGCAATCTATATCTACAATTAATATTTAATCTAAATACATTTGATAAAAACTAATTATACATTGTAGAGATTCTTCTCAACAATTATATTAATGAGAGGACTTTAATGATGTTAATATAATCCGTTGAAACACTAAAATTCCACTGAAAAATCACTCAGGAAAAGTGCTCATTCCCATTGATAATGAGTGATTTTCTTATTGTGTGAGTCCATATCAAAAGCTTAAAAGATAATAAGAAACTTTAGAATATTAATTTGGGAATCAAATGATCTCTAAATTTAGCATGCTTATAATCAAATCAAATATTTCAATGAGACGAATCCAACGAGTTCATGATCACTTAATTCTAATATTGTCATTAGATCACTACCTGAATGCCTCTATCAGACGCCTGATCACCACTATCAAACAAGCACCATATGTCATTATCGAGCCAACACTTAACTGCTACCATCAGAACACCACATGATGCCACCATCAAGCCATTGTTTGATCACTATCATTGGAATATTTCCTGATCACCATTATCACATCACAATTCTTCGAACATTGTCACCCAACTATGACTCTTCCAACTATCGTCACTTAACTACAATCTTTTGATCTACGTCGCTCAATTATGATTTTTTGACCACCACCACCATTATATAGTCCAAACCACCATTATAATATTTTGACCATTGTTGACTAACTAGTCAACAAAGATAAAGAGACTAAATAGAGAGAGAGAGAGAGAGAGAGAGAGAGAGAGAGAGAGAGAGAGAGATTGAAATCTCATATGTATATGTGTTTACATGTGATATTTTTGTTATTACTCTAGATGATGAGAGATATTAGAATATAAATTATTCTATTATATTTTTATATAAGAGGAATTTAAAATTTATTTAATTTGTTTCAAAATTAGTATAATAGAAATTTTTTATTTATTATATTAATCTTAAAAAATTCATCAATTTTTAAAATAATTTTAATATAATTTTATCTAAACGTAAAAATTTTTTTCTTTGATTTTGTGGAGAGATATTTTTTTTTTTGGAGAGTAATAATGAGATGGATTTGCACTAATTTTAGAGGATTACAAGAGAACAAGAATCCATCCAATGGCTTAAGGATAAGATATACTTTTGCATTATCTACGAAGATTGAAGTGCTCCCACAAACATAGCTAATTTTGGTCCGTTAGTTGGAGACTTTGACAGCTAATCAAGAGGTCTTGGGTTCCAAATTTATGTATGTGATGTGTATAAGTTTATCTTAATGACCCAAATGTCCAAAAAAAAGTGCTCCCACAAATAATGTGCATCATGTGATTCTTTCTTTTTTTTTTTCTTACTCTTTTTGTCATATCAAATAATATATATCAATAAATCATGTCATAAATGCGATATTTACAGCGTGCAAATTTTAATAGATTATGTTATTTAAATAATATAGATGTATATACTATTAATTAATTATTTATATATTATGAACAACTATAGAAAATAGCATGCGGCCACATTATATTTATGGCATGATCATTGATATATATATATATATATATATATATATATATATATATATATATATATATATATATATATATATATATATATATATATATATTATATATATATATATATATATATATATATATATATATATATATATATATATATCAAAATTTTCATAATATTTTATTTTTTGAAAAATAAAAGTTATAATTAGAGTTGTAAATGATCGGGCTAATGAGTTTAAGTTTGATAAATTAATTTAATTTGGATTTTTTATTGTATTTAACTCTATGAGTTCAAAGTGGCTCATAAGTCCACTCGGTTTATTAAGATAAAAAGAAATCATTCTTATTCAAACAATAATCATAATAACATGATAAAATAATAAGAAATAAAATAATAATGATAATTTAAAATACTAAAGTGATGTGTATATTTGAAATATTTTAAATAATTTTATATTAAATATTGGATTTAATATATTTTAAATTTATTTTATATTAATAAATTTTAAACAAAACAACTCACAAGCTAAAAAATAAAGTGGGGATTATCTCTCTTTGCAAAGTTGATAACTCTCTCATTAAGTTTTTTTTTTTTTTTTTGGATAATTTTTTTTCGCTGTTTTCATTTATTTATTGTGGTATAAAATTGCTTTTGAAAGCAGTAAGAAAGTCTCCCCAAACAAAGCCTAAGTCTAGGATTGAGCATTCCAAGATTAGAGTCAGATTTTTAATATCATGATGCAAATAATTTCTAATTTTTAGTAACAAATTTAGAAATTTGATGCTGAGTTTCTCACATGGATCCATGTGCTAAGTTAATTAAAATTCATCGCTTGTTTTTGTTTTCCCCACCTGCATTGATACAGACCATTTATTCTATTGCTTACTAAATTCTCCTATATGGGTTGTCTCGCGAAATTTTTTTTTTTTTAGGGGAAACCCACAGTAGGGACCTACGCATTAGCACTTAGCACACTTTGTTAATAAGTTAACTACCAAATATGACAAATAGTAAGTGGCTCACATTCCTCTAGTTTATTATTACTAAAGGGTTATAACTTTTTTTTTTCCCCACAAAAAAAAAGGTTATAACCCTTTAGTAATAATAAACTAGAGGAATGTGAGCCACTTACTATTTGTCATATTTGGTAGTTTTCTTTTGTAGTAACTCTATTAAATAACTTTTGTTTTATTATATTTGTCATATTTGATGTGCCACCCAATTGTCATTGTCGGACTACCACTCGATCGTTGCCATCAGTGTGTTGTCGTTTGTATATCGTCCTGGCCACTGTAGTGGGATTGTTGCTGCCAGACAATTGGAGTCGGGTATCGCTTAAATGACACCCAACTGCTATCGTCGATGCGCTGCTCGATAATCTTGTCAGACCACCGCACAGTCCCCACCATATGCGCACTGTCATCTATAAGCAGCCACAGCTCCACCATCTAACTATTATCTCCAAAGCAACACCGTATAAGGGGCGTAGTCAGAAAATTTTTTGTATGAGGATACAGATTAATATTAGTAATTAAATGACTCCCAAAATACAATTTTTATTCAATGTAATCACAGATCATGAGACATGTATTTAATGAAAATTTATAAAAATATATCTAAAATCATATGCATTCGCATTAAAGAATAGATATATCACTTTCTATCATATTATTTATTAAAAAATTATTATTTCTCCAATGATTATTAATGAATTGAGTTCAAATAAATTATTTTTATACTTAAGGTTATTTTAATAAAATTAATTAAATTAATTCTTAATTTTGAACTGTATTTAGATTAATTAAATTTAAAATTTAAATTAATTATTTAGTAATTCTAAATTCTTTTTTTAGATTAATTAGATAAAATGATTCACAAGTAGTAAAAATATTATAAATAATACAAAATTATAAATATATATAACTAAACTAATTAATTTACTTAAATTTATTTAAAAATTTTATCAATATATTCCCTACCAAAAAAATCAAACAAATATGGTAGAGAGAGAGAGAGGGGTAAAGAAGTAGGGCTGCAAGCGAACCAAACGTTCGACGAGCTACTCATTGTTCGGTTCGATTAAAGCTCGTTTGCGATCGTTTAATTAACTAAACAAACAAACTTGAACAATATTTTAAATACTCGATTCTTAAATAAACAAACTTGAACCCTAATGCGTTCGGCTCACTTATGTTCGCGAACAACATCATTTGAAGTTCGTGAACAAGCTCGACATTAAGCTCGATTCGTGTTCGATTTTGAACTTGTGAATAAGCTCGATTTGTGTTCGATTTTGAACTCGTGAATAGGGGTGTCAATATTTGATACGACACGAAAACCCGACCCGGAAAATCTGGGTTGAACCCGACCCGATTTCAAAACAGGTCAGGTTCGGGTTGACCCGGCGGGTTGCTGGGTCAACCCGCCAACCCGTTTAATTAGAAAAATTTCGAATCCCGCCTCCGCCCGCTGCCGCCCGCGCTGCCCGCCGCCCGCCCGACCGCGCCCGCGCTGTCCCCCGTTCGCGTCCGCCCGCTGCGCTCGCGTCCCCTGCCGTCCGCCGCCGTCGTTCCGGCGCTGGCAACCCAAACCGGGTCGGGTCGGGTCAACCCGGCAACCCTCCGGGTCGGGTCCGGGTTCGGTTTTCCGACCCGTTTGTCTACCCGAGTCGGGTTAGGGTCGACCCGTTTGAACCCGGGTCAGTTCCGGGTTCGACCCGAACCCGACCTGTGACCCGAAATTGACACCCCAACTCGTGAATAAGCTTGATAAAATAATTAATATTTGACTATAGAATAAATTAATAAATATAAATAATCATTACCTTTGTTACATAGACAATTGTTTTTATTATAAATGTGTTTGCTCATAGATATGTTCATGAATGTGTTAGTTTTATAGTTTAAAAAAATTATTAAATATGTTCGCGAACAAGCTTGACAAATACTAAACGGACGAACATGAACTGAACATGAACCGAACATGAACACTCCTTAATTTAAATGAACCAAATATGAACACAAACGCTAAAGCTTGAACAAACATGAATCAAACTTGAACAAGCTGATATTAAATGAACACAAACATGAACACTCACATACTCGGCTCTGCTCGGTTCGTTTGCAACCCTATAAAGAAGGGAGAGATGGGGAGAGATGATGAAGAGGGGAGGAGGATTGGTGGGGGCTGATTAGTTTTAAAAATTAAATTTAATCTTATATATATATATATATATATATATATATATATATATATATATATATATATATATATATATATATTAATAATTATGATAATATAATTTAAAATGTGCTGATTTTTAATTATTAGGCCAGTAGGAGGCTAGGAGCCCGTGCTCCCATAGCTCTTACTGTAGATGTCCTTGCCATCATAGGACAAACATCGCCTTGATTGTTGCTTACCACCATTAAATTTTTATCAGTCAAATTTTCTTTTTTTTACTAGAAAGAACTAGAGACTAAGTCTGTTGATCGTCGTCGATGATATTTGAACTCTTATCAGATTTTTTTTTTTTTCATTTATGGGGGAGAACTAGAGCCTACATTAGAGGACCATACCTTGATCACCGCTAATGGCTTAAAACTTTTGTTGGATAATTTTTTTCTCATTTTACAGAGAGAATTGGAGCTTGTGTCAATGAACAAAGCCTTGATCATCCTCGAAGGTCTTTAAACTATTGCGGGACAATTTTTTCTTTATTTACAAGCAAGATTGGAGCTTGTTTTAGAGAAACCTACCTTAATCGCCACCAACGGGCTTTAAATGCTTGCCAAACGATTTTCCCCTAATTTTATGAAAGAGAATTGGAGTTTGCATCAAAGGGCTAAGACTTGATCTTCGTCGACATTATTTAAATTTTGCCTAACAAGTTTTTCCTCATTTTATGGGGGAGAGCTGGAACCCACATAAGAGGACCAAACTTTGATCGGCGAATTATTACGTCCCGTCACCGCAAGTCCGGAAACCCAATCCAGACGCGCCACGTCACCCGAATACACTGGGTCCCGGTATATTTTGGTGACGTGGCGCATCTGGATAGGTGTCCGGACGAATCCGGACACCGGACGTAATAATTTACCACCTTGATCACCATTGTTTACCGTTTTAAAACTTGTCAAACATTTTTTTTTCCTCCTTTTGAGTAGAGCAAAGTCTACATCAAAGGATCGAATACTTTCCCTTCTCCAGTGGGGATATTTATAAATTTATGAGGAAGAAAGTTTAAAAAAAAAATAAAAAAAAATGATTTTTTTTAAAATATTTTTTCCATTATTATTTTTTTTTTAAAGAAACTATGGAAGGAAAATTTTAATGATTAAAAAAATTATATTAAATAAATGTTAAACTTTTATATTATATAAAGAAAATGCTAAACACGTTTCCTTAAGTAAAAATTTCTTTTAAGGAAGCGTTTAAACTTCTCAATTATTTCTTCATAAATATTTTCTTAAGAAAGCTTTTGAACCAAAGTTTCTGTTGAAGAAATATTTAAAATTTTCAAAACTTTCTTAATAAATATTTTTTTGATTTTTTTAAAGTGAGTTTCTTATAAAAAAAATGTTTCAACGTTCTACAAAGAGATATTTCTCTATAAATATTTTCATAAGGGTATGTCAAAATCCATTTTTGATATTTTGCAAACCCAACCAAGCCTCTATAACTAATTTTAGCATTTTTTTCGAATCTTAATGAGGCTTCTTTAGAAATTTTTTGAGTAATTTAAAAAAAATTTCCAACAGTTCTTGCTGTGATTAATATGCCAACTTCATGAAATGCTGAAATTATAATAAATATGATTTTACTTAGTTGACGGCTCTGAGGGGCACATTAACGTCCAGAAAGTAATATCACCTCATAATATTTTTAAAATTATAATTTTACATCAAAAATTTTTTGCAAGGCTTATATGTATATTTTTTTTTTCAATACGAGTTTTAATGTCTTAAAATAGGTGTCAACTAATATATCATTGAGAATTGTCATTATTGGTCATGAATCTCTATCCATATTTGAATTCGAAACTTCCAAAATCAAATTTATGATCATCCAAACTCTTATTTCAACAAACTTAAAGCTAAACTAAACGGCTCGACGAGATGAACACAATGTGCAAAAAGTGGTCTGATCGGGCTCCAAATGAGTTTTTGTCTGATAGTGGTGTTCCAAGAAATAAGATGAATTTTTTTGTTTGAAATGTTCCCATGATAAAGAAATTTTGAACAAAGTTTTGAGATTGAGGTACGGCAATCTTTGGGTATAATAGAACCTCTGATCCAGTATACAATGGTGTTATCAATAGTTAATTTTAAGTATTGGACATGACCTGCAAAAGAACGAAATTTAACTTTCCAACCCCCAATTAAGTAGAAACTCTGCTCAGTAGGGGTTGGAAGTGAGTGAATTTAAGTTTGTGAGGGGAAATATGAAGGCCCAAGTAGGTAAAGGATGTTTCCCTATGATGAATATCAAGCAAGGTTGATATGAGTGGAGCAGCATCAACATTAGGACCAAAAATAATGGAACTTTTAGTGGCGTTGATGTGAAATCCAGAATTGGCGGCAAAAAGTTCAAGGGCATTTTTAAGGTTGTTGGCATTTGAGACTAAGGCAGTTCCAAAAACTAGAAGATCATCCGCATACATCAAATGATTTATGTTAACCCTATTATAGCAAATTCCCAAGAAATTTGAGGATTGTAGGCATCAAGAAAGGCTATCCATGGCAATATAGAACAACAAAGGAGAAAGTGGGCAACCTTGGCGAAGGCTAGAGATAGAGATTTAAAGAAACCTTCGAAGGACCTTTCAAGCAAATCGATAAATAAATATCTGAAATGCAACCTTTAATCCATTTGATAAATAAATCAAGAAAACCTTTCATATGAAGTCTGTCTAAGAGAAAATCTCTCGAAAGAGAATCAAAAGCCTTTCTGATGTCCAATTTAGCACAAAACAAGTTATTCCCACTATAAAATCTTTCAAAATGTCAATAACCAAAAGGGTGTTATCAGTGGAGCATATGGAAGAAATGAAGCCCGTTGGGCTATTATTAATGATATGGGGCAGAGCTGGTTTGAGTCTATTAGCCATCACTTTGACAATAATCTTGTAGAAAACATTACAAAGAGAGATGGGTCTAAAGTTAGCAATGTGGGAAGCATGAGGATTGTTTGGAATCAAGGTGATGTTCGTGGCCTTAGCCCCCTTTAGAAGGTAACCATAGGAGCAAAAGCTCTTAAAAACATTAAAAACTTGAAGACCAATGAGGTGCCAAGTCTTCTTATAAAATTCACGAGAAGCCATCAAGTTCCGGAGCTGAAGAAGCTCTCATAGCAGGAACAATAGCTTTAATTTCCTCATAGGTAATAAGGGCAATTAGAGAGCAATGTAAGGATTGAGAAACCACATTTCCACAGGGAGAGAAGAAGCATCCCTGACAGAAGGAGGAGGAGAGTTAAAAATCTCCTGAAAATGAGTGATAATAGCCTTTGTAACCTCAGGAGTGGAAGAGAAGTGACCATGAGGGGTAGTGATCTCCTTGATATTTTTTCTATTATTTCTGGACTTGATTATAGCATAGAGGAATCCAAGGTCATCTTCACCTTGGGTTAGCCAAAAGGCTTTGGCTCTTTGAGAGATCCAAGAAGACCAAGCTGATTGGTAAGAGGCCAAATTGTAAATTCGCATTCTTTAACAAGGAGTTAAGGTCCTAGTAAAATGGTTAGTTTTGTAGCTGAAGAAGATATATATTTTGTTGACTTTTCAACTCAAGTATAGCTTGAGAAAGATAATTGGAAGAATCCCATCTCATACCCTTTAAAGCTCTTTTAAGGTACTTCAAGCAAAGACATAAAGCAGCAATTGGGCTTTCATAAGTAGGCTTATTGAAAGCATTGAAAACAACCTCCCAAAAATCATTCATGTGAATCCAGTAGTTCTTGAACATGAACCTAGCAAGAGGCTTATCATAGTTGGAAGTCATAAAGATGAGGGGAGAATGATCTGAACAAGAAGTGGGGGCCACTTTGTGGTAAGCATGTTGAAAATAATCGAGCAAAGCAGAGTTAACCAGCATACGATTCAATTTAATGTGGATAGGAAGATCCACCCTTTTTTTATTAATCAGGTGTAAAAAAGTCCCATTAATGCAAGATCCTGAACCCCACGTAGAATCAAAAATGACTTTATTAAGTTCACCTAGTATGCTAGAATGAAGCGGGTTCCCACCAAAATATTTCTCAAAATCAAATCTATAGCATTTGAAATCTACTAAGATGGGCAAGGGATGATCAGAAGGAGGGACCAAGCCCCTTAATTGATTCCAAAGTTCTCTCCTATCCTCAATGTTGTTAGCGGCATAAATAACAGACATAAGAATAGGGGAGAGGATCCAGCCGAGAGAGTTCCATGAATAATTTGGGAAGAAGAGAAAGTAGTAGAGAAGAACATAAGTGATGAATCCCACTTGATCCAAATTCGACTAGGGGTAGAATAGTTAAAATTATTACAGCTCCCTTCATTATTAAAAATAGTATGGGATTTAACAAACCAAGGGTCAAAAATCACCTGTTGATGCACTTTGGCTTCAAGAATACACAAAAGCTTTAAATTAAAAGACTTGACTAGATCTATGCACATTTAGACCTTGTCGGGGCAATTGAACCTCCTCACATTCCAGCAAGCACAAGGAGGGACAGACATTAATACCTATAATATTTTGCCTTATTGGCATTTTTGGACTTAGCTTTTTTAGACTTTTGAGGTGGAGAGGAGCTCAGAGTCTGCTGCTTAGAAGATGAGGGGGAATCCCCATCAATATGATTAGATTCCTTAGAAGAAGAAGATAGCGAAGTGTTATCTCCTAATGGTTTGGGAGAAGAATAAGGAATGGTAGCAGGTGGAGCTATATTAGGTTCCACTGTTTGCAAGGAAGCAAACATATTAGAGGTAGGGACATTAGAAGGGGGATCAAGGACATGAAGCATGACTTGTTCCGAGGATGAGGGATCCTCCGAGGGGGAATTGGGATTAGGTATAATAGGATCTTTATCTTTGGTGCTGCATGGGGGAAGGGTGGAGGCCTCAACAACAAGAGGATGAGATGAGGAGAGGGGATATAAAGTAACAATAGGCTGGGAGGTTCCCAGCGGGTTGCAGATTGGGGAGGTTTAGAGCGAGAAGCGAGGGAACCTAGAAGTAGGATTCCTTCTAAAGCTCCTTCCTCTAGGTTTTGACGGCTGGGGAGGTAGTATGGGTTTCAAATTTGGGTTTGAAGGGCAAAGAATGAAAGGGTGAGTTAGAGATCTATATCTCTCTCAGAGGGGTTTCCAGTCGTAAACAACCTTTAGAACATATCTTCCCCCTTAATCCGAATCGGGATTTCATCAGGGAGCTTAGAATCCTTTGAAATTTAGACGCAAATCGGAGAAAAGTTAAGATGAGTTCTTTTAGCAGCAAGCGAATCAACAGTTAAAGGTATACCTATATATCTCGTAATCTTGGAGATTCCAGTTGGAGTCTACAGAGCAAGAGGAAGATCAATGATTTTTACCCAGAGCGGAATGGAAGCCGATTCATCCCAAACAAGCTTGAATTTTGGTGACCACCTTTGCAAGATGAATGGTTTCCCCAGTAGGAACCAGGGGCCTCCCGTCCAAAACATCTCCAGGTCCTCCGGAGATGTAAACTTTAGTAGAAAAAAACCCATCCGCGAGCAAAAGCAGGGAGAGGGAGCCCTTTAGGATTCATAATAAGGTCTTTAACCTATAGAGTACCCCACAAGAGCAAACGACTAAAGAGCGATACCCTCAGATAAATCATCTCCCGAAAAATAGAGCTTTTGACTAGGAGAAACATAAGACATAGGAAAATCCTGAATTTTGGAAATGGGAGTTGATAGATTTTCGACATAGGAAATAGACTTGGGAGAAGGGTGGGTGCCAAGAAGAGAGGAGTTAGAGACAGAAGGGAAGTCTGAAGAGAGGAGCACCATCAGAGGAGGGGGCGAACCCTCCCTGACGGACGGCATGAACGAAGACACAGCAGTGGGAGGAAGGGAAAACCCTAGAACTAGCACCAGCACCCATTGATAGAATCCAAAAAATAAATATCAATTGACCATGTCATAAATGCGACATCAAAGGAATGCTAATTTTATTTGTTTAAAAATAAATAAATATCAAATATATTAATTAATTAATTGTTTATGATATTAACTTTCAAATTATTCTTAAAATTTTTATTTTTTTTTTAAAAAAAAAGAAAATTATTGAAAGGGTGTATAATAAAATAAAAATTAGATGATAAATACTTGATATAGAGATGTGAGATATAGTTTTTAATATTTTTAAATTTTTTACTTAAAATTTTGAATTTAAATATAATTTAAATGTAGTTTAAAAAGAAATTTATCTATATTTAATACATCTCCAAGAAATTTATTTGATCACCAGGAATCTTGAAGCATTATTTTATATATGAAACTTTGAAATTAAATGTTGGACCATATGAACTTTGAATTCATACAGCTTATAAGAGCTGAATGTCTTGATAATACGAACCGGACAATACAAGTAGTCTGATCTGATTCTAAATAAGCACAAATCAAAAACTTGAAATATAATTAAAAATTTTGGGGCATTAATTAGATGAAGAAATGATTTAGATTATGTGTGCTAATGATTAAATTGAGTGGATCGATGAGATGAACTCAACAAGCCTTAGATTATTAGATCCTTAATATATTAAGGTACTCAAATAATGAATATATTATGTATAAATGACATTTTTTTTCTATAGTGAATGGGTGGATTTTTAATCATTAGTTGTGCCTTTTTTTATTACTAGATAAATAGTCAGCTTTGCACAAACTATACATACTATTTTACGTCGGAACCACAAAAGGAAAAAATCGTAGTAATGTAACAAAAGAACCCAATCTCATGCACAGATATGCTCACCAATTACTTGAAGTTCAAGTTAAGTAGACTCAATAATGGATTAAAACTTTAAAATATATATATAACAATATGTGAAACAAAATTTATTGCTTTAACTAATTTTTATTTAAAATAATAATTTAATTTTTTTAATTAATAGATCTTCTATAATAAAAAACAATAACATTAATAGTTCAAAGTTTTATTAGATTATAAAATAATAATAATTTTCGTATTATAAACCTAATTACTATATAATTTTTTTAGTGGAAATTTCGATTTCTACTGAAAATGTCAAAACGTTTGGCATTTTCTTCACAAATATAGCCTCTGCCAACTAATTTGGCGACTTTGCTCCATTTTGAATTATCTTACAAACACTTTTCAGTAGAAAGTGTATTGAAATTATTCTAGAGAAAATAGATTGGTCATCTTCAACAGAAAATGAGTAGGGCATATCTACAAATTTTTCATCAAAAATGTCCAATAAATATTTTTTGGTGGCAAAGCTATCGAAATTTTTCTGGTTGCTATTCAATAGAATTATTTTGTTTTCGCACAATTGTCTTATAAAAGTTTAATATTAATGAGATTTTTAAGGAATTAAATCATTAATAATAGTTAGATTATAAAGTTTTCATACTTATATAACTCATTGAGGCCTATAATCAACACACTTGTAGAGGATTTAATAGCATGAATATGGTGTTACCATGTGTTTATCACTCATAGCATATTTTAGGGGATTAATGCAATCTCAAATATTTAATCAATAGTAGCTAGCCCCTTTTTTAGCTACCATTTTAGGCAAGAATGGAAATTGTAATCTAATCCCTTATGAATCTCGATTGTGAAGGTCCTACCCCCATCTTCTTTGATGTAGTGGAACCATACACAATCAATTATTTAGTAATATAAAGTGTTAGTGACCTAATTCGTGTTCTTTTATTCGTAAATTACTTTTAAAATAGTCAATGAATGGATATAGATACGCACATTGGTTGTTGAAAATCGAGATTATTCTCGAGTCAACTGAGTTAATATTATTAAAAGTTGACTTTTCTTTTAAGAGACAAGGTTTAAATTAGGTTGCTTTCATCTTGGTGTATAAGTCTATTTTAGCTAGGATATGATGACTTTAAACTATGATGATCAAGAAATCGTGATTAACCAAATCCTTTGCTAACTTTGTAAGGGACTATGCTCAATTAGTGTGAAAGCGTATGATGCATTTTAGAATGACTTTGGGTATCTTTTGTAGGAGTTCTAGCATCATTTATAGTAGAAGATTACCTTAATCTTTTTTCTCCTATATAAGCACTCAAGCACTGATTGGTGATTTACTAAAAAGTCATCATAGATGTATATCCATATAATCCATAATAATTTTAGTGAATCTAGGTTTGCTTTGAGGACTTTATAGTATGCTACATTATTTGTCAGAATTTTTTAAATCCATGCAAACATGATATGGTCCACATTTCTCCATCCACCAATTTGAAAGGTGACCAAATGATATGTCTCTAAGTCATTGATATACTTTGGCCATGCAAAACCTCATTAACTAACCAAGGGAAACTATTGGTCTTGGAAAAGAAATCACTAGTAATGTCTCATGTTAGTGAATGAAGCACAAGGAGGCAATCATATAAACTATAAATTTGTAAAATACAAACTTTATTTGATTGTTGAAATGGTTTTAAAAAATTATTCATTCAGTGTTTCGAGTGCTTTGTGATCCAAAACTCATGTCAAAGATTTAGCCTTCGTTTGAGAAGGCTTTCTTACTGTTTCTTAAAGCAACTTTTTAATACAAAGATTAAATTTTTGTACTAAAAACCTACTTTAAGAAGCAATCAAAAAAGCGGTTCCAAACGAAGCTTGATCAATTGGAAAATTTATGATCTCAACAATTATTATTGTAAAAGTATGATTAGAGTAACAACAATCAGAGAAAAAAAAATCCCCTTATAAATAATTCACAAAATGGGGGACATAATTTCCTTTGTAGACTTTATTCCAAACATGTTAATTGGAGGAAAGCAGAATATGTTGGAGTTGGGACAGCTTTTGAGCCATTGGATGGTGGAAAGTGAGACCCTTTATTCCAGAAAAAAACAGGCTCTATAGTCTTATCTCCTCCAGGCTTCACTTTCACTTAAGCAGACTCTATTATTTCCATGTCTAATAATGGCTTAAGTATCTTACCAAATAAAGTGGCCTAGATTATCAGAAGATTTCCTTTTTTTTTTTTACATTTATACCCCTTCACAAGAAACAAATTCCAAATAATGCACTATATATTTAGTATCGCTTCCTACACAAGACAACCTTATTCTTGAAATAAAACAATTGACGCAAGTATTTGTTTCTATTGCTTGAAGCTAATGACTAAGGCTTGGTTTGGGACGGCTATTTTACTATTTTTTAAGGCAGTTTTTAAGTACAAAAATTTTAACTTATGTATTAGAATGATGTTTTAAGAAGCAGTATGAAAGCCATCTCAAACGAAACCTACAGTTTTGTTTGGGACAACTTTTTCAATGTTTTGTACAACTATTTTTTAGTACAAATTTTTTTTTTAATAGAAAAGAAATAATAATATAAAGATGTTTCAAACGAAGCCTAATATGATACATATATATTCTTTCTTAGTGCTAACTCTTAAAATAGAGAGCTGCCATTCTGTTTGAATTGAAATTATTGTGCTATATTAGTGATTAGTTTTATAATTGCATGAAATAATAGTCATGCCATTATAAGTCTAACAAGCTTGAATACTGAGTATAAATTAATAGACATAAACGCATTATTTACTATGCTAAGATACCAAGATATAAGGTTTAGATTGATATTGAATAGTTAAAAATATGTTGATATAAAAATACAAAGTGGATGGCTCAACCATATAAGTAAAAATGCCCCTCAAATGGTATCAAATTTGATGATTTTGTTGAGATTAAGGGTCTGTTCATGGAACTTTTATTTGGTCCGGTGTAAAGATGCAGAGGAACATCCGGTTGTAGGCAAAATCCCGCCTATACCGAGGTGTACCGAGTTTTTTGGAAAAATTCAGTACACCTCGGTATAGGCGGGATTTGTTCCTGTTCATGATAGATTTCTCGTGTTTTCATATAGCGGTTATAATTTTATTCGGCTAATATTTTATAACTATTTTCTTACTATTTTTCAAAAATTATTGTGATAGAAAGATACTTTTAGCTACCCTAATAGATAAGTTACTTTTCCTATTTTAGTTTCACAAATAATTTTATAAAACATTGTAGCAATTCTAAGCAAATCCTAAGTGATTCATGTGATTTGTGGCTCATATTAGGCTTCATTTGGGACGGTTTTTTTATTGTTTCTTAAAGTAACTTTTTAGTATAAAAATTTTAATTTTTGTATTAAAAAGCTGCTTTAAGAAGCACACAAAAAGTCGTCCAAGCCTTTCTCACTGCTTCGTTTGGGAAGGCTTTCTCACTGCTTCTTAAGCAACTTTTTAGTGCAAAATTCATTTTTTTTATACTAAAAAGTTGTTTTAAGAAGCTATAAAAAAGTCATCCCAAATAAAACTTAAACCTTCTATCATTATTTCTTAAAATTTATATATATATATATATATATATATATATATATATATATATATATATATATATATATATATATATATATATTCATTTTAATTCCTTTTATTTCATCCTCCATACCACTACAAGATATTCCAATTTTTTTACCTAAAGATTAGTCTGGGTTTAGCATCGTAACTGGAGTGATAGAAAAGTGATGTAGCTAGGTTATTAGGCAGCTTTCCATTAAATTTTATAGATTTTTTTTTTTTCATTGGCTTGAAAATTTACTGAGGTTATATCTCATTTCTAAGGGGCTGTTTGGTATTTTTTTTTTTAATTTGCTTGACTATATTTTTAAGGTGTAATTATTTTTTACTTTTAAAAATAACGCAAGTTATTTTTTAAAACACTCGAAATAACATTTAGATATTATTTTTTTATTTTATTTTTTTTTTAAATAAAAACATTCTAGACATCTGTGGCTATCAGCCACTGATCATTGGCGGCCCAGGCTCAATTACCACCTGGTCTTATGCAATAAAAGCTTAAACATATATTTAGAATTGATATATATGGGGCGAATCTCGAAGAAAATTTTTTCAAAGTTAAATTTGGAGTCATTCAAATTCCAACTTCAGCAAATTTATAATTTAACTGAATGTCTCAAAAAGACGAACCCAACGATACTTAATTCGACCCAATCTGAACCCAAATGGGTCCAAATAAAAAAATTGAGGCTTCGTTAAAACACTCAAATGCTTGATAAACGGTATATGATCAAGGGAGCTGATATCAGCCATACCCACTCCCAAAAGATTATAACTAATTCATCATTATTCACATGAGGGGAGGAGGACGAGATGAAAAACAAATGATTTTTCTTGCTTTCTCAAACTTGCACCGCTCGGCCACCGATCGTCGCCGGACTTCTGGCCTCTGGGGCCATCGTCGGACTTCTATCCGGCCCTGGCCTTTGTCAAACTTTTGTCAAGCCACCGGCCATCGCCGGACTTTTGCCCGACCACCAGCCGTCGTCGAACTTCTACCCGGCCACCAGCCGTCGTTGGACTTTTACACAGCAACCAGCCTTCACATGACTAAGGTCTTTATGACCTCCATCGCCCACTGACTACGGTCTCCTTGACCACCATTGCCCATCAACTTCGATCCTTTCGACCATTGTCGCCTGCCGACTATGGTCCTTCCGACTTCTGTCACCTGATAACAGTCTTTTCATTGTCCTTCACTGGCTGACTATGATCTGTCTGACTGTCATCGACCGTCAACTACGAACCTTCGGACCTTCGTCGTCATATAATGGTCTTTTTGACATCTATCACCCACCAACTACGTTCCTTCCAACCTCCATCACCAAATAATGGTCTTTCTGACCACCGTCATCCGCCAACCACGATCCTTCCGACCTTCATCGCTAGAGAAAGATTTTTCTAACCATCTTTCCTACCAACTACGGTCCTTTCGACCTACATTGCTAGAAGATGGTCTTTCTAAATACCATCGCCCACTGACTATGATCCTTTCAACTTCTATTGACATACAATTATCTTTCTGACCACCGTCGCCCACCGACTATGGTCCTTTCAACCTTCATTGCCAGACAACGGTCATTTGACCATCGTCGCCTGCCAACTACGATCATTCTGACCACCATCGCCAAACAATGGTCTTTCTAACCACTATCGCCCACCAACTATGGTCCTTTCGACCTCTTTTGTCTGACAATGATCTTTCTAACCACCATCGCCCGTCAACTACGGTCCTTTGGACCTCCATTGCCAAACAAGGGTATTTCTGACCTCTATCGCCCGCCAACTACGATCTCTCTGACCAACATCTCTAAACTATGGTCCTTCCGACCACTGTCACCGACTACGATCTCTCTGACCTCCGTCATCTGACTATAGTCCTTCCAACCACCGTTGCCGGACTACGATCTTCCCGATCGATTACAATCTTTCTGACCTCCATCGCCCCCAGACTACAGTCTCTCTAACCAACATATCCATACTACGTTCTCTCCAATTAGCATCTACAGACTGCGGTCTCTTCGACCATCATCACATATCTAAGGTCTTTCTGACCTTTGTCACATGTCGACTCCAGTCCTTCCAACCATCATCACCCGACTATGATCTTTCTAACCTCTGTCGCCACCGACTACGATTTTTCTGACCTCTATCGCACGCTAACTATGTTCCTTCCTACCACCGTCGCCCAACTACAGTCTTTATGACCTTCGTTGCCGACTACAATCCTTCTGACAACCATCGCTCGACTATGGTTCTTCTAACCTGCATCGCTTGCCTACTATGATCCTACAGACCAAACAAACATGTCAACACTGATTCTTTCAACTCCCACCATATAATGCACTCTATATAAATGTCTATTGGCTACATCAAGCAAGGCCTTCCTTCTAAGAAAGGGCTTAATTTGCAATCGACTGCAAACACTAGTTGATTCATTAAAACCGGGCAAGGCCCTATAGATTTCCCCTTTTCAGGGGTTTCCACGTAAATACTTTGGTGTCTCTTACAAATGCTACACTCATATTATTTATATATATATATGTGATGGATCTTCGTACAAAGCAAGGACGTTGAACTTTATATTTCTCTACCACCGTGAATATTTCATTCCGCAGTAAGAATATCAAATATTTTATATTACAATTGAAACAAAATAAAATAAAATATGAAAATAAATTTGTTTTTTATAAAAAAGGTGATCTCAAATAACCCACATAAATTTGTAATTAACTACAGCATTTATAAGCCCATTAGTTTTAACCTAAGCAAAAATAACATGATTGAGTAAGAACAGGTTCTTAAGGCTACCAAACAGAAAAGATGGCACAATATTTATTAAAGATGAAAAACTTTGCTTTTCGGAATTTAAAGAGATCTCATTTTATTTTGTTACTCAACAATCAAGATATTGCAGTAAGACAATTATTTCTTACAAAGTAAATTTTAACTTATAATATTTTTAGGTCATTTAATTTCGATCTTAGAACTCCATATATATTATATAAACTTATTATTTTAGCTGTTTGTTTGCTGACTAGGAATGCAGTGTAAATTAATATAATACATTGAAAATATTTTTTAGTTATGCCACTGAGCATATTATAACTGCAGGAGATTATCATTTTATGTTTGACTTGAGGTAAAATTAATTCAATTTAAAATCATAAGGCCACCAACAACAGAGCAAATGGTGGGCGGTTGTGGGGCTATAGTTGGTGGCGATAGTGGGTGGTGATTGACGGTGCCCAGTACTCTTGATCAGTGAGCGGTGGTGGCCAGTAGTGACCGGTATAACTATGGCGGTGGCAGCTAGCAGTGATTGGTGGTAATGGCGTGTTGGAGGTGGCCACCGCCGGTGACTAACAAGACTTCACACGAGAGATATATATTTGAGTGAATTGGAAATACATAGAAAATAAACAAAAAAGAGAATTTCAACAACATTAAAAATTTGCTTTGCATTTAAGTTTCTTCCAACTAAATAATGGAAATTTTAAGAATCTTGTTTATGACTTACATTACCCTAGTATTATTTGTAAAACAGCCTAAAGAATCCTATAAGCAAGGAAAGAACTTATGCATCCTGGACAAAAAGAATCAGTTAGGTAAGAAAATACATCTTCACCAGGAAAAAGTACTCAATAATCCAATTAAGCATATTCAGTCTTTAAATACAGATATAATTTCATGTACAGTACTTAATTAAATCCTCAACAAGCATATCCTCTTCAATAATTTGTTCCTGATTCTTAATTATCCAACCCCTGGCGTCCATTCAAGCTATACTATAAGTAAGACTCACAGCAAGAACATAAAAATAACAAATGGAAGCAAAGCTTAAGCGTAGAGGGTTGTTCTCAAGGAAGCTCTCCACATACTTTGGTCCTCCACCGAAGACTACTAAGCAGCAAACAAGTAAGGTTAAGTCGGCACCGCCGCCTCCGCCGCCACCGCCGCCACGGAGCTTTTTCGCCACCGGTGATTGGCTTACTATTACTATGACGACGAAAAATACTCGAGGCAGCGGCGGCGAAAGTGCAAATTGGAAAGGGCATGGTGAGAGAGCTAATGGTGCCATGATCCCTTATAGTGAAGTCGATGAGAAGGCCACAAGCTACATCTCTCATATGCAAGAGAGTTTCAGGCTTGAGAAAATGTACGTTAATTGATGTGATTAGAGGAAGTCGCCATACTAACTTGCCTGAATATTGTTGTTGTCAGTTATATGACTTATATATATTAAGTGGTCGTATAGTTAGCCTAACTATTTAGAGCTTTCTTTTTGTATTTTTTGTTGTTGGGTTGGCTCTGTTATACTGCTATTTGTATGGTGGATCATGTTCATATATGGAAGATATTGAGAAACATATCTAAGCACAGTGGAAACTCAGATCTAAAGGTTTTTTTATTTGTATGGTGTTCATGATAATGTGAAGTACTAGAGAAATAAAAAACATGCAATAAAACAACAGATCAAAATATCTAAGAGATGTATTTTCTTTGACTGAATTAATTTTAAGTTTACTTCTTCTGTTTCACTTTACCCCTCAAATTTAAGGAAAAATTCTATAAGATGGTAGTGAGGCCTGCAATGCTTTATGGTGTCAAATGTTGGCCATTAAAAGAGAAACATAATACTAAGTTAAGTGTAGCAGAGATGAGGATGCTCAAGTGGATGAGTGGCTTTACCCTTAGAGATAGGAACGAAATGAGCATATACGTGAAAAGGTTGGAGTAGCTCCAGTAGAAGATAAGATTAGAGAGAGTCGTCTTAGATGGTTTGGTCACATAAAATGGCGGCCTTTCGATGACCCGATTAGGAGAGTAGAGGTATTAGATTTGACTTATGTTAAGAAAGGTAGGGGTAGACTTAAAAAGACTTGGTTAGAAAATATTAGGAATGACATTTCTTTATTAGATTTAAACGAGAATTTGACTTTTAATAGGACATAATGGAGAAAAAGAATTCATGTAGCTGACCCCACATAGTGGGATAAATGCTTGATGTTGTTGTTCTTCTTCTTCTGTTTCACTTTAAAAGAAAGCCAACAAACTGTTTATTGTTTGGATAAAATAACCTTATTAAATAGAGATAAACTTATAATGAAAGAATGAGTACAACATGTTATAACTAATTTATTGAAGATGAAAAATTAATTAATCTATGCAAGATCTTAATTAAATCATTAAGGGGTTGTTTGGTTTGCTGCATCAGTTAAATCATTAAGGGGTTGTTTGGTTTGCTGCATTTAGGCTGGAAACTAGATCAAATGCAAGGGTTTTAAAAATTTTGAAGTTTGGTTTGTAGTAAAATAAATGCAAAGGAGTGCATACCAAAATATCACAAGTAGTGCATTTTGAGTGTATTTAGAATTCCTCATATTTTGATAGTTTCTAAATACACTGCAAGAGCACCGCCATTGCCATCGCCGCTACCACCTCCACCGCCATTGCTCAATCTTATTATAATGAGAAAAAGGTTGAATTGGTCTCCTAACCTTTTTTTTTTTTAAATCAAAATAAGCTCGACTATATAAAAATATAAATTTGATCATTTGACTTTTTAAATAGGGATCAAATTAGTCCTTATGTGAGATCATTTAGATCCTTGATTAAAAGAGTAAATGGAATAAAATGAAACTTTAAATAGTCAAAAACAATTTCATGTCCTTCATAATAAATTAGGGGTTCATATTGATCTTTATCTCTTAGCATGATGTAACAATTGTCTAGGATTAAAAAAAAATATTGGGCATGATTATAAATTTTAAACGACTTAATTAAGCTTTAGCTTGGGACATCTTTTTTACTGTTTTTTAAAATATTGTTTTGGAACAAAACTTTTTTGTATTAAAAAACTGCTTTAGAAAGTAATAAAAAAATTGTCCGGAAGCCTAATGCTTTGTTTGCGACTTTCTTTCTATTTCTTAAAGCAGTTTTTTAATATAAAAAATTTAATTTTTTATACTAAAAAGTTTATTTATGAAGCAATAATAAATCCATCTCAAACGAAGTGTAAATCAGCTTTAAAAATTTTGAATGGCCTATTAGAAATTGCTGCCCGGCATGACCATATTACCATGGAGAATTCCTTAAAATATTTAAATTAGTATTCATTTTTTAGTAGTCTTATTTATCAAAGCTATATTAATAATTACATTTCATCCTATTCTCCAACTTTTAGTACTAACACAGCATATCTGCTAGATGCGCACCATTCTATATAATTGGAGAGGTTATTGGGTTCGGAGACCGGACACATCTTACGTTCGGTACTTCACAATACCGAGTAGTACTGAGCTCGGTATTGAGCAGTATCGAGTTCAGTACTTCATAGTACCGAGTAGTACTGAGCTCGATACTGAGCAGTACCGAGCTCATAATTGCTTGTTACTTCACAGTATCGAGCTCAGTACCGAATAGGGGGTGATGTGACGCATTTTCATTGGGCTCTGGATGTTGTCCGGTGTCCGATCGAACCCAATAATTTCCCTTATATAGGCTTTACTTTCGTATAAAAATATGAAGTGATATAAAGTGATTAATTACAGAATCGAATACGATCAAATAAAGTTATTTTGATGATCATCAAACTCATTAAGATGCTCTCTGGCTGTAATTATTTATAATACAGAGTAACCTAAGTATTGTGTAAAACAAATTTAGCATATTTAAAGTGTTTAGAGCTATTTGATTGACTTTAAGAGTGTAAACGAGTTAAGTTGAGCTCAAATCATAGCTAATTTGAACTTAGCTTGCTAATCTCATAGTAGGCCCAAATTTGGGCTCGCGCTTGAGTCAAGCTCTTATATTGAGCTCAAACTCAACTTCTTATGTCTTTGAAAGGCCAATGCTCTTACTCGCAAGCTAAAGTTCATATCCAAATTCTTGAAACATTCAATGACAAAGGAGCGAGGAAGTTGCAATAGGAGCTCGATTGAGAATGAGAAGTCGTGATGCATCGACATTTTCGACAAGTCGTGATGGGAGCTAGATGGAGAAGGCATCGACGTGGCCAATGATCTTTGAAGAAGAGGAAATACTCAACATTTAATATTAAACCTAAAGCAATGTGGAAAAATGGGATTTAGAGCCTAAGATTTATTTGAGTTAGCTCACGAGCCAATGAGTTGAGTCTTGTTAAGCTCATACTTTAGCTTGTATAATATAAGAGCTTTTGTTTGAGCTAGATCTCAATCTTACAACTCTTGGACACTTTATCCAGATAAGCTCGACTTATGAGCATGTTAACAAGTAAAATGAATTTCAACTAAAGAGAGGATTCCAATGTATTTGAAGTTTATCTAATTTGAACAAATTTCAAACGCATCCAAAATAAACTAAAGATAGGATTCCAAATACTTATACAAATTATTTTGGATCTATTTTTTCATAAAACCAAACACCTAAATTTTCAGAATCCCTTCATTTCTATTGGAAAACAATAATTATTGATGAACTAACAAAAATGAGTTCAGTTCCTTCTGTGAGCTTACTCATCACTCAATTTTAATATCGTTAAGATACTCAAATACTCAAAGCGTATTAAATGATTAAAGAGAATCATTCTAAACTATTTGTGGAGTCCTTGAGATTTTGACAAAACAATCAAAATATTTTATCAAAAGTTTATGAATATGCCTTCATTCAAAACCTAAAAGGTCTTAAATGAAGGGGAGCTTATAAATTTGAACTGAAGAACCTTCATCACTAACTGTATTGTGCAAACAATCTCTGGGAAGTCGATGCAAGAAGAAATTTACTTCAATTTATACATGCATGCCTCCAAACATGATCTTTTTTGACGTTACAGCAACAAAAAGGAAACAATCTGGTCCATTCTTAGAATAGTCAGTTAAACAAAACATAAGAACACAAAGCTGAAATCTGAAGAAACCAAAATAATTACAAGCATCTAATGATCTACTGCCATGAAAAGGGAATGGACTCAGATGCACAATCTGAGGCCTCTTCATCCCCAACCTGAAACATACTTTGACAATGGAGATCAGTTTCAGCAGAATCTGGAACCAGAACAGTTCCCACATGGTCTTCCTCCATTGGTGAATGAGAGTATCCACTGAGGCTCACACCATAGTGTAGATTAGAGAGCAAAGGCTGGCCCATTGGAATCCTATCAGCTGGAACCATATGGCTTTGGTTGATACATGAGGTCTGAGCTGAGGATGACAGAAGAGAGAGAGCACAGTCAGAGTCGAAGACCGGAGATAATCTATCTGAGAACAATATACTATTGGTGCTGCTCTCTGCTGCAGAAGAGATGGTATTGAGGAGTGGCTGGCAGACAGTAGCTCGCTCAATTGCTATCCTGCTGCTGTGGGCTATGTCACGGCCGTCGTGGAGGAAGAACTGCTTGTTTTCTTCATAGTTCGGATCGAAGACGGTAGCAAAATGATGTGAGGGAGGCTGCGGTACTCTGTCGACAAACTGAGTTATCGGCGGTGGGAGCAGGGGGTAGAGTGTGTCTTCCTCGATTTTGACACTGCTATTCCAAGCTGCCTCCGTTCCAGCACTTGGAAAATTTTGGGGGTAGGATGAAAACCTGGATGCTGAGGTGCAGGAAGTATGTTACCGTTAAAATATTTAATCCATAGCTTATTGTAAGGTGAGTATGGAAAACAGCTTTTTAATTTAAAATTTTGAATTTTTATATTAGAAAGCTGCCTTAAGAAGCAGTAAGAAAGCTGTCCCAAACAAAGCCTAATACCTAGGCCTTTGACCACTTAATCCAAATGCAACAAATTAAGTAAACCATAAATGCATCATCTTATGCATTACTTGGTTTAGTAGACGTTTCATCCACTTTTGTGAGCGATTCCCCTTCTTAAGGGATACCATATATTTCTTCTAGACTTTTAAGACCTCTGATATGAGACTAAACTCAATATTTCCTCCAAAGAGTTGGTCAAGCTCAGAAAACATACCATGTTGGTTTGAAAACAAGTTCCCAGAGTTTGCCTCCACCTGCGGCTTTCTTCGACGGCGATTATGACCATCAAGACGTTTTCTACAACTTCGCTTGACCTCATCAAACTCCATCAGCAAGTGGAATCTGTCAGGGAAAGAACACAAGCAGATATGAATTTGTTGTTTCAAAAGATTAATGTAGAGTTAAATAGCTAATCATATTTTCATAAACCAATTGAAATACATGATTACTACGGAATTATTCAGAAACAGGCCCAGTAGGGAATAACAGTAGATTCTTATATTTTAAACGCCAATTGATACATGTGAAGGCAGAGCTCGATGTTTGAGATTTAGTTTTAAGGGAAACATTTCATATTGCGTTACAAGAAACAGGCAGGAAAATTGTAACATTTCCCACCGGGTACTAAAAATATTTGCTTCAAGAATGATAGTAATGCTACAATTTAAATCTTTCATTAAGAAAGAAGAAAATCAAATGAAGGAAGCAAATGTTAAAGATAAAGGTTTCGCTTGGGATAATTTTCTTATTGCTTCTTAAAGCAGCTTTCTAGAGAAAAGTTTTTATTTTTATACTAAAAACTACTATAAGAAGCACTAAGAAAGCAGTCCCAAACGAAGCCAAAGAATCGTACCAATGAAATATTACAAAATAAAGAATGTAGACATAAAGTACATATGCATAATCACTTTGATTTTGGTTTTCCTTGATTTGTCTTATTTCTAGTTTATCTTCTAATTTCAGGTTTCAGTTTTCTGAAAACAATTTCATACATTATTTTTCTGATATGATGTCATTCTTTCTGATAGTATGGGATTATTACAAATTGTTTAGTTGGTTTAATTATTATACTAAAAATCCTACCTGCTGTTAGATACCTCATGAATATAGAAAAGTCTACAAACTTGGAAGAAGTTATGAATGTGCTAAAAATCCCATTGGATGCTTGCATATTTTAAAATAAAATATTAGATAAGATGAGACCAAAAATGGCATAGTAGTTTAACAACACCAGCTGAATCATAAACAAATGAAAATTTAATAAGATTCATGTAAGGAAATTAGAGTCAAGTAGTGCTAACTTGTAGCTAGGGAACCAAACATACAATTAATA
Organism: Dendrobium officinale; assembly: GCA_019514585.1. Taxonomy (NCBI): domain Eukaryota; kingdom Viridiplantae; phylum Streptophyta; class Magnoliopsida; order Asparagales; family Orchidaceae; genus Dendrobium; species Dendrobium officinale. The sequence continues at coordinate 83,203,434 of CM033682.1, forward strand.
GTGCCAACTGGTACTTCGAAATGAAAGCAAGAAAGAATAAAAAGCTAAAAAATATTAAGAACCAGCCCAACTCATGGTTTGAAGTGAAATTACTGTTAATTTCCAAACTTCATTAAGGCTTCGTTTGGGATGGCTTTCTCACTGCTTCTTAAAGCAGTTTTTCAATATAAAAATTTTATTTGTTGTACTTAAAAGGTGCTTTAAAAAGCAGTAAGAAAGCCGTTCCAAACGAAACCTAAATCAATCAAGAAGAGTAAACATGAGGTTAGATTAGCTAATTAAACAATTTAACATTGTAAGCTTCGATGGAGTGTAAAGGCTCATTGGGTTTCTTGAAGATAGAAATCAAATTTTAAAAGCAATTATGATGAAATCTATTAAATCTATTATTTGGTTAGATGTAATTAAATATCAATATTGGTTTAAATCTTCACAAATCTTTTTAAAACTCCTTGAAAGTAATAACTTAATCTTTATATTCAAAATAAGCAAACAAATTATCATTTTTATTCTTTTTTGCAATTGACCAAATGAGCCTTAAGCAATATCCAAAATTAAGAAAATTTGATTATTATAACACAGAGAGGTGGTGGGACAAACAAAAGAGCAAAAAGCTTACTATCTCCCGTGAAAAAATAAAGAGATTTTATTGTTCCAAGGTAGATAAAACAACAACGAGGAAAGAATGAAAAATAGAGGTGGACGAGATTTGGCAGAGATTTATTGTCTCTTAAAGAGAAAATACAGTGTCGGGAGTGAACAAACATGCAACAACAAACAAAAGTAAAAGGTTCACTGCGAAAGCACTCTTCATCTGAAAGAACTGGTGAAAGAACCCATGGCCTATTAGTTTAAAAAGAGTACTCTATCTCAAAGTGATGAGCTTTAGCAACATATTTTATGATTCATTTAAAAGAAAAAGAAGAACTTGTGGATTAAGCTAATTTAATTGTAATGATCTGTGAATAGTTTTGGATTAAATATCGAATTTTTCTTATGCATTCAAACATCACAAAAAATAAAAAATAACAGAAGTTTTTAGCAAACCAAGCTAAGCAACAGCTCACCAATAATCCTTATAAATTAGCCACGAAATAACAGATACAAAATAAAAAAAATATGGAAAAGTGAAGTGCAATAAAAAAAAAATCTTACTAAGGGGTAGAAAACGGATGCTTTGTTTGCATCTGAAAGAGTATTAATGGTTGGTTGGTTGCTTTAGAATGAGTACTATTCAGTCGAAATTGCTGGCAAAAAGGTCAAAATAGATGATAATACGTGATATTTTTCTGAAAAGAAGCTATGTGGATCACATGTTGCCACATCATTTGATCTTTCTTTTCAACCACTCTATTTTGATAGAATGAAAGTTGTTATCTTTCTCAAATTAGCCCTACCAAATCCAATGCTAGCACGAAATATAAAGCATTAAGTGGCGGCATAATCCTTGTCAACATCCTGTCCTGAAAATGCCAACAAGCTGGAGCAGATAAGGACAAGTGATTCGTAATGCCAAACCCGAGATCGAATAGATAGCTTAATTTACTATAATAAGTAAATGGCACAATAAGATTAATATCTAACCATACATCTTGCAAGAGATTAAAGAAACAGAAAGCATGAGGTTCTCTCAGTACAATATTATAGTCATGATCGTACTCACATGAAAATAACAGCCCCTCCATAATTAAATTGTTAATTTTCAGAAAATCAAGTGAAAAAAAACAATAATAAATAGAGCCTTAGCAACAAAAACTTCACCTTCCTTATTTAGATTTCAGCAAGCAAAGCTGTTGGTCTCATATCAAAGTTTGAGAAATTTCAAAATTAAATATCAAGAGGATGAAAGGATAAGCTTAAACTGTAGAAGCAAAAAAAGAGGACTGATAAAGCAATCAAAATCATAAGAAAAAAAGGTATTAACAAGACCAGATTTTTTCAGCTTTCTACTCTAGCAATCCTGTTCCATTACCTGCTACATTGTTGGCAGAATCTCTGCTCCTGGCCTCCAACCATCACTACAGGAGTCTTGGAATGAAGCTCGCAGACCTTATGTCTCCGGTGATACTCCTTACAGCTACTAAGATCAGATTTACAGTCATCAACAAGGCAGAATACAGTTTGGCTGCTGTTACCCGGTGCTCGTTGCCTCTTAGAAGAGCTTGCAGTCGAAGCTCTCCTTTGTTCCTTCCAGTTTTCAGCCAATCCCAAATCGCCCAAACCCCCAAGTTTGAGATCAACAGAGCAATCCAGGCTTAAATTTGCCTCACCATCATTTTGCTCTAATTCAGGCAACTCACATAGAGTCATTTTCGAATCCCAATCCATGAAAACAGCTCGCTTTGGGGCAGAAAAGAGAGGTTTTAGAACTTGGCTTGTGCGCCTCGAAACTGGGAGTTTAATAGGAGAAGAGAAGGGAAGGGTGGAAGAGTACAGCAAAAACAGCAAACCATTTCCGAAGAAATCTTTGTACAGTTCAGTAAGCCAAACAGAGTAAAAGCGGTTTGAGGATCAAAAGCAGACACTTTTGTTATAGGAAACTTGGTGAGGAAAAAGGTGAAGTAAATAAAATAGCGAATATGGAGGGCAGCGCAGACCGTAGAGCAGACAGTACTTATTAGACAGAGAACTGCGGGAACAGTGAGCAGGAGGATGGAGAAGGGAGAGGGGGAGAGAAGGGAAGATATTTGGGGCTTTCAACTGTTCAAATCCTGACAGTGATTCCTTCAGAAACGCAATAAATGTGAGGGAGTGGGGGAAAGTGAGAGCCATCCATGGAAAAAACAAATAAAATGCAGTTTAATAGAGATGAGTTGGGATTCGAGGAAAGAGAATCGCTGAGATTAGCGCAGCAATTAGCTATTAAAATACTAAGATTTGATAAGCATGTGGCGTAATTATAGATGAGGAAGCTGAGTGGGATAAAGAGATGAGGGTGAAATGGATGGTTTGTTTTGGTGTTCGTTCAATTGGTGTAATTGCCATGAGAAAAAGGGGGAGGAAAAACAGTAGAATTGAGAAAAGTGCTGGCTGGTGATGGTGCAGCTCAAGGAAAGAGAAAGGAGAAAGGCTCTTGTAGCTTTCAAAATTCTAGAAAAAGCTTTCGCTCTTCAAAGAATCTATACAAAATAAATGCATTTGGATTCACCTTAATTAGATGAATTATTTAATGACTTTTCAAGCAAAAAGTGTTCCGCACATGTGGTGTAAATATATTTTATGCTGTCTCTTGGCATCCTTCAATTTCTTCTCTTTGAGATCTCTGATCTAACGGGGGGAAGAAATTTATTAGATATATTGGAAGATCAAAATACACTTCCTTACCTTCCTCATAATGCCCCTGTTTCTAACTTTATTGATGATCAGTGTTGGAATTTGCCTACTGCTCTCCCTCAACAATTGAGAGCTGTTATTCTTAATATAGATATTGTTACTAATAGTTGTATGTCTTGGAAAGACAATCCTAAACTAATTTTTAAAAAATTTCTTGAAGGATTTTACCTAAAACAGCAAACTGTCTCATGGAATGCTTTCATTTGGCAAAAAAAAATTTCTCTTGGATATTTTTTATTTGCTTGGTTGGCATTGGTTGGAGGATTAAAAACAACTGATGCATTAACTATAAGAAATATCACTTCACAATCACTTTGCTCCTTCTATTTTGAGTTTGAGGAAACTCATTTTCATTTGTTTTTTGAATGCCAATATTTTTTTGGCATCATTTATTGCTTTCTCTCGTGGGCTTCAAACTTCTTCCTTATGCCAACTCTTCGAAATCATTTCTCGGGAGTTTCTTCTTTGGCGGCACTTTGAAAAGGGGTTCCCTGATAAGTTTATCTCCTAGGTTAAAGCTTGTATCATGGATGTCCATTTCTCCATTTATATCAATGGGACGCTTAAAGGTTTCTTTATTTCTACTTCTGGGCTTCATTATGGCTGCCCACTCTCCGCCTACCTCTTCAATGTGGTCATGGATGCCCTTTCCTCTAGCTTTGATCAGGCTACCAATCACTACAACTTTTTGGGATGGGCTCGGGCCTCTCTTCCATTTCTCACTTAATGTCTGCTGATGACCTGCTTGTTTTTGGTAAAGCCAATATAAGTAACGCTCACACCCTCAACTCCTTATTGCAGCAGTTTGCATCTGTTTCGAGGCTATATGTCAATCCACTAAAAAGCACTATCATACTCTCCAAGAGCACTCCCAGGCTTCCCACATCTGTGACACCCTTAATATCACCCAAACCTTTTAGCCCATCAAATACCTGGGTTTGCCTATCTTTTTACATAAAATTGAGGCATGCTGATTTTCAGCCACTAATCAATAGAATTGCCAAATCTCTGGATGGTTGAAAAGCAAAAGTTCTTTTCTTCACTGGCATAATCTAATATCTAAAATTTACTCTTTGCAACACCTTGGCATACTAGATTAGAGGCTCTATCCTCACTAAAGGCTGCTTCAAACTATTAACTATCTGTGCCCTAGATTTCATTACTTTGATAACGTAAATCTGAGAAAAATTCACACCATTGGGTGGAAAGACACCTGAAAACCCAAGAGTCATCATGGTATGGGTATCCCATCCATTGACTCCCTCTACCATGCTTTCTTTGCTTCACTCGTTTGGAGGTTCCTTAACTCCAATAATTTGCTCTTTGACTGGTGGAGCTTTAAGTATCACACTCTATGGAAATCCCATGTGCCTAATAAGTCGCCTTACTAGAAGTTGTTGTGTAATGTTGCAGGTAACATTAGACATTTTATCTCTCTTTCTGTTCACCCCCATAGTAAACCGTCCCTCTCTGGGACCCGTTGTACAATGGTCTCTCTATTACTGACATACTGGGTAGCCATTCATCGGTTAACTGCTACTCTACTCTCTCTTCCTGGGAGGTTTCTAAGGTTATTGTCGGGGTAATTCAGGCTCTCCCAACTAGCTTTGACACCACTATTACAATTAGGACCCAAGTTATCAGTTATACCTATTGAACACCAATTTATGCATCATATCTAGCTAGGTATACATAAGCCTGATTTTAAGAGCTTTCATATGCAATTCTTCCCATCCCATGAGGTCGTATCTTGGCACAATATGTTTGGTATAAAAATTTGGCTCTTCGTTTTTCTACTTTTACCTGATTGGCTTTTAAAGGTGGTCTTAAAACAGTGGATGTTATGGCTACTTGTGGGATTCACATTTCGATTTTGTGTTGTTTTTGTTTTACTTAGTTGGAATCTCACTCTCATCTCTTCTTTGAATGACATTTCACTTTCACCATTATCAAAAAATTTCTCCCTTGGATGGGTGATATCCTTAGAAAGCCAAATCTCCATCATTTGTTTGGTAGCATTTTCGAACAAAGGCTGATTAACTGTTGGATTAGCTACTACATGTTACGTTCGTGTGTTGCCATTTATCATATTTTAAGAGCTAGGAATGAAAGAATTTTTTGTGGAACTTATGACTGTCATGCAACTTTGATTGTTAAAATTAAGAAGGTTGTTATGCAAAAGATATCATTATGTAAGGATTTTCAAGCTCTATATCTCATTTGCCATAATTGGTGTGGTTACTGGATGGCAGTATTTTCCCATGGAGTTTTGCCCCTAACCCTTTTGGTTTTCTCCTTGTGTCTCACTACCATGATTACTATTATTTTTTAGAAGGACAATGATAAATGTTGATCTCCTCCAGCCCCCCCTTGGACGGTCTTTTGGTAACCAGGGGTTCTGCTCATGGTTGACACTTTTGAAGCTACTCTCGATTATGTCTCTCTTCTTAACATCCAGACTCCTTCAATGCTTTGTTTGCATTATTTGTTTAGCTTAGCTCTTTGTAGCCTTTTTTTCTTTCTACTACCTGGATCCTCTTTTTGTCGTTGAGTCCCTGGGTTTTATTTTTCTTTTTACTCATTGCACACTTGTAATTTGTTTCTTTTATCAATGATACGGGCATTTCCCCCAAAATTCCAAAAAAAAAAGCTTTTTCCTTATGTTTATGAATTGGAGAAATATGAAAAAAAAAAATGCTAAGAACTACTTTTACTTGGCTACTACTTGTTTACTTTATTACATTTGGAGAGAAAAGAATGCTAGGAGGTTTGGTGTGGATATTGAAAATGCCTTTATTATATGATTTAAAATTAAGAAGGTTCTATTCCTTAAGACTGTTGCATGGAGAAATGTTGGACTCACAGAACAACTTATCACATAATTTTGTTTTGGAGGTTCTTTTTTTGTCAAGCCTACTCATCCTTTATCTATAAGGTTGGGACCGATTATTTTTTTCTTTTTTTTACATACTTCTGCTACTAATTGGAGTTACTTAGTCAATGCATTTAAACCCAAACCACAACCAATAAACTTAATTCCCTCATAGTTAACCTTAGATATAATCCTATACGCTCATCAAAGACTTGGGACTATAAATAGGGCTATTAGGATTACTTGTTTAGGACTTTTTACATTTTTTTCTCCCCCTAACCTCTCTAAGCTTGAGAACTTTCATTTGAAAGCTCTCACAACCTCCATCCACATCTCCCTACCAAAACCCACTATCAAGACCCCGCCGGCGGTGAGATCTCTGACGAACCAAGACCAAAACTCTTCCAAGGTGATTTCCCGTCAATTCAGTGCGTTTCAAAATGCAATTTCTTCTACAAATAGGAGTGTGGATAGTCTACAAGTGCAATAAGCCCAAGATCTCTGGAATCCATCCATTGGATTAGGTAAAAACTCAAACCCAAGTTTAGGACACTTAGAGTTAATTAGCTTTGCATTAAGCACATTTTAGACCATGAAAATTATCCCCCATGAATGCTCTTCATTAGTGTAACTAGAGTTTAAAATTTCATCGCATTTTGTCAAGTCGTTTGAGAGAACGATTTAAAAAATGCAACATATGGTGTCTCGGTGGCCTATGTTAGGTGTACGAGATCTCTACTGTTGATCACTCGATCAACAATGGAGATCCCGTCGTTTCGTGGCTTCTTCCGAACTGCGTAATCGCTCTGATGGTTAGATCTTGCTTCCGACGATATCCTGGGAATCCGTTATAAAAAATGGAGGATCGAATAGCCACGGAGCCCCGCCTACGTGGTTAAGTGGCGGGCACTGATTTTCGCACCGCTGTAATCATTATCAATAATTGCATAGTACCATAGTCATTAGCAAAGATTGCAAATTGCATCTGTGGTTTTAAATCAGCCAATCAAGCCTCGCCACGTAGCCTCCCACCGTCGCTATAAATAAAATTTTACTTTTCAATTAATTTTAATTATTTTGTTAACTAATTTCTTAAAAAATTAATGTACATTTATTTTAAAAATTAATTTAAAATTATTTAAAATTTAAAAATTACATATCATATATCAAAATTTTTAGAAAATTATTCTCCTTAATTTAAAAATAAAATTAGTTTAAAATATTAAGTATATTTTAAATTATTTTTATTATTAAATATTTTGTATTTTAAAATAATACTTAGTTATAAATTATTAAAATATTTTTAAAATTTTTAAAATTTTTAAAATCCTATTTTTTAAATATATTTTATAATTTCAAAGGAAGTATTAATAATATATTTTGATTTAAAATTTAATTATTTTAAATAATTATTATATATTAATATATAATTAATGTTTAAGTAATATTTGGAAATAATAATTACTTTTAAATAATAAAAAATATTTTTATGATTATATGTTTAAAAATCAAAGAATTATTTTCTTTTTAATTACTTAATTTTAAAATTAAATAGAAGATATTTTCTATTAGGTAATGTTTTAATTAATTAAATATTTAAATACTATTAATAATTAATTAAAATTTAAATTTAAATATTTTTCTAAAATTATAAAAATCATGTTTTAAGTTATTTTAAAATTTCAAAAAAAAAAACTTTAATAATTAATTAATTTCATTTAATAATTATTTTAAATTATTTTAAAATACCTCTTAAATACATTAAATTTTAAAAATTCATTATTAATTCATTTAAAATTATAAAATTTCACATAATACCTTAAATTTTTTAGAAAATTAAGAATTTTAATTTAAAATTACTTTAACATATTAAAACTTAATTTTTTTTAATTATTTAAATATATAATTACTATTTAAATAAATAATATATTAAATATTTTTAGAATTTAAAATTTATTTTAAAATTATTTTGAAACCCTTCTTTGATGGCCAGTGGATCTCTAAAATATATATATACAAATGTATATATTAAACTATTTTTAATTACTTTATTTTTAAATTTATATATTTATATTCTAATGTTTATGTATCTTAATTTATTTTTAATTTATTTTTAAATATATATATATATATATATATATATATATATATATATATATATATATATATATATATATATATATGCCTTAATTTTGAGAGATTCTATGAAATTCTAAATATAGGTTTTGCACATATATATAACTCATGGGGGAGGATTAGTGAATGATTGGACTCCAATCATGCATTCATTAATTACATTATTAATCTTGTTTAATTATTATTTAATTTCATTTTACATATGTAAAATGCACGAGCACTTGTCTACGCCCTCCTAGCTCTAAGAATATATTGTGTTATGATTTGTTGCACTTCAACTTTATATTATCCCAAGGGTTAGTCATTAAAACATGATTGGTGTTAGAGAAATGATAATAATTTAGGACCCATCTAATGAACTTAGAGAAATTCTTTGAGCTAGGATACACCTCTGATTGATATGAAATTTTAAATATTTAAACTTAGTTACATTTTAAATCTCTCAGAATTTTCTAGAATTTTTTAGGATTCTTTAAACCCCTTAAATAATAAACCATAATTCACCCTTTAATTAAGCCCCGATAACTTTGAAAAAGTTTAATAAATTCAAATTAAATTCAAAAATTATTCATAATATATCAAACTCTTTAGAATTCAATCCTCAATCTCATAAAATTAAAATACCATTAATTGGACTTCAAATTTAACATTAATTTAATTTTGATAAAAATTTACTCTTTTAATTAAATTAAATAATTAAAAAATATAAAAAATTCCAAAATTTTCTCAATCATTTGGAAAATCTTCCTTGGGTCACTACTAAACTTTTTGGGGTAATTCCAAGAGGTTTGGATAAAAATCTCTAAAACACTCTTAATTAAATAATTTTAATAATTCATTAAAAATCCCTAAAACACTCTTAATTAAAAAAATCATAAATTAAAGGCATTCAACTAGGTCCCAAAATTTCTAAAAATCATAAAATTGCATAAAAAATTTCAAATTCAGAAAACTTAAAGTTTAAATACTCATTTTAAAGTCTAATATTTAATAAAAATGTTGGAACCCCTAAGCCTAGCCTATTTCTAAAAGTGACTTTTGGACCCCTTTAACTTAGCAGGTAGGATCACCTCAGACCTTCTAAAATCAAATAATTCAACTTAAACTTCAGAGAATACTATCCTAAGTATTAAAAGTGACCAACCAACTAATTAATTAAAATTAATCCTAAGATATTAATTCTTAAACCTTAATTAAAATTCCCCATTCAGCCTTGAACAAATCAAAACACAAAATAACTTGAACTAATTGCCTAACATAGGATATGTCCAAAGCCACACAACCCACTACATACATAAAAATTATTTGTTAGGACACTACTTCTAGCTTTAGGTTAGGCCAATATTTACTTTTCTATTTTTGTGATGTGATGTTCTGCATGTGGCACATATGTTGATTGATTTGATTTACTATAATTATTGTGATTATGAATTTTATTATTATATTTTCTTTATGATGTGATGTGTGATATATTACCTATAAGCTATACGTGATCTTGATACTAATGATATTTTCTGCATGTGACCATACTCATGCATCACTAATAATGAGGGCTAAAAATCATAAATAAATCATATAAACATTTACTACATGTGCTTCGTCCGCTTAGCCCTTAAATAAATAAGATCACGACTAAGTGTGATTGTCATGAGTATTTTACTTTCTGTATATAACTGATTGGGAAATTTTTATATTAACTGCTTAGGATAATCATATAAAAAAGTCTAGAATTTTCTTTTTCATGATGTAATTTATAATTTAATGTATCGAGTTATAAAAGTCTTAAAAAATAAGGCATTTTAAATATTAGGGATTCAAAAGGAAAAAGAAAGTCCATTTATAGAATTTTTTTTTTTTCATTTGAGTACCCTTCTAAAAGATAAACCCTATGAAGATCAAAGAAGATGATCCATATAAGGACTAGAAGATAAGGATGAAGATGAAATACCTTATTTTTAAGACTTGTGTTATTCAGTAGGATTAGAATCTAGGTTATTGTGAGTGGGGCTTACTAGGGGTGTCAATATTTGACCCGACCCGAAAACCCGACCCGGACCCGACCCGGAAAATCCGGGTTGGACCCGACCCGTTTGATAAACGGGTCGGGTTCGGGTTCTCTAATTCGACCCGTTTGATAAACGGGTCGGGTTCGGGTTGACCCGGCGGGTTGCCGGGTCAACCCGCAAACCCGTTTATTTTAAAAAAATTTGATTTTTTTGCTGCCAGGCCACTGCCCGCTCTGCCCTGCCCCTGCCCGGCCGCTGCCCTGCCCCTGCCCCGGCCGCTGCCCTGCCCCCTGCGAGCGTGCCGCGTGCGGAGAGCAGATGCCGCGCGAGCGTGCCGCGTGCCGAGAGCGGAAGCGTCGCCGCTGCCCGCGCGACGGCGCGAGTGCCGCGTGCCGCGTGCCGCTGCCGAGTGCCGCCCGCGTGCCGAGAGCCGCTGCCGCCGCCCGCGCGCGCGTGCCGCGTGTCGCTGCCAGTGCCAGCGCGCGCTGCCGAAACCCGCGTGACGCCCGAGCCTTCGCCGCTGTCGCCCCGCGCCGTCGCCGCTGCGCGCCCGCCGCCGCCGTCGCCGCGCCGCCGCCGCGCTGCTGCCTCGCTACCGCGCTGCCGCGCTTCGCCCACTGCCGGGTCACGGGTCGAGTCGGGTCAACCCGGCAACCCGGCCGGGTCGGGTCCGGGTTGAAATTCTCGACCCGTTTTTGCAAACGGGTCGGGTTCGGGTTGACCCGTTTAGATCCGTGTCGGGTCGGGTTCGACCCGAACCCGACGGGTTGACCCGAATTGACACCCCTAGGGCTTACCCACCATTACTTTTCTATAGACCATGGGTTATACTTTATATAACACTTGCTATGAACTTTTTTTTTTACTATGGTGATTTTATTTATATTGATGTATGAAGTTAGAGAGGCTTTAAAGAAAATGAAGGGTGGAAAAGCTGTTGGACTTGATGATATTCCAATAGAGGTGTGGAAATGCTTAGGAGATGAAGGAATTTCATGGCTTACTAAACTTTTTAATACTATTTTGAAGACTAAGAAGATGCCAGATGAGTGGAGAATGAGTGTTTTAATTCCTATTTTTAAGAATAAAGGTGATGCACAAGATTGTGCGAATTATAGAGGTATTAAGTTAATGTGTCATACTTTAAAACTATGGGAGCGAGTTATGGAGCATAGGTTGCGGCGTGATACTAATGTTTCTCAAAATCAATTTGGATTCATGCCGGGCAGGTCGACTATGGAAGCCATACATTTATTAAGAGGTTTGATGGAAAAATATAGAGAAAATAAGGAGGATCTACATATGATATTTATTTATTTAGAAAAAGCATATGATAAACTTCCAAGAGAAGTGCTATGGAGAGTTCTTGAAAAGAAAGGAGTCAATAATGCTTATATTCAAATCATTAAAGATATGTATGCATGAGCTATTACTTGTGTTCAAACACAAGGTGGATTGATCAAGTATTTCCCTATTTCGGTTGGGTTACATCAAGGATCAGCCTTAAGCCCATATCTTTTTGCTTTAGTCATGGATGTTCTCACTAGACATTTGCAAGAGGATGTACCTTGGTGTATGCTTTTTGCTGATGATATTCTTCTTGTTGATAAGATTAGAGAGGGAGTTGAAGGTAAACTTGAATTATGGAGGTCAACCTTAGAGTCTAAAGGTTTTCGCTTGAGTAGATCTAAAACAGAATATATGGAGTGTAATTTTAGTATTAATAGACCTAGTGAGGGGATTGTGACTTTGGGCGATCAAGTCATTAATAAGAGTACACATTTTAGATATATTGGATCTATTGTTCAGAGTGATGGTGAAATAGATGAGGATATTATCAGCAGAATTCAAGTTGGATGGTTGAAGTGGAGGAATGCATCGGGCTTATTATGTGATAGAAATGTACCCCTCAAACTTAAGGGAAAATTCTATAAGATGGTAGTGAGGCCTGCAATGCTTTATGGTGCCGAATGTTGGCCTTTAAAAGAGAAGCATAATACTAAGTTAAGTGTGGCAGAGATGAGGATACTCAGGTGGATGAGTGGCTTTACCCTTAGAGATAGGATACGAAATAAGCATATACGTGAAAAGGTTGGAGTAGCTCCAGTAGAAGATAAGATTAGAGAAAGACGCCTTAGATGGTTTGGTCACATAAAACGGCGGCCTTGCGATGACCCGGTTAGGAGAGTAGAGGTATTAGATTTGACTTATGTTAAGAAAGGTAGGGGTAGACCTAAAAAGACTTGGTTAGAAAATATTAGGAATGACCTTTCTTTATTAGATTTAAATGAGAATTTGACTTTTAATAGGACACAATGGAGAAAAAGGATTCATGTAGCCGACCCCACGTAGTGGGATAAAGGCTTGATGTTGTTGTTGTTGTTGTACAGTAAAAATTACCTGTCTTTTCTAGATTTCTTTCTTGCGTGTGTATGCGTCTGATTTTGTTAGGCTCTTTAGGGATAAAATTTTTCTACTCATAACTAAGATCTAAAATTTTAAGAATTAAATAACATAGAAACTTAACTATTTAGGAAATAGTCAAAATTATTTTGGGTCACATGCATATTAATGCATCTTCTCTCTCCTTATTTTAAGACACTTCCCCGCCCCACAGATAGAGTTCATATAATCTAACCTATGAGGATGAGGTACTGGATCTAGGAAATTCTAGTCTTTCTAAAAAATTATTTTATAAGTCTTTTTAAATTTCTTACATTCCTAATTTGAAAATTTTCAATCTGCATGCATTGCATTAGAAACTAATTAAATTAGAATTTAATTACATTAGTTTTAGAAGAATTCTACCTTACATAAGTTCAATATCACTTAGGAACCTCTATAGATATCGGCCTTATTTCCAAAAAACCTAGCCACCCACCCATCTCTCATAAAGACTAGCCAACATGATTTTTATATGACTATGTGGTTAGCTGTATTTTCTTTTTCAGATAGGATATAAGTCCATAGTGCATTAACTAGGATATGGGTGTTAGTATTATAGAACACTAAACCCACTCTAGATCTAGAGTTCAAGACTATTACTATTGGTGTCTCATAGTACGTCTCATCAGTGGATAAGTCCTCTATCCTTCAGAGGTTATAAATCATGCCTATTCGCATCATATAGATGACGTCGCCTTCATCCATCTCTCATGTATGCTTTAAGTGTATTGCTTATTTATTTTTTCTAATTTCTTCTCATTATATTAATCCCTTCGAATATTGATGTGAGCCGTGTACGTTGGCTAAGCCAGGTTAAACCTTTCATTCCCTTTTAGTAGGAACTTTTTAGTCTCCTCCCTATGTGTCAATCCCATTTGAATGAATAATGCAGGATCCTTAATCGAGAGTCTTCTTAGGCTTCAACTTACGATGTAATTAACCATGGGGGCTTACACCCGTAGAAAATTGAATCCTACATCAATAAACCCCACTTGAGCTGATGTATTAGGTGGGGGAAATCTCGTTACTTTGATCGTATTATTATCCATTTAGGTGTGCATGCTAGAGCCGCTATCCTCAATGGTTAATAATATGTATGATCTAATATGCCCTTCCATTAGCCCGCTTGCGAAGAGCATAAAAGCATGCAATTGTTTCATCCTTTGGAATGGTGAGGTTGTACCCTTTACACTCTATCTCCCGCACAACAGTGTTTCATTTGGAGCTCTATAATGTGTTTGAGTAATAGCTGGTCACTATTAATATTATAATTTTGTGATAATAATATATGTGTGTGAAAAAATAGTAAATACTAATTGACCCGTTGGTTGGAGACTGATTGATCTGTACAGGATGGTGGGCCGACGGACTTTTCTTTAAATACTATAGTTTGATATTATCCTCTATTAATTCACCTGATACATCAATTGAGAGTTATAAGGAGATCATTACTATGCTAACAGATAAAAAGTTATGACTCTATTTACTAAGTCAATGATTTACTAATAATGATACTAACACTTGGAAACATTATGATAGCTATATTTTCTTACTTATTTAGTGTGATTACTAAAATGTATATGTTTTGACATTATTCTTATTATTATATGGATTTATCATTAATGCACAGATTTACTGCTCCTGCCACTAGATTATTATTATTACTGATATAGATACTACTACTATTTAATATTATTGATTCATTATATTGATATTAAGCATGTGATATACTTAGCACGTGATATAATGTACCTGGATAGCATGTGGACAATTCGATATGATTTTACTACATTTATTTAATTTCAACGGTCCTTACTAAAGTTTTGGTTAGATGCTCTATACGATTTTTTTACTTATTGGTATTATGGATACGATGATTCCTTTATAGATTTGACACTCGTATTGGTTTACTATTTTACAGGCTTTTATATTATATTATTTTACTGTTTATAGATTACACTACTACTGCATATAAATTTTACTATTTCTACATTGATTAAATGATCATATGAATGTTATTATTATGATTTAACTGTTGACATGAACTCATTTATAGTGCTTTGAATTTAGTTGTAGGTTTTAGTGATGTGTTGAGTTTTTTAAGTTCATTATATGTGATTAAATGATTTCAGGTTAGGGCAGACGAATAGGAGTGTGTGGCTGGTCAGGGTTCTTCAAGTTCTATTTATTTTTGTTCTAGTTATTCTTTTGCACTCAGGACAGAGTAGTTGTGATATGATTATATAGATCTTGAGTATTGTATATGATTTTTCAGAATGAATATATATGTATACATTGATATTTTAAATTATAGAATGTATTTTGTTGTTTATTACTGATAGATAATATTAAATAACTCTAATTGTTATTTATTTAAAAGATACATAAATAATTCTTTCAATTTAGATTTAGGACATCACACTACGGTCCCTCTAACCTCCATCGTCGGCCGACGAGATCCCTTCTACCAATATTACCTACCGACCACCGTCACTCCAACCACTGTTACCCGTTGACTATAGTTATTTTGATCACTGTCGCCCTCATACTAAAGGTCCCTCTGACCTTCATCACCAGCCAACTATGGTCCCTTCAACCCTACCCTAAGCTATAAAAAAGTAATAATTTAAACGGTCAGAATTATAGCATAATTTGATTTATTGAGGCCTAGAATTCGAATTCCTAAACCAAGCTCATATTATTGGTGACCAGACGATTTTTGGCAGTTGACAGAAAAATATCAAAAAAATAAACCGTAAATTCTACACATATTCTTGTCGATAGAAGATATTTGAGCCATTTGTCACGTGAATTATCATTATGAGCAACTACTGGAAAAATAACAATAATACGTCCCAAAATGTTGAGGAACTGACGTGCCCTCTATTGAATATTTCTTCTTTTATGTGCACGTTAATATATGAACGCCAAATAATAATAATAAGTTATATGCTAATGCCATAAATATAGGACAAATAATTAAAAATATAAATTTATATGAAAATATATTTTTATCTTATGATATTAATGAATTTGTGTTTTATTTTGTAGAGTAATCCCAACCAGTTATTTTATAAAAATATTTTTATTTAATGAACAAAAATTCTATGGTTACATTCTGGATGGGTCATTTCTATGATATAGATTCTTGATTTTTAGTGACATATATGTTTTATTTTTCAATGTAATTTAATTATTAAATGATATAAAAATGAGCAAATAAATATATGCTTAATTAAATTATTATATATTCACAAATATAATAATAATAATATAAAAATATTTATTTATTATTTTTATTCAACAATATGTTAGAAGCTTTACCACTTAAGTTTTTTCATTATTTTCAAGATAATTTTGTTCTAAAAAATTATTATGAAAAATAGTAATAAAACTATCCCAACGGAAGCCTTAGAATTGATATATATATATATATATATATATATATATATATAATTTATTTTAATATTATAATATCACAAATTTCTTCAATTAAATATTATTAAATTTAAAAATCTAAAATAAAATATCTCACACAAATTATAGCAAAACAGTAATTTTAAATATAAATCTTTTGTATGTTTGTGGCTCACAAGTTTAAGGTTTTTTTGGGACAACTTTCTTATTATTTTTAAAAGCAACATTTCAATAAAAAAAAAATTGAATTAAAATTTATTTTATTAAAAAAAGCTTTAGAAAGCAATAAGAAAGTTATCTCAAACTAAAACTAAATTAGGCTTCAGTTGGGACACTCTTGTTACTGCTTCTTAAAATAATTTTTTAGTATAAAAATTTTATTTTTTTAAAATAAAAAATTGCTTTAAAAAGCCGAAAAAAAAAACAATTCCAAACGAAGCCTTAGGTTTTGTTTGAGACAGCTTTTTAATTGCTTCTTAAAATAGAATTTTAGTATAAAAATTTACTTAAATTCTATTTTAAGAATTAATAAAAAAGCCGTCACAAACGAAGTCTAATCCAATCTTGATGCACTTTCCATATTGTTAAACATCGACACACTTTTTAAATGTGGACACCTTTGCATGAAGCTCAAAGCAATAAAAAAAAATCAAACTAAGGTTTAATTTGAGACGAATTTCTTATTATTTTTAAAAATTATTTTTAATATAAATTTCTTTTAATATAAAATTTTTTATTAAAAAAATATTTTAAAAAACAATAAAAAAATCCTCCCAAACTAAGTCTTTAGTCTTTACAAAAAAGATATCAATAATTGAGGCTCAGAGAGACAACAATAATTGGTGGCCAGCCATTAAGCCACTCAAATACAATAATTGCTGGCTAGTCATTGGCATAGCTATAATTTGCCAAAACGAAATTAAAATGAATAATATTTTGAACTGCTTTCGTGTTAGAAGATTTAAAGTAGTAGAGATTGGGACTGCTAAATTAGCATTACTCAAAAAATTTATAAACAGAGATTAAAAAAGGGCTGAAATTAATTAACGAAAGATGTAAAAGTAATTATCAAAAAATTATGAGGTATGGCCAAACCAAAAAATCCAAAAGTCCATGCCTCTTAATTGGAAAATCTAGGATTACAAAGACTGGATTGGCAGTTGAGTGATAATAATTGTTAGTGTTAGTTGTAAAGGCGCAATTGTGATGAATGCTAATGTATGTTGATAGTGGGTGATGGGAGTTGAGAGATCGACGTAGCAATTGACAATAGGCAACATCAAATGTCCACGTAGATTGATAACATATGACGACAATTGGGTCGTTGATGATGGACTTCAATGTCATTTGACGACTGACTGCAACAAGCATGCAATGTCAAATGTTAACAATCATTAGTTTTGGTCAATGGTGTGGAAGCAAAGGTTGGCAATGTCATTTTGATCATGGTGGTTGATGACAAGTAGGGGAAAATTCAGCATGGGGTGCCTGGGGGCACGGGACCGCACTAGTTGTGTGATTAATGACTAATTAAGTCTATTTATTGCTCCTTATTTACCGTCTAAAGCAAATTAATAATATTAGGATTTTTTTGGCCATCCTAGATCCCACCGCCTTGCTTCTTTCATGCGCGCTCAGACTGAAGGTGAAACTCTAGTTACTCCCTTCTTCTTTCCTTCACAGTGACTAGCGAGGCCACTGGCTACTTTATGAACGCCTAATTAAGGCATAATTGATGCTATTTATTATAATGCCAAATGAACTTTAAGTCTTTTTTCCCTTCTATCTTCCTCAATCCCTTTACTTGTGTGTTTCATCTTTCACGCTAAAAAACGCAGTCTCTGTCTTGACCCACTGTAACATCATATCTCGACCGCTGTGATGCTCTGCCCTTTGTTGTTCTGTGCTGGGTGCTCAAGAACACAATGCCGGAGTGCTCATGTATGCATCAAGAACACAACACCAGAATGCTCGGGTACGTAGTGCTAGAGCGTTGTAATGAAAAAAAATATGTGCACAACACTCGAAAATAAGGAGGGCTTAAACCCCCCGCACCCCCCAGTGTCACGACAAGTTTTGAGGTTTGAGACAATAGAATAATCAGATTGATCAACATAATCAAAGGGCAAAACTCTAAGATGTTTCATGTCCAAAAGCATCTTGCACCTCAAAGGGCACCCCCCCCCCCCCCCCCCCCCTCTTTTCAAGTATAGAATGAATGCCTCTTTATAGATTTTTTTTTGTCATGTTACTTATTTTTGTCCAAAGCATAAACATTCCATCAGAACCTAAATTAATTTTCATGAATATTTAATATTTTTTTAGCATTTTATGACACCAATCACATTAAAATTAAGTCATCTTGAGCTTATCGGGTCCATCACATCGATGCACATTTTGAATGTAGGTTTGTTGAAAATAAAGTTTTGATGATCCCAAATCTATCCTCAAATTTTTTTAGTTAAAAAAACCAAAGTGCTTTAAGATGTAGAAGTTGCACCAAAGTTTATGCTGCTATATAAACTTTAGAGATATTATAACTCAATAATTGAGGGATGGTATTTTTATCATATTAACTCTTAGGCTATGATCAACCTACATAGAAAACTATAGGAGAAAAGAGAGATCAAGTAGGAAGTGGGAGAGGGAGAGGGGAGGAGAAAGTTATTTTTGTCAAAGCACATTAAATGGTGGTCAACTTAATTTAAGAGGTTTACACATAAAAGCTATTGATGAATAATGAGATTATATTTTAAGATAAAAGTATAAAAACAACATCAATGGGTGGTCTCAGTGATTCAAGGTATATATTTTTTAAGAATACTAAGATCCTCAAGATTTGCAGTGTTATTTGATTATCATAAAAGCCAAGAGAGTTGGAGAACTTTATGTGTGGCAATATATATATTGGCAAGCTATTTAAATTATGTATTCACCTATTTTAGAGCATTGTATTTTGACGAAGTAAAATAAGATAACATCTCAAACTGTAGGAGAGGTTTTGAATAACATCTCAAACTGTAGGAGAAGTTTTGAAAGAAAATCAACTTTAAGATGATGGGTATACTTCATAAGATATGTCAAATCATATCATATAACACGATTTTTCATAATTCATGATCATACTATTCAAGTATTAGAGCATGGTGGTAATCACTTTAAGTGTACAAGAGTACAATGCAAATGTGATAGTTTAAGTTAACGAATTGAATTCAAGTATATATGATCTGATGTTGAATAGACTGTAATTTGCTCAACCCAATTTTGACCCATTTATTATATAGGTAATGAGATTTGAATTGAACCCAACTAGATCCAATCCAACCTAATCTGAACTCAATCTATCTACCTCATTATGGAACATATAACATTCTGGATAAAAATGATTCAATTAACTTGAATATGATATATTTATTTCAATTAACCCAACTCGAATTCACCTAACTTGAACTCGAATAGTATTTGAGTCAATTTTGAAATGATTTTTAGTTATTTAGGCTAACCTAAACTTGGCCTGAATAATGATCAGGTTTATAATTTGAACATAAAACTTTATATGAATACTAATCGGATCAATTAAAAAGTTTTTTTTTTTTTTTTTTTTGAGGTGGTTTCAATCGAGTTAGTAAGTCATGTCATTTATTAAAACCCCTAATTCAGTGGTATACATACGTTTAGATTTATTTTTGTACTTAAAAAAAAAAAAGATTTATTTGTAGTACTACATATGTAATATTTGTGCTTGAGGGTTTTCTAGTAGTTGTTCAATCATATGTCAATTGTATCGAGTGTAATTGTGTAGTGATTAGCTTTGGGAGCATAGAAATTTTAATATAGAGAGGAGAGATCATGAAGGAAATTACACTTTGTTATAGCATTGACTCAAAGGAGGCTTGATACTTTGACTCAATATATTTTGTATGTATTTTGTTATATAACTTGATCCAAATTGAATGCATGGTTCTCATAAGGGCCATCTTTCCTAGGGGATGACACCATCTAGTATCAAGTTTAGGAAAATCTCTTCTAAAGAATCATGATATATGTTCGAATTAAGTGAGTTTTGTACAAGCATTCCTTTAGACATACGTGTATGATCAAGTAGCCTCAATTTTGACACCAAGTTCTGTACTATGATTCATTTATATATGCATTGGGTTATTTGTATAGCATCAATAATTATACAAGAATGCCACTCCAGCATGTGAAGGCATGTCTTTGACCACTCTTACATCATCTTCCACATTAATTCACTTTTCAATGCCTTGGTTTAGTAGAGGATTTGAAGGCTTCTATGGTGCATTGAGAATAAGATATTATGGTGGGATAATTTTATTTGCAAGATTGTTCTTATGCTTGTTTTATTTTTTTATAAGGTTATACTTAAAATCTTAGTAGGTTTGAGAAGAGTTAATTTTTTATACATATTTAGTATCTCTCTCTCTCTCTCTCTCTCTCTCTCTCTCTCTCCTCACATGTATATGAAGGTTTAGTTGAAGTTGAAAATATAAATCTTAGTATCATACATGTTATTAGTTTTCTTTCTCTTTTCTATTTATTTTTTGTAATTCATCATATATTGATATTTAATATTTTCACTTTAAATATGTAAAGCCCTCATTACAATAGTATGAGAAGAAAATTTATAGAAGAATCTTGATAATGAGTTTGCAACAATTGAGGAAGGACATAAAGGGAGAGGGAATGAAGAGCTTGATACAAGATGAGGGATTTTAACTAAGGAAAATCTATTAGTTGGTCTTTTTGGCTTAATAACACATTTCATATTCAAGAAAATTTGATTTTGACAACTTTATGAATCTATTCTTTGAATATGTTTGTGCACTCTTAAATGTAAGTCATATATGACATGTGTAGTTGCTTGTGAAGATGACAATGCAATTCAATAACTTGTTGAATCCAATTGATACAAGGCAACAACTTAGTGTAAATCAAGATCAATTCATCCAGACCTGCATGATACTGCTCTTGATCATATGATGAAGTGAATCTTCTTAAAAATTATAAAATTATATTTAATTTCCACACAACTATCAAAACCTATGTTGCAAGAACATTGGCATTAGATTGAAATTTTTAATATCAAACAAATTGTAATAAAAATATTTTCGGATAAATTCATAAAAATTAAATACTAGTAATACTCAATGATATATATATATATATATATATATATATATATATATATATATATATATATATATATATATATATATATATATATATATATATATATATATATATATATAATGCAAGTAAAATCTTATTTAAGAACAAAATCAAATATTACTGATGCTTAATATTTTTATCTACTTGGTGGCTATGATATGTCTTTATTTTTTTATTTTTTATGTCTTCACCAAACAACCATCTAGTAAAGTATTACTTAAATTACAAAGCAAATTCTAAAAAGAAGATTAAATAAATGGTGTTGGCATAGGGAACAAGAAATTATAAGAAAATATACCTTTTCTAATCATCTAATGTGAGATGGAGAATAATTGGTGCAAGTACACACATGACATAATTTGCAGCAAACCCTCATTAAAAGATAAAGTAAAGAAGAAAAGGATGGGGAGTAGAAATCATCACATCAACATGATACCAATAAAAGAAAAAAATCTAAGTGGAATCAATCAATGAAAATCACCAATTAAAGTGAAAGAAGAAGACAATCAAGATAAATAATGATTGTCCTCTCCAACATTTACAAATTTTACAATTATAGCTGGTTTTGACTAGGTTCAAAAGCATGGTAAAGAATAGCACAATTTTGTCTATTTATGTTATAGTGATAGAATTATGATTTAAATAAAATAAAATAAAAAAAAATTATCCTAAATTATATATATAATTTTTAAATTCAAGAGCTACTATCCTCTCTGATTCAACTATTAAAAATGTTACATGTGTGATTAATTTTTTAAATAAAATATTTTCATAATTATGATTTCACTATTAATTAATTATTTGTTTATTCGTAATAAAGTCGTTGTTGGGTCTCGAGCTCTCGATGAGAATAAAAAGGTTATGTTAGGTAGTTGTAGAGCAACATTAAATTTATCTAATAATCATGACATGAATTCTTTAATGAATTGATAAAAAAGATTAATATAATCAATACTATGTAGTATGATAAATATTTGATATTATTGTCATTGTTATTAATTATTTATTTGTGTTATAGTGGTATGTAGAAATTTGATTTTAAATAAGGTAAAACTAAAAAAATCTTATTATATAAATTTAATATAATTTTAAATAAAATTTTATACTAAATACAATTATATAAATTTTTTTCTTAAATTTATGAGCTGCTATTCTCTCTAATTCCACCACTAAATTTTAGGGGTGTCAATTCGTGTCGGCGGGTCGTGTTCGGGTCAGACCCGAAAATGACCCGGGCATACTTGACCCAACCCGAACACGACCCGAAACTAGTTTCGGGTCAATTATCCGGACCCGAACCTGACCCGAATCGGGTTTAGGTCAACACGACCCAACACGAAATTTATAAATTCATGAAAAATTGCATATTTTAATAAAATTTTATAATTAGAGGCTTAGAGCAGAAGTTCGAAAGCAGTAATCAAACAGTTTTTAATGATAAGAAATTAAGAATAAAAACATAATTTGACAATTTATATTTAACATTTATTACAAATTACAATCCACATATTACAAACTATATAATTTACAAAATTCAAAGAATCAAAGTACATTTATTTATTCTTATACGGTTAAACAATAAACACTTAAACCGGCTACACCGGTCACTGGCAGGTCCGACACGTCGCCAAGTCACAAGTGCCAAGTGCCAACACTTCAGCTTCATGCCTTCATTCTTGACTTCTTTGAGTTCTTGTATCTTGAACCTATTCTCAACTTGCATTAATAGCAAAATAAAAAATTGAAGATGGTTAAACAATAAACATTAAAACTCTAAAAGTAAAAAGCTAAAAAATAATAAACAAATAGAAATGACAAAATTCCAAATAATAAGATATTGAGATTGGCAGATTCAGATTGCATAATGCCAGAATTGTACAAGTATAATTAGAAAGCTTCATTTGATTAGCTCAGGTAAACCCTTGATTTTTCTAACTATTACCATCCAAGGCGGCAAATTGCATTAAACTTAATGACTTAATATAGTATCAATGAATTTATAAAGTATCTGCTCTTGAATTTAGTCATTTAGGTAATGCAAATGCCTCCTGGTTGCAATAGTATTAGCCAACACACGTGACACGACGGCTATCAGCCTATCACTTTCTGCTTAGGAGGTTTTTCATCATTGCTTAAGCTTTCATAGTTATACACTTATACATTAAGCATTAGATATTCCAAAAAGATTAATTCATTAAGCATTTAAGCATCAATCATCAGATATTCAGAAATCAGAATTCAGAATGTCACAAACTCTAAAACTCACAATGTCATCAGATATTCAGAAATCATAAGTGGACAAACTCAGATATTCAGAGAATCAGAAATCAGAATGTCATTAAGCATCAGCCCAGGCCCCAGGCGCCCAGCGACCACAGCCAAAGTTTCATTTTCTGATCAGATTTCACTTTTCAGAATTCACAAACTTACAAACATAAATTTTAAACAGCCAAATACTCAGATTCTAACTTCTAAGCTATAAGTTATAACATTATAAGCAGCCAGAGCCAGCAGCCCAGGCCCGGAGGTCCACAAACAGTCACAAATCCATACTAGACCATACAACAATTTAAAAACAAGAAAGAGCAACGACCAAACAGTCACAAACTCACAAATCCATACATCTTTTTATGAGTTACTCAACCAGTATTGACAAATTCAACATTCTAAAAACAACAAAGACATGCAGCATAACTAATTTGCCAACTAGGCTACCAAAAATATAATCAAAATCAACTAGGCAACTCTGGTAGCTGAACATTTGGCATCCTCACTGCCTATTTCTGTAATACCCAAGTTCATGATGTCCTTAGTTACACCATCAAGTTCCGGATCAGGCAAAACTACAAAAAAAGCATATTACTTTTAACATGAATCCAAAAAACTAAGAGAAGAAGTAAATGCAAACATTTAGATTTTAGAACATGTACCGTTATTTCCATATAACTAATCTTTACTGGACACTAAGGCTTCAACAATGTCAGGTTTTAAAGCACTTCTATATTGATCAAAAATTCTACCATTGTTACTGAATGCACTTTCTGAAGCAACTGTGGAAATGGGAATGCATAAAACATCTCTAGCCATAGCTGCAACTTCAGGAAACCTGTATTGGTTACCTTTCCAAAAATGTAATACATCTAACTTAACCTTCCTATCATGTGGTGGTGGCATAAATTCAAAATTGATAATTTTTTTCTGCAACAACCAGTTGTTATCAATGAAATGTGCAGTCAAGCAAATGAACTCATTTGTATTAATTGATGTCCATAAGTCAGAAGTCAATGAAACTCTACTATTACTTTTCAGAATCTCCTTTTGAATAAGGCATTTCTCTTTAGTAAACATTTTCTTTCAATCACTTATAGTAGTGTTTCTAGATATTATTTGAAGATTACGACGGAGATATTGCAACAAAGAACGAAGACCAGGCCATTCAACACACTGAAAAGGAAGATCATGTAAGATTATGCAAGCAGTGAATAACTCACGAAACTCATGAATGTCAAATGTAGATTCAATCATAGAGATAGTTGAAGTAGAATTGGACTGTATAATAAGTTGTCCAATGTCACGAGTGTCTCTTTTTTTACAATTTTGTATATGACGTCTTAAATTACCAGTACCATACTTGCTATCACACTGATATATTGCCCCACATCTTCTACATTTACATCTCTGCTTGCCATCACTATGAAGTGGCAACATCTCATAATAACCCCAAACCGTTGAACACATTCTTCGTCTTTTCTTAGTGGCCAGATGACGGTGACGGGTCATCTCCTTCTTTTTCAATAATATTATAGAAATCATCGTCATCTTTTTCATTGTCAACTGAAACAGGAGCATTTCTTACTTCAACATTCTCAATGAATGGAGTACTTTCTACCACTGTGTTAGAATCCTCCATCTATTGAACAACAACATTATATAAACAACTATTCAAGTATTCAATCATAAAGACACAAACTAATATTGTAATGCATTATACATGGCTCCACCATCCAACAAAAAGTCAACAACAATGTATAAAAAACTATGACAAATGTACAATAACAAGTTAACAACATTACCATTTTAATGTTAAATTTAAAGGACCACAGCCACAGGTATTCCTCAGTCCACACTCCACACAGCCACACTCCCCAGGACTACAGCTCTACTGCCTCTACAGCAGCACGCAGAAGTCAGAACTAAAATTCAGTCCACAGGAGCACAGGTCCACAATTCCACACCCATAACCACAAGTCCACAAGAAATAACTTATACTCTAAAACAAAGCTAAAAGCCTAAAATCAATTAATGTTATAAAGAAAACGATTCAGACATAAATAAAATCTTGAAAATCAGTACAAAATAAAAGGAAATAAGTGATAATTATTAAATCTAGGGTTTGCGAATCACGAAACCTTCATGGCATCACGACACCGCATCACCTAGGGTTTCTAGTTGAGAAACCCTAAACTCATAATAAAGAAAAAATTTCTTTCCATTTTCCAAGCAATAATCATATCTAAACATTATATCCAAATGATCAAAAGAAAATTTCGGTTCTCGGTATGTAACGACATGGGGACTGGGGATAGAAGACTAAGAAGAGAACGACTGAACGAGACTTCAAGGGGAGAAGGAGACTTAAAATCAGAATTCATCACCTGCGATTCTTGCGAAATCGATCAAAGTATCAAACAACAACCGCTACTAAATCACGGGGAGAAGGAAGATGAAAGATGGAAAACTAGGGCACGCCGCAGCCGCACGCAGAACTACAAAAGTCGAAGTCTCAAAGTACTCTCGAAGTCTCCTCTCGTAATTATTTAAGGCTTTAAGCGATCGAGCGGTCGAGCCTTATGGGTGCAGCCGCGCACTCGCATAGCGACGAACTCGAGCGGCAACTGGCGAGACAGGCGAGTTAAATAAATTCGGGTTGAAATCGGGTCAACCTCGTGTTTACGGGTTTACCCGAACACGACCCGGAATCTAAACCGTGTCATTTTCTTAGACCCGAACACGACCCGTTTTCTACCCGGGTCGACCCGAACACGGATTTTTCCGTGTCGTTTCCGGGTCGTGTCCAATATTGATAGCGCTACTAAATTTATGATATGCATGTGTTATTGATTTTTCAAATAAAAAATATATTCAATTCATTATTTTATATATATATATATATATATATATATATATTATTTATTATTTATTATTTATTAAATTATGCAACTGTATAAAAGATATTTTAGCAGCCGCTTATTGGACTTAGAAAGCATATGAATCCTTGAACCATATTGATCTTTAGGTCATTATTCTGATCGGTTAAAGGAGATGACAATTTAAAGAAATATATACCGTTTAAAATGAAATAAATTTATTCGGTAGAAAAATTAAAAAAACATAAGAGTAGGCAAACTGGGCGAGTGATGTTTAACGGGCGAGTTGTTTAGAAGAAAAAAAAATTCTTTTGTTTTTCATTTGCATTTTTTTTCATTGCTTAGAACGAATGTCTCTTTGAAAAATCAGACGGCCTCATCGACCTCGATAAAGATCTCCTCTCCTTTCTCAGCCAGCTCTCTGCAATCTGCGATAACTCCTCCTACTGCCTCCCTTCCTCCACCGGCACCAGCTACGCACAGTCCAAAGCCGGAGTCTTTCCGTCTCCGCGTCGGTTTACGCCGGCATACCTAAGATCATCGACTCAAGGACGATAATCAGGTGGCTGCTGGATGAGATCTGATATGGCATCGCAAAATCATCTTGATCGGGCACGAATCTCGAGGCAAAAACCTAGTTGGAAACTTCAAAAATTAATTTCGGGAGCATATGAACTCCGATTTCAGCGAGCTTACAGTCAAACTGAGCGTCTCGGAAATACAAACCCAACGACACCAAGATCAACCCAATCCGAGCCCAAATGAGTCCGAATCAAAGGTTCGAAGCGCTGTTGGGAGGTTCAAACCACAATTTGAGTTACCAAACGATCTCCGATTTTGACGAGCTTATACTCGAATCGAACGGCTCGACGAGACGAATCCAACAAGCCCAAGATCATCAAATTCCGAAATCATTAAGGCCTTCAAATGTCCAACGAACGGTGCATGATCGAAGGATTCGATATCGGCCGTCCATTCGGATCACTCCCAATTCGCCCTTGATCTCACGCCTATTTACGGGCTGTGCCACTCCAGAAAAACTATAAATAGAGCCCTCATTCTACACCAAGGAAAGAGGGAGTGAAGAGAGAGAAGAAGAAGAGGAGAAAGGGGAAAAGGAGATTCCTCACCTCCTCGACCACCGCCGGAGCTCTTCCTGCCGCCTGAAGACGCCGGAACTCTGCCGGATTTTCAGGAAATGCAGGAATTATGCACAACATCCACATGATGCTGAAATCCTTCCCAATTAAGAACAGAGTTCCCTCCTGACGCCGAAACTCCGCCCAAGTGAAGCCGAAGTTCTCCTCTGCCACCAAAGACGTCAGACTTCTACCCGACGTCGGATCTTCACTCTTCGCTAAGTTTCTAACCGACGCCGGACTTCAACCGGTTATCGGACTTCGTTGGACGTCTATGCGAAGATGCATTTGTTTCTATTGCTGGACTTCTGCCTGACGCTGTCATACTGATCTTCGTCGTCAGACTACAGTCCTTCCGACCCCCGTCGCCAGCCGACTACGGTCCTCCTGACTTACGTCGCTCGCCGACTACAGTCTTTTCCGACATCCGCCGCCCGTTGAATACGGTCCTCCTGACTTACGTCGCCCGCCGACTACAGTCTTCCGTCGCCAGCTGACTACGGTCCTCCTGACCTACGTTGCCCGCCGACTGCAGTCCTTCTTCTAAAAGCGAACATGTCAATAGTGATTCTTTGTATTTACATCATGTAATGTACTCCATAAGATGTACATCAAGCTAACCCTTTCCACCAAGGAAGGGCCTCATTTGTAATCGACTGCAATACTAGTGGATTCGTTCAAACTGGGCTAGGCCCCGTGGTTTTTCCCCCCTTTTACAGGGGTTTTCCACGTAAAAATCTTGGTGTCTCATAAATGCTAGACCCTCTCTCCTTTTCTGATTGCGTGCCGGATTTTCGTACAATGCTAAGACGTTAAATATGATATTTCTCTACCGCCGCGAATACTCCAGGACGCAACAGTTTGGCGCCGTCTGTGGGAAACGTGATTCCCGACTGGGGGGCAACTTTTGCTCCAATCTCAAAAGATCACACATAGCATCAATATCATAAGAAGAATATGCGGACTGGGGGGCAACTTTGACTCAAACCATGGTCAAATAGATCCTCAAATACCTTCAACATCAAGTTGATATTTCAGGAATATCCGAGCAAATGCAAGGATACTTCAAATCAATTACAAACTTTATACAGTCCATTGTTGGACTTCTACTCCTCGAGCAAGGTCTTAACCTCGACCTCAAAAAGGCAGTAACATTCTAAAAATAGATCATTCTTCACCTTTGATTCGGGATACACGCGGCATTCGCCCCCTCCCAATCAAGGTAAAATCGATCCCAGGGGGATCCGATTCGACCTCTTCCACACAGGTTAACGTCGTCGAGCAAAGGCTCCGACATACAACCTCGGAAAGGTCCCACATCCTTGGTGGATTCTCCCGACCTCTTCCACACAGGTTAACGTCGTCGAGCAGGGCTCCGGCATACAACCTCGGAAAGGTTTCACATCCTTGGTGGATTTTTCTCGACCTCTTCCGCACAGGTTAACGTCGTCGAGCAAGGCTCCGACATACAACCTCGGATAGGGTCTCACATCCTTGGTGGATTCTCCCGACCTCTTCCACACAGGTTAATGTCGTCGAGCAAAGGCTCCGACATACAACCTCGGAAAGGTCTCACATCCTTGGTGGGTTCTCTCGGCCTCTTCCACACAGGTTAACGTCGTCGAGCAAAGGCTCCGGCATACAACCTCGGAAAGGTTTCACATCCTTGGTGGATTCTCCCGACCTCTTCCACACAGGTTAACGTCGTCGAGCAAAGGCTCCGACATACAACCTCGGAAAGGTCTCACATCCTTGGTGGATTCTCTCAGCCTCTTCCACACAGGTTAACGTCGTCGAGCAAAGGCTCTGACATACAACCTCGAAAATGTCTTACATCCTTGGTGGATTCTCCTGACCTCTTCCACACAGGTTAACGTCGTCGAGCAGGGCTCCGGTATACAACCTCGGAAAGGTCTCACATCCTTGGTGGATTCTCCCGGCCTCTTCCATACAGGTTAACGCCGTCGAGCAAAGGCTCCGACATACAACTTCGGAAAGGTCCTACATCCTTGGTGGATTCTCACAGCCTCTTCCACACAGGTTAACGTCGTCGAGCAAAGGCTCCGATATACAACCTCGGAAAGGTCTTACATCCTTGGCGGATTCTCCCGACCTCTTCCGCACAGGTTAACGTCGTCGAGCAAGGCTCCGACATACAACCTCGGATAGGTCTCACATCCTTGGTGGATTCTCCCGACCTCTTCCACACAGGTTAATGTCGTCGAGCAAAGGCTCCGATATACAACCTCGGAAAGGTCTTACATCCTTGGCGGATTCTCCCGACCTCTTCCATACAGGTTAACGTTGTCAAGCAAAGGCTCTGACATGCAAACTCATATAGGTCTTACATCATTGGTGGATCCAATATCGGTTAACATCGTCGAGCAAATGCTCTAACATACAACATTGTATTGTTCTTACATCCTTGGTTAACGTCGCCAGAATGACGTCAAGGGACTTCCATTTAACTTCTTCATAAAGTTAAATTTTTACCCGATGTTGAATTTCCTCTTGTTGCTGAATTTTTGCCTTGCAGGACTTTCTTTGAACTTTTGCTCGTCGACGAATTCCCGTCGGTCTTCCACCCGACGTTAAACTCCTACTCATCGTCGAACTTCTGCTTGTCGACGAATTCTCGTCGGTCTTCCACCCGAAGTTGGACTTCTACTCGTCGTCGGACTTCTGCTCGTCGATGAATATTCGTCGGTCGTCTACCCGACGTTGAACTTCTACCCGACATCGGACTTCTGCTCGTCAGCGGACTCCTACTCGTCGTCGGACTTCTGCTCGTCAGCGGACTCCTACCCGACGTCGGACTTCTGCTCGTCAGCGGACTCCTACCCGACGTCGGACTTCGGACTTCTGCTCGTCAGCGGACTCCTACTCGTCGTCGGACTTCTGCTCGTCAGCGGATTCCTACTCATCGTCGGACTTCTGCTCGTCAGCGGATTCCTACTCGTCGTCGGACTTCTGCTAGTCAGCGGACTCCTACCCGACGTCGGACTTCTGCTCGTCAGCGGACTCCTACCCGACGTCGGACTTCTGCTCGTCAGCGGACTTCTGCTCGTCAGCGGACTCCTACCCGACGTCGGACTTCTGCTCGTCAGCGGACTCCTACCCGACGTCGGACTTCTGCTCGTCAGCGGACTCCTACCCGACGTCGGACTTCTGCTCGTCGGCAGACTACTACGCGTCATCGGCTTCTCGCAACGCATTCTCGAACTCTCCCCTTTGACTCCACACTCGATCGTTGACTACTAACGGGCTTCAACTCGATCGTCCATCGCCAACAAACCTCCGCTCAGATGGAAAAGAGATCCCGTAGGCTTCTGCGCACGAGGAGGGGCACTAAGTCGAGCAGGAAAAAATTCTAACTCGCAAATAGCGGAAGCCTCAACCTCCAGTAAGCCGGAGGGGGAGGAAGAAATCCCGTAGGTTTCTATCGCCAGAAAACCTGAGGGGGAGGAAGAAATCCCGTAGGTTTCTATCGCCAGAAAACCGGAGGGAGAGGAAGAAATCCCGTTGGTTTCTATCGCCAGAAAACCGGAGGGAGAAGATGAAATCCCGTTGGTTTCTATCGCCAGAAAACCGGAGGGGGAGAAGATGAAATCCCGTTGGTTTCTATCGCCAGAAAACCGGAGGGAGAAGATGAAATCCCGTAGGTTTCTATCGCCAGAAAACCGGAGGGGGAGAAGATGAAATCCCGTAGGTTTCTATCGCCAGTAAACCGGAGGGAGAAGATGAAATCCCGTAGGTTTCTATCGCCAGTAAACCGAAGGGGGAGAAGATGAAATCCCGTAGGTTTCTATCGCCAGAAAACCGGAGGGAGAAGATGAAATCCCGTAGGTTTCTATCGCCAGTAAACCAGAGGGAGAAAGAAGGAGGAGTTGCAAGTTTCCTAAGGGCCTAGGAGGCCTATTTATAGGTTTTGGAGAGAAAGGATGGAAGTTATTGCCATTTTTTAGTTTCCTTATTTTTCTAAATTTTTTCCGAATTTTTCGGAATTTTTTGGAATTTTTTGGGAATTTTTTGGATCCAAAAATAGCAAAAAAGCCATTTTTGGACGGATGTGGGGCCCACATTGGCGGTGCAGCCAAGCGGCTGCACCTTTTCGCGCGGCCAGGCCAGCGATCCGCGGCCAGCACACGCGGATCGCGGCTGGCCAGCCGTGGCACGCGCAGGCCAGCGCAGGCGCACCCCCCGCGCTGGCTGGCACGGGCGCACCGCAGCGCGGGCGCACCGCACCCAGCGGGCGCGCGCGGGCGCACCCAGCGCGGGCGCGGGCGCACCCCAGCGCGGGCGCGGGCGAGCCCGAGCGCGGGCTCGCGGGCGCGGCCGCGCGCGCGCGCGCGCGCGGCCGCAGCGCGTAAGCGCGGCCGCGGTTCCGCGCCGGCGGCGGCGGCGGCGGCGGCGGCGGCCGGCCGACCGGTCCGGTCGGTTCGACCACCTGGCCCGAAAGTCCAAATTCGACGTTTTTGGGGTCCCCGGGACAGTTTTTCGACGTTCTGGACTCAATTTTGGCATTTTCGGAGCCGTACGGGGCTTCTACAATCCAGATCAATCCTAGGCCACTCAGAAAAATTTTCCGAAATTTGTGACACATATTTTCGGACCTCTGAAGCTACGACGTCCGAAAATAGGGGGGCAACTGATATGGCATCGCAAAATCATCTTGATCGGGCACGAATCTCGAGGCAAAAACCTAGTTGGAAACTTCAAAAATTAATTTCGGGAGCATATGAACTCCGATTTCAGCGAGCTTACAGTCAAACTGAGCGTCTCGGAAATACAAACCCAACGACACCAAGATCAACCCAATCCGAGCCCAAATGAGTCCGAATCAAAGGTTCGAAGCGCTGTTGGGAGGTTCAAACCACAATTTGAGTTACCAAACGATCTCCGATTTTGACGAGCTTATACTCGAATCGAACGGCTCGACGAGACGAATCCAACAAGCCCAAGATCATCAAATTCCGAAATCATTAAGGCCTTCAAATGTCCAACGAACGGTGCATGATCGAAGGATTCGATATCGGCCGTCCATTCGGATCACTCCCAATTCGCCCTTGATCTCACGCCTATTTACGGGCTGTGCCACTCCAGAAAAACTATAAATAGAGCCCTCATTCTACACCAAGGAAAGAGGGAGTGAAGAGAGAGAAGAAGAAGAGGAGAAAAGGGAAAAGGAGATTCCTCACCTCCTCGACCACCGCCGGAGCTCTTCCTGCCGCCTGAAGACGCCGGAACTCTGCCGGATTTTCAGGAAATGCAGGAATTATGCACAACATCCACATGATGCTGAAATCCTTCCCAATTAAGAACAGAGTTCCCTCCTGACGCCGAAACTCCGCCCAAGTGAAGCCGAAGTTCTCCTCTGCCACCAAAGACGTCAGACTTCTACCCGACGTCGGATCTTCACTCTTCGCTAAGTTTCTAACCGACGCCGGACTTCTACCGGTTATCGGACTTCGTTGGACGTCTATGCGAAGATGCACTTGTTTCTATTGCTGGACTTCTGCCTGACGCTGTCATACTGATCTTCGTCGTCAGACTACAGTCCTTCCGACCCCCGTCGCCAGCCGACTACGGTCCTCCTGACTTACGTCGCTCGCCGACTACAGTCTTTCCGACATCCGCCGCCCGTTGAATACGGTCCTCCTGACTTACGTCGCCCGCCGACTACAGTCTTCCGTCGCCAGCTGACTACGGTCCTCCTGACCTACGTTGCCCGCCGACTGCAGTCCTTCTAACAAAGCGAACATGTCAATAGTGATTCTTTGTATTTACATCATGTAATGTACTCCATAAGATGTACATCAAGCTAACCCTTTCCACCAAGGAAGGGCCTCATTTGTAATCGACTGCAATACTAGTGGATTCGTTCAAACTGGGCTAGGCCCCGTGGTTTTTCCCCCCTTTTACAGGGGTTTTCCACGTAAAAATCTTGGTGTCTCATAAATGCTAGACCCTCTCTCCTTTTCTGATTGCGTGCCGGATTTTCGTACAATGCTAAGACGTTAAATATGATATTTCTCTACCGCCGCGAATACTCCAGGACGCAACAGTTTGGCGCCGTCTGTGGGAAACGTGATTCCCGACTGGGGGGCAACTTTTGCTCCAATCTCAAAAGATCACACATAGCATCAATATCATAAGAAGAATATGCGGACTGGGGGGCAACTTTGACTCAAACCATGGTCAAATAGATCCTCAAATACCTTCAACATCAAGTTGATATTTCAGGAATATCCGAGCAAATGCAAGGATACTTCAAATCAATTACAAACTTTATACAGTCCATTGTTGGACTTCTACTCCTCGAGCAAGGTCTTAACCTCGACCTCAAAAAGGCAGTAACATTCTAAAAATAGATCATTCTTCACCTTTGATTCGGGATACACGCGGCATTCGCCCCCTCCCAATCAAGGTAAAATCGATCCCAGGGGGATCCGATTCGACCTCTTCCACACAGGTTAACGTCGTCGAGCAAAGGCTCCGACATACAACCTCGGAAAGGTCCCACATCCTTGGTGGATTCTCCCGACCTCTTCCACACAGGTTAACGTCGTCGAGCAGGGCTCCGGCATACAACCTCGGAAAGGTTTCACATCCTTGGTGGATTTTCTCGACCTCTTCCGCACAGGTTAACGTCGTCGAGCAAGGCTCCGACATACAACCTCGGATAGGTCTCACATCCTTGGTGGATTCTCCCGACCTCTTCCACACAGGTTAATGTCGTCGAGCAAAGGCTCCGACATACAACCTCGGAAAGGTCTCACATCCTTGGTGGGTTCTCTCGGCCTCTTCCACACAGGTTAACGTCGTCGAGCAAAGGCTCCGGCATACAACCTCGGAAAGGTTTCACATCCTTGGTGGATTCTCCCGACCTCTTCCACACAGGTTAACGTCGTCGAGCAAAGGCTCCGACATACAACCTCGGAAAGGTCTCACATCCTTGGTGGATTCTCTCAGCCTCTTCCACACAGGTTAACGTCGTCGAGCAAAGGCTCTGACATACAACCTCGAAAATGTCTTACATCCTTGGTGGATTCTCCTGACCTCTTCCACACAGGTTAACGTCGTCGAGCAGGGCTCCGGTATACAATCTCGGAAAGGTCTCACATCCTTGGTGGATTCTCCCGGCCTCTTCCATACAGGTTAACGCCGTCGAGCAAAGGCTCCGACATACAACTTCGGAAAGGTCCTACATCCTTGGTGGATTCTCACAGCCTCTTCCACACAGGTTAACGTCGTCGAGCAAAGGCTCCGATATACAACCTCGGAAAGGTCTTACATCCTTGGCGGATTCTCCCGACCTCTTCCGCACAGGTTAACGTCGTCGAGCAAGGCTCCGACATACAACCTCGGATAGGTCTCACATCCTTGGTGGATTCTCCCGACCTCTTCCACACAGGTTAATGTCGTCGAGCAAAGGCTCCGATATACAACCTCGGAAAGGTCTTACATCCTTGGCGGATTCTCCCGACCTCTTCCATACAGGTTAACGTTGTCAAGCAAAGGCTCTGACATGCAAACTCATATAGGTCTTACATCATTGGTGGATCCAATATCGGTTAACATCGTCGAGCAAATGCTCTAACATACAACATTGTATTGTTCTTACATCCTTGGTTAACGTCGCCAGAATGACGTCAAGGGACTTCCATTTAACTTCTTCATAAAGTTAAATTTTTTACCCGATGTTGAATTTCCTCTTGTTGCTGAATTTTTGCCTTGCAGGACTTTCTTTGAACTTTTGCTCGTCGACGAATTCCCGTCGGTCTTCCACCCGACGTTAAACTCCTACTCATCGTCGAACTTCTGCTTGTCGACGAATTCTCGTCGGTCTTCCACCCGAAGTTGGACTTCTACTCGTCGTCGGACTTCTGCTCGTCGATGAATATTCGTCGGTCGTCTACCCGACGTTGAACTTCTACCCGACATCGGACTTCTGCTCGTCAGCGGACTCCTACTCGTCGTCGGACTTCTGCTCGTCAGCGGACTCCTACCCGACGTCGGACTTCTGCTCGTCAGCGGACTCCTACCCGACGTCGGACTTCTGCTCGTCAGCGGACTCCTACTCGTCGTCGGACTTCTGCTCGTCAGCGGATTCCTACTCATCGTCGGACTTCTGCTCGTCAGCGGATTCCTACTCGTCGTCGGACTTCTGCTAGTCAGCGGACTCCTACCCGACGTCGGACTTCTGCTCGTCAGCGGACTCCTACCCGACGTCGGACTTCTGCTCGTCAGCGGACTTCTGCTCGTCAGCGGACTCCTACCCGACGTCGGACTTCTGCTCGTCAGCGGACTCCTACCCGACGTCGGACTTCTGCTCGTCAGCGGACTCCTACCCGACGTCGGACTTCTGCTCGTCGGCAGACTACTACGCGTCATCGGCTTCTCGCAACGCATTCTCGAACTCTCCCCTTTGACTCCACACTCGATCGTTGACTACTAACGGGCTTCAACTCGATCGTCCATCGCCAACAAACCTCCGCTCAGATGGAAAAGAGATCCCGTAGGCTTCTGCGCACGAGGAGGGGCACTAAGTCGAGCAGGAAAAAAATTCTAACTCGCAAATAGCGGAAGCCTCAACCTCCAGTAAGCCGGAGGGGGAGGAAGAAATCCCGTAGGTTTCTATCGCCAGAAAACCTGAGGGGGAGGAAGAAATCCCGTAGGTTTCTATCGCCAGAAAACCGGAGGGAGAGGAAGAAATCCCGTTGGTTTCTATCGCCAGAAAACCGGAGGGAGAAGATGAAATCCCGTTGGTTTCTATCGCCAGAAAACCGGAGGGGGAGAAGATGAAATCCCGTTGGTTTCTATCGCCAGAAAACCGGAGGGAGAAGATGAAATCCCGTAGGTTTCTATCGCCAGAAAACCGGAGGGGGAGAAGATGAAATCCCGTAGGTTTCTATCGCCAGTAAACCGGAGGGAGAAGATGAAATCCCGTAGGTTTCTATCGCCAGTAAACCGGAGGGGGAGAAGATGAAATCCCGTAGGTTTCTATCGCCAGAAAACCGGAGGGAGAAGATGAAATCCCGTAGGTTTCTATCGCCAGTAAACCAGAGGGAGAAAGAAGGAGGAGTTGCAAGTTTCCTAAGGGCCTAGGAGGCCTATTTATAGGTTTTGGAGAGAAAGGATGGATGTTATTGCCATTTTTTAGTTTCCTTATTTTTCTAAATTTTTTCCGAATTTTTCGGAATTTTTTGGAATTTTTTGGGAATTTTTTGGATCCAAAAATAGCAAAAAAGCCATTTTTGGACGGATGTGGGGCCCACATTGGCGGTGCAGCCAAGCGGCTGCACCTTTTCGCGCGGCCAGGCCAGCGATCCGCGGCCAGCACACACGCGGATCGCGGCTGGCCAGCCGTGGCACGCGCAGGCCAGCGCAGGCGCACCCCCGCGCGGCTGGCACGGGCGCACCGCAGCGCGGGCGCACCCAGCGGGCGCGGGCGCACCCAGCGGGCGCGGGCGCACCCCAGCGCGGGCGCGGGCGAGCCCGAGCGCGGGCTCGCGGGCGCGGCACGCGGCGCGCGCGCGCGCGGCCGCAGCGCGTAAGCGCGGCCGCGGTTCCCGCGCCGGCGGCGGCGGCGGCGGCGGCGGCCGGCCCACCGGTCCGGGCGGTTCGACCACCTGGCCCCAAAGTCCAAATTCGACGTTTTTGGGGTCCCCGGGACAGTTTTTCGACGTTCTGGACTCAATTTTGGCATTTTCGGAGCCGTACGGGGCTTCTACAATCCAGATCAATCCTAGGCCACTCAGAAAAATTTTCCGAAATTTGTGACACATATTTTCGGACCTCTGAAGCTACGACGTCCGAAAATAGGGGGGCAACTGATATGGCATCGCAAAATCATCTTGATCGGGCACGAATCTCGAGGCAAAAACCTAGTTGGAAACTTCAAAAATTAATTTCGGGAGCATATGAACTCCGATTTCAGCGAGCTTACAGTCAAACTGAGCGTCTCGGAAATACAAACCCAACGACACCAAGATCAACCCAATCCGAGCCCAAATGAGTCCGAATCAAAGGTTCGAAGCGCTGTTGGGAGGTTCAAACCACAATTTGAGTTACCAAACGATCTCCGATTTTGACGAGCTTATACTCGAATCGAACGGCTCGACGAGACGAATCCAACAAGCCCAAGATCATCAAATTCCGAAATCAGTAAGGCCTTCAAATGTCCAACGAACGGTGCATGATCGAAGGATTCGATATCGGCCGTCCATTCGGATCACTCCCAATTCGCCCTTGATCTCACGCCTATTTACGGGCTGTGCCACTCCAGAAAAACTATAAATAGAGCCCTCATTCTACACCAAGGAAAGAGGGAGTGAAGAGAGAGAAGAAGAAGAGGAGAAAGGGGAAAAGGAGATTCCTCACCTCCTCGACCACCGCCGGAGCTCTTCCTGCCGCCTGAAGACGCCGGAACTCTGCCGGATTTTCAGGAAATGCAGGAATTATGCACAACATCCACATGATGCTGAAATCCTTCCCAATTAAGAACAGAGTTCCCTCCTGACGCCGAAACTCCGCCCAAGTGAAGCCGAAGTTCTCCTCTGCCACCAAAGACGTCAGACTTCTACCCGACGTCGGATCTTCACTCTTCGCTAAGTTTCTAACCGACGCCGGACTTCTACCGGTTATCGGACTTCGTTGGACGTCTATGCGAAGATGCATTTGTTTCTATTGCTGGACTTCTGCCTGACGCTGTCATACTGATCTTCGTCGTCAGACTACAGTCCTTCCGACCCCCGTCGCCAGCCGACTACGGTCCTCCTGACTTACGTCGCTCGCCGACTACAGTCTTTCCAACATCCGCCGCCCGTTGAATACGGTCCTCCTGACTTACGTCGCCCGCCGACTACAGTCTTCCGTCGCCAGCTGACTACGGTCCTCCTGACCTACGTTGCCCGCCGACTGCAGTCCTTCTAACAAAGCGAACATGTCAATAGTGATTCTTTGTATTTACATCATGTAATGTACTCCATAAGATGTACATCAAGCTAACCCTTTCCACCAAGGAAGGGCCTCATTTGTAATCGACTGCAATACTAGTGGATTCGTTCAAACTGGGCTAGGCCCCGTGGTTTTTCCCCCCTTTTACAGGGGTTTTCCACGTAAAAATCTTGGTGTCTCATAAATGCTAGACCCTCTCTCCTTTTCTGATTGCGTGCCGGATTTTCGTACAATGCTAAGACGTTAAATATGATATTTCTCTACCGCCGCGAATACTCCTGGACGCAACAAGATCTATGCTGCGTTGAGTAAGGTGGTGGAGGCGGCAGGCGGCAGGCGGCAGGCGGCAGCAACTCTAGTCGAAACGAAAAAAACAAGTCCTAAAAATTTTCATTTTTCTATCTATTTAATTTATTTCATTTTTAACGGTAACTATTTTTAAAATTTGTCCTAATGGAGAGGAGAGGAATCAAGAGAGGCCATAAGCGAACAAATAGACCCTGATAGGGAAGTAAATGGCTTTCCATTATTAGAGCCACTAATTCCATGTTTCAGCATCATAACCCGTTGAGGCCGACCGATGCGATGGGCCCATGACCAACTTCATTTGTTCCTCGTGAATATTGGATCGTACACAGATCATCTTGGCTTGTTGGTTGAGAGCTTATGCTTCAAACTAAGAGGTCTTAGGTTCGAGTCTTTGTGTATGCGTTGTGTGTGTGAGTTTGCCTTAAATGGCCTAAATGTCCCAAAAAAAAAAAAATTGGATCGTAGTTCATTTGTCTTTTTACTTGTAATCAGATTTTTTAGAAAAAAATTGTTTAGAATATCTGTCTCTCAGTCAAAATTAATTATTCTGTGTGGATGTTGAACGCCGTCCGAAAACAATTCAGGATGCACCGTGTCACCCATGTGCTCAATATCGCGACTTGGTATCACCGATGTGACGAATTTTGATTGGTAGCCAGACAACGTTATGCATCAAATTCTACTCGGTCAAATTTTCTATTATAATTGGCTTAAAAATTATACTGCATGTTAATTTTATAAAATATTTTATAAGGAAATTATTTTGCTGATTATATATAATTTATTATTCTATTATATATTTCACAGCATCTCTTCATTATATTTGTTTTATATAAGAAATTGAAAATACGTGTTAAAATTGTAAGCCCATTATGTCAAAATTTTGGTTGGGATAACTTTACATATTTTTTTTATTTTGAAATTTCATTTGATTTTAAATAA
This sequence comes from Dendrobium officinale, assembly GCA_019514585.1. Taxonomy (NCBI): domain Eukaryota; kingdom Viridiplantae; phylum Streptophyta; class Magnoliopsida; order Asparagales; family Orchidaceae; genus Dendrobium; species Dendrobium officinale. Next base: position 83,243,329 of record CM033682.1, read on the forward strand.
AATTTTGCACATTTTGGACTTTATTTTCCTCTCCTCTATCTAATGGCCTCAATCTTTCGCAAGAAAAAAATAAAATAGGTTTTATAATTTTAGATTTTTCGGTCTAATTTGCTAAACCTAAAAAAGGAAAGAAGATGAGAAGAAGAAAAATGCACATATCATTATGAAGTTTTAAATTTATTTGATAAACAAAAAAAAAATCTCAATAAGCTAAAATTTAGTTTCTAAATTTGAAAAGTAAATGAGAAAAAATATGTTAGAATATTCTTATATAAATTATATGAAAATAAAATTTAATTTAAAATTACTATAGTATAAATTCTTCATATATAATACTAATTTTCAGAATCTATATTAATTATCTCAAAATATTCTAATATTTTTTTTTTCAAAATCAAATTTCAAAGATATTATAAAAAAAAAATTGTCTTATAATATATATTCTTCAAAGGTGACATTGATCACAAGCATACTTTGTTTTTATAATTTATAATTTTTAATTCAGAAGAAGCCATAAATTTATCTCATGTGACTCACATCTATGATGGATTAATGTTTTTTTTTTTGGGGAAATGATTCATTAATGTAAATTGAAAGCTTTTCATAAATCTCTACTTGCTATTGATAAGATAATGAACAAATATTCCACTTAGGGTAGGAAACATGTGGGGTATGGTCTTCAATATTTTGCAAGAGAAGGTCAGAAAAATTAATTAGAGCCTAGGTTGAGCTTGAGTAGATGCAGCTGTCAGCTTTCCAAACAAACAGTTAAAGCACATCATGTGAAAAGGATAATGACAGCTAATTTGTAGGGGAGAATATTATAAATAGGAGCATGATGTTTAATTTAAATTAACAATAAAAGCTTGTGTTTAAAAAAAGTAAATTAGCCATATGATTCATTTGGCTAGTTCTAAAAAGCTAACCAAATTGTTTGACGCATTCATCTCAGTTAGGAGTGTCAATTCGAGTCAATGGGTCCGGTTTGGGTCGAACCCAGAACTGACCCGGCACTACTCGGGTCAACTCGAATCCGACCCGTTTTTAAAAACGGGTCAGATTTCTGGACCCGAACTCAACTCTATTCGGTCGGGTCAACCCGACCCGACACGAATGACTCAAAGTTGACCTAAAATTGCTAGTTTTCGGGTCAAAATCGGGTCAATCTTTAATTTTCGGGTCAAAATCGGATCAAAAACGGGTCAATCTCGGGTTTCCGAGTCAAATAGGAGTTTTCATGTCAATTTCGGGTTGCTGGGTCAACCCGAACCCGACCCAATTTTTAAAACGGGTTGATTTGTTGAACCCGAACCCTACCCGTTTCGGGTCCGGGTTGACCCTAACCCGGATTTTTCTGGGTCGGTTTCGGATCGTGTAAAAAATTGGCACCTCTAATCCCAATCAGCCGAATTAAATTTTAAAATTACTCTGTTTGGCACATTCACCTCAAATCATTTGATGCATAGTTTAGAACTAGTTAAATTATTTGTTTTAGAACTAGTCAAATTATTTTGTCGCATTCATCCCAGTTAGTTGAATAAAAATTACACTTCCCCTCGTCTTCTAAATAAGTCAAACAGTTTGACTAGTTTGTTTCATTTTAATTTTTTTTAAATATTATATTTCTATTCATAGGTTAATTAAACATAATGCTCCTTCTTAAATAAAATATTTTGTAGGGCATATTAATGGAAGCATCAAAGATTATTACTAGTTTTGGAAAGCAACGGTCCGGATTTTTTTTTTAGTTCAGATTTGAGGCCTCAGCTTAGTTTTATTGGCCATGAAAATTAATTACAAATATGAAAGAAGATATATAACTCTGAAATTAGAGATATATAGAATGCCAGATAAGCCATAATAAAAAAATATGTAATGCTCAAAATATAATAAACAAAAATTATAAACTTTCAAAAAAAATTAGACACATAATGCAAAAAATTCTTATCCAGCATTAAGATTTTGTTTGAGATAATTTTTTAATATTTTATGAAACAGTTCTTAAGTATAAATTTTTTTGAATTTAATTTTGTGTACAAAAAAATTACTTCATAAAACAATAAGAAAATTGTTCTGAACAAAATCTAAGATAAAAGCAACAAAAACTTTGTACTAAGCTTATGATCATTCATCATGTTCCTTAAGAACTAATAATATATTATTATATGTATTGATGATTTAATCTAATATAAAGGGAAATAAAATAAGAAAAAAAATTAAAAGTTTAAAAATTCATGAAAAATTGAATTAGTTAAATTAGGCAAGTAAAGTGATAGGGAAATTATGCAATTTATGAATATTTTTGCCTCGTTCATTAATATGCCACATCTACTCATCAAGAGATCTTAATTTAAACTTCTTAATTATTCTTTTTATGATTTTGGGTCATTTCTTACTTTATACTTTTTCATTCATTGAATAAAATTTATATAACCTTAAATTTTCTGTTTTTTAAAATAAGATATTGGTTTATACTTTTTGATTCATTGAATAAAAATTATTTTTGATAACCCTCAAAACATTATTGAATATATATATATATATATATATATATATATATATATATATATATATATATATATATATATCCTTAAGCATTATTGAAATAAGTGCTATTTATTGATATTTGCTCTATTTATATACTTTGTATTTGAAAACCCTCAAAACTCTGAGTTAGATTGTGTATAAATCTCATTAACATTTCCAAAATGATTGTTGCGGGCTAGAAATTACACGGCGATAGAGATTTGATTCTACGTCTTAGCGTTATACGTATAACTAGCACACACAGAGAACACAAGATTTTTTACGTGGAAAACCCTTAAAAGGGAAAAAACCACGAGGCCTAGCCCAGTTGAAAATGATTCCACTAGATTTTGAGTTGGTTACAAAGGACTGAATCACCTCCAGGGGTGAACAGATTACAATCAATTACTTAAGTAAGACGTCGGGTCCTTGGCAGGACGTAGGGACTGAATGTCGGGCCCTGAGTAGGACGTTGGGTCTTCAGCAGGACGTAGGGACTTAGTGCCGGGTCTTGAACAAGACGTCGGGTCTTTGGCAGGAAGTAAGGACTGAATATTGGGTCTTGAACGAGACGTCGGGTCTTTGGCAGGACGTAGGGACTGAACGTCGGACCTTAAAGTGGTGGTCCGGCGAGGTTCCTGCGGTGGTCCGGCGGTGGTCCGACGAGATTCCTGCGGTGGTCCGGCGGTGGTCCGGCGAGGTTCTGCGGTGGTCCGGCGGCTGTCGAGGAGGAACTCCTTCCTTCTCTTCTTCCTTCTCTTCTCTTCTTCTCTCTCTTGCTTCGATGCTCTCTTGTGAAGAATGAGGGCTCTATTTATAGATTTTCTGGAGTGGCATGGTCCGTAAATAGGTGTGAGATCAAGGGCGAAAAGGGAGTGGTCAAATGGACGGCCGATATTGAATCCTACGATCGTACACCGTTCGTTGGACATTTGAAGGCCTTAATGATGTCGGAATTTAGTGATTTTGGGCTCGTTGGATTCGTCTCGTCGAGCCGTTCGATTCGAGTATAAGCTCGTCAAAATCGGAGACCGTTTGGTAACTCAAATTGCGGTTTGAACCTTCCGACAGCACTTCGGGTCCATGATTCGGACCCATTTGGGCTCGGATTGGGTCGATCTTGGTGTCGTTGGGTTCGTATTTCCGAGATGCTCAATTTGACTGTAAGCTCGTTGAAATCGGAGTTTGGATGCTCCCGGATTTAATTTTTGAAGTCTTCAACTAGTTTTTCGCCTCGAGATTCGTGCCCAATCAAGCTAATTTTGTGATGACGTATCAGTTGCCCCCCTATTTTCGGACGTCGAAGCTCCAGGGGTCCGAAAATATGAGTGTCGACAATTTGCATAGGCCGAAATGCCAAAAAAGTGTTCCGAAGGTTAATGGCTTGCTCGAACTTGACCATAGAGGCCTTGTTGAGCTCTGAAAGTGCCGAAAATGAGTCCGGAACGTCGAAAAACGTGTCCGGGGACCCCAAAAACGTCGAAATCGGAGTTTTCGGGACGGAAATTGGGCCCAAAATGGGCTAGGCGGCCGGACCTGCCGGACCGGCTGGCCGGCCGCCGCCGCCGCCGCCGGCGGCACCGCCTGCCGGCGCTTGGACACGCGCGCGGCGTGCTTGGGCCGCGCGCGACCCGCCTGCGGCCCGCCTGAGCCAGGCTCCGGCCCGCGTGGTGGCCTGCCTGGGCCGCCTGGGCCGCGCCTGCGGCCCGCGCGGCGGCCCGCGCTCTAGCCCGCCTGGGCCGCGCTTGCGGCCCCGCGCTCCAGCCCGCGCGCGGCGGGCTGCTGAGCCTGTTGTTGGCCCGTGCGGCGGCCCGCCCGGGCCGGGCTGAGAGCCCGATCGGTCAGCCCGCCTGGAAGGTTCCCACCGCCTTCCTTGAGTGAATGGACGGGTCGGTTCGGCCCACCGACCTAGTGGGCCCCACGTGTGCAGAAAAAAGGGTTTTTTTTAGGCATTTTTTTAAGCCTTTTTTTGGCCAAAAAAATGCCTAAAAAATCCCAAAAAATTCCGAAAAAATTCAGAAAAATTTAGAAAAATTTGGGAAATTTAAAATTCTAGAAACTTCCACTCTTTCTCCCAAAAAACTATAAATAGGGCCTTAGATCCTTAAGAAAATTCATTCATTTCTTCTTCTCCTCATTTTTTCTTCTCTTCTTCTCCTCCTTTCTTCTCATCTCCCTCTGTCCTTTCTATTGAGGCCTTCCCTCAGTTTTCTGAGGCCCCTCTCTTGGCAAGGAAGTTCGGAGATTTTCTTCTTTCCTCTTCTCCCTCTGTCCTTTCTATTGAGGCCTTCCCTCAGTTTTCTGAGGCCCCTCTCTTGGCAAGGAAGTTCGGAGATTTTCTTCTTTCCTCCTACTCCCTTTAAGAGAAATGTCCGGTGATCGCCCCACACCGAGAGATCCTGCGATCCGGGGGGACCCCGTTGCACTGCATGATGGCGAGCGGAGGCCAAATAGGGAGGTGGATGTGTCAGCGTCGACTGTTACAAATGACTTCATATTCCTTTTTCGCAAAAATTATTACTTTCCGAATGATGTGAAGACGATGGTCCCGAGGATGTCTGATCGGGCGAATCTTCCTCCTCCTGGGTACGTGACTGTTTCTGAGGCCCACTTGCGGGCTGGTTTACGTTTTCCGCCTCCTACTGAGCTGATTGAAGTCTTGCAATGGTGCGGTGTGAGCATATTCCAACTTTCGTTTAGAGCAATGTCAGTGGCTATGGGATTGATTGCTCTCTTTTGGGATCGAGGAGCTACTATGACCCCAGAGCATCTTTCACGGATGGGTAAGTTCACCAGCGATACATCTGGGCGTGTGACTTTTAGATCCAAATTGGATGTGCGTACCCGCAATTCTTCAAAGAACTGGATCAATACTTTCTTTTTTGTGAAGAATGATTGGGGCTTGATAGAGAAGTGGGGGAAAATGAGGGATCTGCCATCCCCCCTCTGCATGTCAGTGAGGAAGACATAATAAGAATTTTGAAAGTTTCTGATCTCGAACATCTTCTATTTGAGGTTCGTCATATGAGCAAATACACTGAAGAAGAATTCTTATTCAAGGTTGGGATTTCATTTCATACTGGGAGATCTGATGCAAGGAAGTTGAAGCCGACATCTAGGGTTCCTGAGCCCCCTGTCCCTACTTCAAAAGCGGCTCCCAAACGACCAGCAAGGGTTGACGATCCCCCGATTTCGAAGAAGAAGAGGTTGGAAGAAACAAACACTGACAAGACCCTACCTGACTCTTCCCCAGCCAAGCTGCATATCCCTGATAACGTCATGAATCATCAATGTCTTGGGCATAACAAGACCAGTAACTTGGTGAGTAATATCTCCTAATATTTTTTTATTTCATTTGCTTCTGAGGTGACTTCTAATGAACTTTTCTTTCTATTTTCAGCTGTCACGTGCTGTGATCGCAGTTAATGACTGGAACACTGAGTTTGTTAAGATCAAGTACCTCCAAGGGGAGTTCAAACGAAAGTATGATCAGAAGGTTAAGGAGGTGAAGGTGCTTGAAGATGAGTTGAGCGAGTGCAGGACTGAGCTGGCTAACTCAATGCGCTCTGTATCTCTCCAGAATCGGCAGGCAGATCGGCACCAGATAGATCTTGAGGAGGCTCATGCGACGATCACCAGACTTTTGAGGGAGCAGAAAGTTTCTGAGGAGAAGATTGCGTTGCTAGAGGCGAAGGATAAGGAGTCCCAGGCCATTATAGCTGAGAAGAAGGCTGCCTTGTCTAGCTCAGAACCTTCAAGAGTTATTGAAGACTTCAAGAAGTCCATAGCATTCAAGACTATCGTCCAGGATCACGTTGAGGAGGCCCGAGATCACATCTATGCTATAGAGGTGAAGGGTTTGGAGCAGCAGTGCACTGAGGATGGATTTATTAGAGGCTTCTTTAAGGGGGTTCGCCTGATGCAGCGAAAGACCGGAGTTCCAGCCGAAGAGGTGACCCCTAGTCAGGCTTCAGCTGACTTTCCTTCAGGCTCTGATGGTGATGAGGTAGAGAGTGATCTTCGGAAGGTCCTCGATCTTGATGCAGATGATGAGATAGTAGATGTTGAGTAGGCTTTCTAGTTCCTGTTGTTTGTATTAGTTTGTCTTTTTTAGTTATTGTGATGTACCTGATGTTTTGTACTGTTGTGTGATATCTACTTTGACTTAGTAATGGATTATCGTTCTGTTGCTATATGACTTACATGTTCCAGTGTATTTATTCATTATGAGTAAATTTCTTTTATGCTTGTTTAAGGTATTTATCTTCCAACATGTACTTAAAAGTTTAAAAGGATCCTCTAAGGATGTACTGTTTACTCTAAGTTGTACGCCAGAGCCTTGCTTGATGACGCCAACCTGTATGAAAGAGGTTAAAAGAATCTATAAGAGATGTAAGACCTATCCGAGGTTGTGAGTCAGAGCCCTGCTCGATGACGTTAACCTGTGTGAAAGAGGTCGGGAGAATCCACCAAGGATATAAGACCTATCCGAGGTTGTGAGTCAGAGCCCTGCTCGATGACGTTAACCTGTGTGGAAGAGGTCGGGAGAATCCACCAAGGATATAAGACCTATCCGAGGTTGTGAGTCAGAGCCCTGCTCGATGACGTTAACCTGTGTGGAAGAGGTCGGGAAAATCCACCAAGGATATAAGACCTATCCGAGGTTGTGAGTCAGAGCCTTGCTCGATGACGTTAACCTGTGTGGAAGAGGTCTGATCGAATCCCCCTGGGATTGATCAACTAACGATTGAACAATAATCATCTACTGCTTAAAGTTCAAAACTTAACAAAGTCTTTACTGCCATTAAACGAAGAACATTGCTCCCGAAAACAGTTTAGAGGAGAAGGAAACTAGAAACACCACAAACAAAGTCCGAAATTAAAGACATATACAGTAAGCAAAAGACATACAACATTCTAAAACAAACGACACGATCACGCTCTACTGATAGTATTTGCGGAGGTTCTCGATATTCCAAGTTTGAGGAAGCATCTTCCCTTCAGCATCCTTTAATTTGAAAGTCCCTGGCTTCACCATAGCTGCTACTAGGTACGGACCTTCCCAGAGGGGGGAGAGTTTATTTCGTTGAGGGCCTTTTCCTGCCGCCTCAATGCTGCGTAGGACCAGATCTCCTACCGATATATGTCGCGGCTTCATCCTTCTGTTATAGTGACGGGCAACTCTCTGGTGGTAGGCAGCAACCTTAAGTATTGTCCCGTTTCTTACTTCTGGAAGGAGGTCTAGGTTGTGCTTGAGTTTTTCGTCGTTGGTATTGGAGTCGAAAGTTTGTATTCTATGACTGGGGACTCCAATGTCGACTGGAATGATAGCCTCTGTACCAAAGCAGAGGTTATACGGTGTCTCTCCTGTTGGAGTCCTTGCTGTCGTACGATAGGCCCAAAGGACGTTTGGGAGCTCGTCAGCCCATTGCCCCCCAGCCTTCTCCAGCCGTATTTTCAGTCCTCTCAGAATGGTCCGATTAGTGACTTCTGTCTGTCCATTAGTCTGAGGATGAGCCACAGCCGTGTGTACTAGATGAATGTGGAGATCTTTACAAAATGTGGTAAAGACCCTTCCGGTGAACTGTGTCCCGTTATCAGTAATAACTTTTGCAGGAATGCCAAAGCGACATATTATGCTCTTCCACAGAAACTGTTTGGCATTTGCTTCAGTGATTTTTGCTAGTGGTTCTGCTTCTACCCATTTCGTGAAATAATCGACAGCCAATATGATGAATTTTCGCTGTCCCGTGGCTATAGGAAATGGTCCCATTATGTCGATCCCCCATTGGGCAAAAGGCCAGGGGCTCTGTAATGTCGATATCTCTACGGCGGGTAGATGAGTGAGGTTGGCATGCAACTGGCAGCTGTTACATTTCCGTACAAGTTCTAATGCGTCCTGTTTTATTGTCGGCCAGTAGAACCCTTGTCTTAGGACCTTTTGGGCTAACGCCCTTCCACCCAAATGTTCCCCACAAATGCCCGAATGTACTTCGCGAAGTGCATAGTTTGCCTCCGAAGGAGGAAGACACTTGAGGTATGGCCCTGTGAAAGATCGTTTGTATAACTCTCCGTTAATAATGGTGAAATTGGTTGTTTGCCTCCGAAGTCGTACTGCCATAGCCGGATCCTCAGGGAGAGAGCCTTCTTGTAGGAGAGCAAGAATGGGGTCGATCCAAGAAACTTCTTTTGATTCATCTATTGATTGGAGTACCCATGAGCCTTGAATGCTCGGGAAGTGGATCTCCTCAATGAATTTCCTTTTAAAAATATCTCCCGTCGTAGAGGTTGCTAGCTTGGAGAGTGAGTCTGCCCTTGCGTTTTGCTCTCGAAGGATATGGATGACCTGATGCTTTGCTATTTGAGCCAACAAGGTTTTAACTATCTGACAGTATTGAGCCAAAAGTGGGTTGTGAGTATCGAATTCCCCTTCTACTTGAGAAGCAACCAGTTGGGAATCAGTGTGAACCACTAAGTCTTGGACTTCGCAATCAATTGCCAATCTTAATCCAGCGATTAGAGCTTCATATTCAGCAACATTGTTTGTTGCCGGGAACTTCAGTCTAAGCCCGTATTCAAGTGTGGCTTTCTGCGGGGAGATTAATAGGATTCCAGCACCAGCACCAGAACTCCCAGAAGCTCCGTCTACATATAATGTCCAGCAGGAGGAAGAAGGGGATACATCAGGCAATTTCTCGGAGGTGTAGCTAGTACATTCGACCACAAAATCGGCAAGCACCTGTGACTTGATGTCAGGTCTAGGTAGGAACTGTATATCGAACTCTCCAAGTTCTACTGACCATTTGATCAATCTTCCGGATGCTTCGGGTTTTTGAAGAATATTTTTCAGCGGCAGGTTTGTATAAACCCTGATCGCGTGTGCCTGAAAATAAGGTCGTAACTTCCTGGCTGAGAAGACTAATGCTAAGGCTGTTTTGTCTGCCAATGGATAACGTATTTCAACATCTGAAAGTACCTTGCTGATGTAATAGACTGGGCGTTGAGTCGAATCATCCATCCGAACCAAGACCGAACTTATAGCTTGAGAAGAGACGGCCATGTACATATATAAAATTTCCCCTGGAATTGGCTTTGAGAGAAGCGGTGGTGAGGCTTGATAAGTTCGGAGTTGTTCAAAAGCTTCTTGGCATTTATCAGTCCATTGGAATCCTGAGCTACGAGCCCCTCTGAGGATCTTGAAGAAAGGCAAATATTTATCTCCCGAACGAGCCAGAAATCGAGAGAGTGCTGCAATCCTTCCATTTAGTCTCTGAACTTCTTTGATATTTCTGGGGGGTAGCATGTCCCTTAGGGCCTTGATCTTTTCCGGGTTGGCCTCAATCCCTCGGTGGGTAACCATGAATCCCAGAAACTTTCCTGAGGTGACTCCAAATGCACATTTGGAGGGGTTGAGGCGCATGTTGTAAGATCGGAGGAGGTTAAAGCATTCTTCCAAATCCGAGATATGCTGAGATTTCTCGAGGCTCTTTACTAGCATATCGTCCACATAGACTTCCATGGTACGCCCAATAAGGTTCTTAAAAACCTTATTCATAAGTCGTTGGTAAGTTGCCCCTGCATTTTTGAGCCCAAATGGCATTACCAGGTAACAATATAACCCTTTATCCGTTTGAAAAGATGTTGCCTCCTCATCGGCAGGATCCATTTGTATTTGGTTGTATCCGGAATAGGCATCCATAAAGCTTAACATCTGATGTCCGGATGTGGCGTCGACTAGCTGATCTATTCGGGGGAGCGGGAAGCTGTCCTTGGGGCAAGCTTTATTGAGATCCGTATAGTCCACGCACATTCTCCAAGTCCCATTTGTTTTCCGAACCATCACGACGTTGGCTAACCAAGATGGATAGTGTACTTCCCTTATAAATCTTGCTTTTAAAAGCTTATCAACCTCCTGTTCGATTGCCAGTTGACGTTCTAGGGCGAAGTTTCGTTTCTTTTGAATCACTGGCTTACATGCTGGGTTGATCTTCAGAGAGTGCATAATTATTTCAGGATTAATGCCGGGCATATCAGCCGAACTCCATGCAAAGACGTCTTGATTTGTGCGTAGAAAGTCTACGTATTCTTTTTTCTCTGTATCTGAGAGGAGTGATCCAATCTGTACTGTTCTCGAGGGATATTCTTCTGATAGGGAGACACAAGTAAGATCTTCTACAGGGGAGGCCCTTTGAGGAGTATCTTCATTCCGAAGATCGAAGTCTTCGATGCTTAGAGTAACTAATGAGTGTGGTTGGGCCTGCCTAAGATAGCATGATTGTGCTACTTGTTGATCTCCTCGTACTGTTCCTATCCCTGATGGGGTAGGAAACTTGAGTTTTAAGTGAGGAATTGAAGCAACAGCCCCGAAAATTGTTTGAAGTGGTCTTCCAAAGATCGCATTGTAGGCTGATTCGGACTTCACTACAATGAATAGAATGGGGTGCTCAACTTGACGGGGGAATTCTCCAAGCACAACCGGCAGAGTAATGGTTCCTTCGACTCTTACAGGCCGGTTGTCAAATCCGTACAGTGGACCGGCAGCAGGCTGGAGTTTCTCTCTAGATAGGCCCATGCTAAGAAAAGTGGAGTAGAATAAAACATCTACTGAGCTTCCATTGTCTACCAAGATCCTTTTAACATTGTAACATGGGTCGCCGATTCCTGCGCTAATCACCAGTGGGTCTTGATGAGGGGTCTTTACTCCTTCTAGATCAGACTCCTTGAAGGTGATGGAGTGATCGACATGAAGTTTTTTTGTTGGTGGCTCCTTGTTCTCTGCGATTAGAACTTGGCAAGGCGTTGAAGGGCCTCCAGCAATAGTTTCAATTTCGCCGACCATCTGGCGGTTGTTCGTCGACTGTTTTTGTTGATCTTGTCCCCCAGTTGGAACAGTTTCTTCTCGAACTGTTGGATTCTTGACGAACTGCCGGAGATATCCTTGTCGGATCAGTCTCTCAATTTCCTCCTTGAGCTGCCTGCATGCTTCAGTGGTGTGTCCACGACTGCGGTGGAAATGACAATACTGTTCTTGGTTTCCGGTATTAGGCTTTAAAGGGTACGGCCACTTTACACTCTCTTGGTCTCGGATAGCCATTAATACATTTGTTCGAGATGTATTAAGTGGTGTGTACTCTTTTTCTTGTCGGGGCTCTCGTCGTGGCTGTGAGGGTCGAGGAGAAAGATTGTAGTTTCCTTGCTTCTTCTTTTGTGAGGGGGGATTCTCCGTCCCTGGAGGATTTTTTCGCTTCCCGGTTGTTTGCTCGAATTGCTTCCTATGAGCATTGATGGCTTCGTCGGCAGTAATTTGGGCCTCTACTCGGTGGATTAAATCCGCATAGGAATGGACCGTTTCTCGCATAAGTGCCGAGTAGAAAGGGCCTGGACGAAGCCCTCCTAGAAATACACCTCGTAGCAATTCGGGATCTACCCCTGGAATTTGTCGGGCTTCTGTAGAAAACCTTTGAAAATACTCTTTGAGGGATTCACCCTCGTTCTGTCGTATCCCCGAAAGGTGGGAGGAGTCTTTAATCATCCTTCGGTTGGCGACAAATTGTTCGACAAATAATTTGGCCAATTTAACGAATAGGGGAATGGACCGAGGGGGTAGGGAGTAGAACCATGTCCGGGCCTGCCCTTTAAGGGTGGTCGGAAAAACTTGACAGAGCAGAGCGTCCGGGGCCTGCTGGATATGCATAATAGTGCGGTAGTGATCGATATGTTCGTAGGGGTCTGAAGTCCCATCATAAGAATCAATATTTGGGAGTTTGAATCTTGCCGGAACGGGATATCGGAGGACAGCTTCGGTGAAAGGTGATGACTCCTGAATGTCCCGTTGGTGAAGGGACTGCCTGATACCCCCTGTGGGGAACTCTTCTCAGACTAATCTTCGTAACTCATGCCGTAGAGTATTACGGGGGAGTTCAGTAACGCGCTGTTGGTCTATGTCCTCGGGGACGTCCGGCGGCATATGCTGTCGGTGACCCGTGCGAGAAGGATGGGTAGAGCTCGCTGTATCGGCAAGCTCATTCTCAAGACGTGTAGGAGGACGCATCCTTGGTGGAGGAAGGGGGACTTCGACATGAAGAATGTCTTCAAATCCTGGCTGATTTTGAGGGAGAAGAGCATCTTCTTGGGGTACCGGCATTGGTCCTCGAGCTCCCCTTAAAAGCTGAAGGATCTCATTCTGAGATTCCTCCATTTTTTTGATACATTCTTCTAGGGACGGCCCTGAAGTTCCTTCTCCTATAGGGTGTCGGTTATTGGGGTGAAAGGAGGCAGATGCCTGTCGTCCTTGATTCAGGGACTGATTCCTGGATTGGTGTGAATTAGAGCGGGAGGTTCCCATGATGCGATGGCTACGCCTGTTGTCCATTGGAGGATTCCTTAGTGTAATGGGATTAGCTTCCCACAGACGGCGCCAATCTGTTGCGGGCTAGAAATTACGCGGCGATAGAGATTTGATTCTACGTCTTAGCGTTATACGTATAACTAGCACACACAGAGAACACAAGATTTTTTACGTGGAAAACCCTTAAAAGAGAAAAAACCACGAGGCCTAGCCCAGTTGAAAATGATTCCACTAGATTTTGAGTTGGTTACAAAGGACTGAATCACCTCCAGAGGTGAACAGATTACAATCAATTACTTAAGTAAGACGTCGGGTCCTTGGCAGGACGTAGGGACTGAATGTCGAGCCCTGAGTAGGACGTTGGGTCTTCAGCAGGACGTAGGGACTTAGTGCCGGGTCTTGAACAAGACGTCGGGTCTTTGGCAGGAAGTAAGGACTGAATATTGGGTCTTGAACGAGACGTCGGGTCTTTGGCAGGACGTAGGGACTGAACGTCGGACCTTAAAGTGGTGGTCCGGCGAGGTTCCTGCGGTGGTCTGACGGTGGTCAGACGAGGTTTCTGCGGTGGTCCGGCGGTGGTCTGACGAGATTCCTGCGGTGGTCCGGCGGTGGTCCGGCGAGGTTCTGCGGTGGTCCGGCGGCTGTCGAGGAGGAACTCCTTCCTTCTCTTCTTCCTTCTCTTCTCTTCTTCTCTCTCTTGCTTCGATGCTCTCTTGTGAAGAATGAGGGCTCTATTTATAGATTTTCTGGAGTGGCATGGTCCGTAAATAGGTGTGAGATCAAGGGTGAAAAGGGAGTGGTCAAATGGACGGCCGATATTGAATCCTACGATCGTGCACCGTTCGTTGGACATTTGAAGGCCTTAATGATGTCGGAATTTAGTGATTTTGGGCTCGTTGGATTCGTCTCGTCGAGCCGTTCGATTCGAGTATAAGCTCGTCAAAATTGGAGACCGTTTGGTAACTCAAATTGCGGTTTGAACCTTCCGACAGCACTTCGGGTCCATGATTCGGACCCATTTGGGCTCGGATTGGGTCGATCTTGGTGTCGTTGGGTTCGTATTTCCGAGACGCTCAGTTTGACTGTAAGCTCGTTGAAATCGGAGTTTGGATGCTCCCGGATTTAATTTTTGAAGTCTTCAACTAGTTTTTCGCCTCGAGATTCGTGCCCAATCAAGCTAATTTTGTGATGACGTATCAATGATGATTATTTCTTTCACACTAAATGTAATAAATCAAATAGCAAGTGGTTAGATAATAAAGGTTTCTAGAAGCTGTTGTTGTTAGAAAACTTTATGTCCATGCTACAAAAGTTTTTCATATTCAACAATATTGATTTGAGATAAATTTATAAAATATTGAATCGATTAAACAAAGTGTGGAAGATTAATTATAAACATATTTTACATACATTTAGCCATTGATATTTGACCGCGTTCTTAACTAATTTTGAAATCTTCTAAACCTTTTCTCTCTCAAAATGATGATGTAGGTTTCTTCTTAGAAGTGATTAAAGAGAAAGGCTTAGGGACCCAAAATATATAGAAATTCTGAATTAATTACTACCTATCATAGCAATAAATAAAATTTCAATTAAAAAAGCTGAATTTACAATTAAAAAACGGTCAGCTTTAATTTAAAACTGAATAACGGTCATTTTAAATGTTGAATTAAACTGAAAAATGTCAAGTAATTTCGATCATTAATGATAATTATTTTAACAATTGTAACTAATCTCTGATAAGAAATGGAGGTAAAAAGTTGTATTAGATTCAAGCTTCATTTGTGACAATTTTTGTATTGCTGTCTAAATGACTTTTTAGTATAAAAATTTAAGAATTGGGAAAGACTCTAAATGAGGGATTATCATTATCATTACAAGCAATAAGTTTTTAACCCTGTTGCATAAATAGGTATAGAAGAATGGCGTTCTGAACAGCAGCCGAGGTACATAAGCACCAACTGTATATATATATATATATATATATATATATATATATATATATATATATATATATATATATATATATATATATATATATATATATATATATTTATTTATTTTTATTTATTTATATGTGTGTTTCAATTTTATAGAAAGTTAATTATGTGTCAAGTTAAAATGTTTGTAATATTTTAATTAAAATGTTCCGTTTAACGTTTGCACTAAAATGTTCATAGAAAAAAGTTATTATAGCATATTCATGGTCAAGGCTACGTGACTTGCGCCACCAACTATGACAGCAATTGGATGATCAGAGTCTATGTTGCACCAATACGGATATGACGACACAAATACGATACGGATACGAGACAAGTCAATTCTTAAAAATATAGGATATGGGTACGACGCGGACACTGCATTATAATTTATAAATCATACATAAAAATTCTTAATGCAATCAAAACATAATATTTAAATTACAAAAAAAATGACAACAACATCATTTGTAGCCTTTTAGCTTATAATATCAAAATATAAAGTACAACAACAAAAGCATAAACATAAATAGTCTTGCACATGAAGTTTCAACTATTCAATAGAAGGAATGATATGATTAGCTTCTTCAATGATTTGTCTTTGAACTCTTATATCATCTTCAATAAATATCATAGCTTCTAATTTAGGCTCATCAAGTGAAAGATTAGTAATTTCTAATATTCCCATATCATGAAGAGACTCAAATCCATCTCGGAAATGAGAGAATCTTGCTCGCAGTCGTGGAAGTAAATACGACGCGTCTTTTTTTCGGATTTCTTTTTGTTTTTCAACAGACACGCGTATCCCTTTTGAAATTAAATAGTATTTTAATTGGATACGACTTTGGTGTATCCGACACGTATCGGCGGTGTATCGGAGGCTTATAAGTGTATCAGTGTATCGGATACTTCATAAATAGGTGTATCAGTGCAACATAGATCAAAGTGCTCGACCTTGTTCGAGATGAATTTTGGGTTTGAATAAGTCAATGCTAGCTTTTTTAACATCCTAAGGACTATTTGTGATATTAAAAACTTGATTATAGCATTTTTCTTTTAGAGCTCAGCTAAGCCTCTACAATTAATTTCAAGCAAAGTTGATAAATTTGGGCACAATTTTTATTAATTTCCAAGCCAATGTATGTGTTAATTTCAATGAAGGCCGAAATTACAATTTAGGGGAATTTATTTGGTTCACTACTACATGAGGAGGTCCATACTGGTTATCTAGAGACTAATCACGTGTCATAATTTTTCTAGCATTATAATTTGTACTAATTTTCTTAATTAAACAGTTAAGAACATTCAAACTCCAATTTCAATAAATTTACAATCAAACTAAACATCTTGACAATTTGTACCTAACACCACAAAATTTGATATGGTCCAAGTCCAAATAACCCCAAAGCAAGCACTTGAAGTATGATTGAAAACTTCAAGAAATTAACTAAAGAGTCAAATAGTCACTTAATCTTGCAAGGCTATAATTAATTGAGCATCTTAATGAGATAAATCCAACAAGTTCAAGATCATTCAGTTTGGAGATCATTAATGCTAATATATTAAATATATGATCTATGATCAAAAGATTCAATATGTGTTGTTTGATTGCGAGTTACATAATTTTATTAAATTTATCAAAATGTTACTCCCAAAATACTATACATAGACCCTTATTCTTCACATGGAAGTATTCTAGAATTAATATTGATGAAAGCTAGGAAAATCTATAAAACTTCATAGGTCTACTCAATGTTTAATGTTGACAATCACCTCCTACGAACATCACTGTTTTTTAACTGGTTTCATCCAATCATCATCGCTCGGTCATCATTATCTAATCACCACTTTTTTACTGTCATTATCCATTCTGCATTATTTGGCTATTATCATTTGACCACAATTATTTGATCATTCTTGCCCTTCTGAGATTGCTTATCTACCGTCATCATCTTTTTACTATTTTTCACATTATCTTTGCTACAACTATAGAAGACCAAGCAATTGCTCCAAATTTGTAATATTGTATTATCTAATTGTGGGGAAGAGGGAACTTATGAATTATTTTAATTGGACAAAAACCTAAAATTTTCCCTTTCTAGGTTTTCTCTATAAAAATTTTGGTATTTTTTTGTTTTCTCCCTTTTATTTGTGTGTACTAGATTTTTATGTAAAGCTAAGATGTAAAACTCCCTCTCTATCATCGTGAATTTTCTAGCATAAAATCAGAATATATAATAAAAAAGGTAAAATAAAGAAAGCAAAAGGCATAAATATTTCACATGTAAGTTTTTAAAATGAAAAAGTTATAAGACATTGTTCATTTGAAACTATTTTTATTAATATTACATATGAATTACAAAACATCATTCCATTTGACGGTGGTAAGACTTGCAATGCTTTATGGTATAGAATGTTGGTCATTAAAAGAGATGCTTAGGCGGATGAGTGGCTTCACTCTTAGAGACAGAATGTGAAATGAGTATATACGTGAAAAAGTTGGAGTAGCTCGAGTGACAGATAATATTAAGATAGTCTACTTGATGATTTGGTCACATAAAACTTCGGCCTTTTGATGTCACAATTAGTAAAGTAGATTTATTAAATTTGACTTATGTTAAGAAATATTGAGATAGACCTAAAAAGACTTGGTTATAAAATATTAGAAATTACCATTTTTATTAGATTTAAATGAGAAATTTGACTTTTAACAAAACACAATGGAGAAAAAAGGATTCATGTAGCCAACCCCACGGAATGAGATAAAGGCTTGATGTTGTTGACGTTGTTGTTGTTGTATGAATTAAAAAAAAATCATTCCAAATTTGGAGAATGCATCAATATATATATAAAGTACAACTAGGTTAGTATTCTAGATTAGTATTCTAGATGTTGGTGACACAATAAAGATGGATAATGCACATATTCTTCCTTTAGGAGGCAAATATTATACAACCTAAAGATAGAAGATGAAGCAACACAAATGATCATGGAGGCCACTATGGATGATTAGGATGATCCTACATCTAAAAGAGAAAGTGGTGTGACATGAAGGTCATGGCTGAGATAGTGTAGAAAGTATTAGAACCATGAAATAAAACCTCCAACGGCTAACTGAGCTCTCTTCCAATAAGCTCTTTACACGTGTACCAATAGTGTCTATATATATCGTAGTCTGTGCTTAGGATGGATCATCAGATAATAAAATACCTTTTGCATTTCTTGATATTCGTTCCTTCTTCTTCCTCAGCTCCGGCGACTCTTCTTGCCGGAGTTACTTCCTGTCAGTTTCTACATGGTATCAGGCCTTTCTCTTTTCCCCATTCTCTTCAATGGCTACCGCTCAATCGGCGTCCTCCTCCGCGGCCACTGACCAATTACCTTGCCCACCGGCGGACAACTCGCCGATTTCTCCATCATTAAAATCCGTCGTTTCAAATCTTAAGACCCTTGTTCCCAATCAACTATCGATAGACAACTATCCGATCTGGCGTCACCAAATCCTCAAATTACTTCGCGCAAACGACTTCGAACAATTTCTTGCCCCGCCACCTACCTCCAGCGATCCGCCCGATCAAACAGACGCTCTGTCCGTCAAGACCTGGCGCATTACCGATCAAAATCTTCAAGCAGCCATCTGTTCGACAATTTCTCCGACTGTCCTACCCTACATTATTCATCTCGACACCACATACCAAATCTGGCAAGTTCTTGAAAGCCAATTTCAGGCAACAAGTCGCTCCAAGGTCATTCAGCTCAAGAACGAGCTCCACCATGTCTCTATGAAGAACTCATCGATGATCCAATATCTAACCGAGATAAAGAAATTAGTCGATCAAATCGTCTCCGCCGGATCTACGATCGATTCCGAGGATATAATCCTGCACATCTTGAACGGGTTACCTCCCGCCTATCAATCATTCAAGACTTACATCCGCAATTACCCTTCCCAACTTCGGCTAGAGAACCTTTATGCCATGCTAATTAGCGAAGAAATCCATGTAAGCGCAGATGCTGCTCGCCAATCCAGCGAGTCTATCCAGCAGACAGCTCTCTACGCCGGCAGGGGACGCGGTCGCCGATCCAGAGGACGTTCCACGCAAACGTCCAGCTGTGGACCTCCGAAGGAGCACCGCTCGCGGGGGTTCGAATGCAGAGGGTACGACCGCACTATCCCGTAGGACAAAACGATCGTAGGCCTCTACGCTCGACACGAACAGGTCGATGGGAGGGCAGATTGGATCGCGCATATGACTAACCATTGGGGATAGATGCTATCGCCAGCACACCCCGATGGGTAGCAATATACACGACCTAGTCACGGGTTTCCCCCACCCGATACGAGAGATCGAGTGGGGTAAAGTAGATTGCGGGGCCAAGTTTCCCACGGGCGCAAGCCCCCGTGGTTAATTACATCCCGGGCCGGAGCCCGAGAAAACTCTCGATTAAGGATCATACATTATCTTTTCCAAATTGGGATTAGCACGAGGGTATAGACTAGGAAATTCTACTCAAAGGAAAGAAAGGTCTCAAAGAGGCTCAATCAACATGCATGGCTCATACCAGCATTCGGAGGCTCTAGGGTACTAGAGAGAAACTGGAGAAAGAAAGACAAGCACTCGATCACATGCGTGAGAGAGAGATGGAGGTGGCGTCATCCTGTGACGCGGATAAGTAGGATTTAGGGTCTCTGGAAAGAAGAGGCCTACCTACTATTTAAGGCATACTACGAGACCGAATGTAGTATCCTCGACTCCTAAATCTAGGTTGGGATTAGTGCTCTACGAAACACTAATACTCGTGTCCTAGCTAATGCAGTGCAAAACCTGGACTTATCCCGGCCTGGATTGGGAGAGCCAGCTAACCACCTAATCGCTTTAAAACCATGCTGTCAAGTCATTTATGATAGATGGGTGGGTGGTACAGTTCTTTGGAAATAGGACCGACATCTAGAGAATTTCCTAAGTGATCCTGGACTTATGTGGGTTAGATGCTCCTAGCTAATGCAATTAAATTTTAATTAGTTGGTTACTAATGCAATGCATGCTAGTTGAAATGTCAGCTCATGAATGTTATAGAATTTTAAAAACAGGCTTATAAAAATAATTTTTTGAAAAGACTGAGTCTCCCTAGGTCCGGCACTTCATCCTCATAGGCCAGATTATCCGGACTCAACCCGCAGGCAGGGAGATGTCTTATAAGAAGGAGAGAAGAATGCAGTAATAAGCATGCGACCCCGGACGGTTCCGGCAATTCCCTAGATTCGTTAAGTTTCTATATTATTTAAAACTTAAAATTTTAAAGATTAGTTATGAGTAGAAAAATTTTATAATCCTTAGAGAGCCTAACGAAAATCCAGGCGAAAACAAAATCGACATGTAAGAAAGAAACCTAAGAAAAGCAGGCAATTTCTACTGCACAATCAGGTAAACACATCAATATAAATCAAACTAATCAAGTAAATGTCCATAGGCCAACTGCCCTTTAATTACAACCTAGGGTATGCAGAAAAGTAAAGTGGCCGGGCACCACTGCCAACAACCCGGATTTCTAAGCCTATGACAGACGCCAACAACTTTGAGTGGGATATTGGGTCTTCAAATCTTTAGTCTCCTGGATATCTTCTCCTTGGACTTCTTGGATCTCTCCTCCTTGGACTCCTTGGATCTCTCCTCCTTAGACTTCTTGGATCCGTCTTGGCTTGAATATCCAAACGAAGAGACAATTCTCCCAGTATGGGGGTATTGCCTTTTCTCTTTGGATATCTAAAGCCATCCAGCTCGATCTTCCAAATGGAAGAAGACTCTCCCCTTAGGGATGCCTTCTTCTTTTGGAATCCGAGCTGGATAAGAATATCCCAACTCAAGGTTGTTTTCACAACTCTTAACTATTATTACAAAATTTTACATTAATTGAAAAGCAGAAAAATTCTAAAGTCCCTGCAAGGTTATCCTAATAATCATCCCAAGCAGTTTATATGAAAAAATAAAAGTGCTAACACCATTGACCCTGTGCCAAGCCATGCTCTTAATTTTGAGGGCTAAGCAGCTCCATCTGTAGCAGTTATAATAATTTAATAATTTTAGCCCTCATTTCATTTTAGGGGGAGCTGAGCAAGCACCTGCATAAAACATTGTTATAAATCATGATATTGCTCCCCCCTTTTATTAGCTTGAGCATGGCCACCTGCACGGAAGAACAGTATATATATAGCGCTCCTAACCTATGGGTAAGTCTAACGCTCATCACATCACAGAGTACAGAAAAAGTAAGCAAACACACCAACAATTTCAAACAACATGCAATGAAATCCACGGAAAGCTCCGGCACACAGCAGAAAAATAAATCCCAGCGGCCTAATCCAGCTCTAGAAGTGGTGCCCTAGCAAACAATTCTATGTGTGTGTAAGGCTAGTGTGGTTTGGATAGATCCTAAGTAGGATAGTTAGTTAAAGTTAGCTAGAGTTCAGGTTTGTTGGGGGTCTGAAAAGGGAATTTTGTTAAAATCTGAATATTAGTGAATTATGGTCCATTTTAATTATTTCAGTTTGTTGATCAATTTTAAGGGGTTGGGATATTCATATTTGAAGTTCAAATTGCATTAGCCAATTTTGGAAAGTTCCGGGTCCTCCTAGGTATTAAGCTAAGGGTCTAAAAAGTCACTATGGGGAAAAGGCTAAGTCTGGATTTTCTATCACCTTAGGAAAATACTAGACCTTAATACGAGTAGTTAGACAGGTAGTAGGTTGGAATCGGAGTTTTCTAGGCAAAGTTATGAATTTTCTAAGTTTCGGGCCCTATCCTATAGACTAGGGTTGACCAAAAAGTTGACTTTCTAACCTAGGCCAATTTCTGGAAACCTAAAATTTTTAATAAATACTAGGCCCTAATTGGAGTCTAATGCAAGTGAGTTTACCTAATTCGGAGTTTTCTACAATTAGTTATGAGTTTCTAAAGGTCGGGGTATTTATTGGAATTTTCTAAATTTCCTACTAAATAGCCTTTTTTATTGTTTTGCTCCAAATCAGCTCCAAACTGACTGGAATCACTCCCAAAGGTCAGGAATGACCAGAGAAAGTGTTTCCAAGTGTTTGGAGGAGATTTGGAATTTTTAATAATTTTTAATGATTTATTAGGGGCAAAACGGTAATTTTTGCTTAAGGTCAAATTAGGGGTCAACCTGAGGTCAAACTAGGGAGCCCTATTTTTCTAAGGTCAGTGATCATATTCTGAACAATTCAAGGTATTACGGGTAATTTTCTGACCTAAGGTGTATTTATTGTATTTTTCGGAAGGTCTCGGGGCCTTAATTAATCAGTTAATTAGGGTTAGTTAGCTAAGGGCTTTAAAAGCTCCTAAAAATTCCTAGAAAATTCAGCGATGTTTTAGATGTCACTAAGTTTAAGTGTTGTAGTTTTCATGTCGTTCTGGGATCTATCCTAGTTCCTAGAAGACTTCTAAGTTCGCTAGACGAGTCCTTAATTATTGTCCTTAGGGTGTCACTACATTGTAGGAGTTTAAAGTGATGTTTTGTCTAACCCTTCAGGTAATAAATGCATGGGAGTACGAAAATGAAATAAACACACCATGTCCTTAAATCTAGGAGAGCCTAGGCTAAGTGCTCGTGGTGCAATCCTATGCATGCAATCTACGAAAAATAAAAGGACAGACACCTAAAGAAAGGATTAGTGAATGATTGGGACTCAACCATTCACTAACCCACTCCCCCATGATTGCTCTTCGTATCTAGAATCTATGTCTAAAATTTCATGAAGTAGCGAGTCTCCCAAAATTAGGATTTATATATAAGTAGTTTTAAAAATAGTTTAAAAGTACTTATAGATATAAATATATTTTTTGGAAAATAAAATAATTGAAAATAATTCAATTTATAATACATAAGTATAGGGAAACCCGCTGACCACCCTAACGAAGTCTCAAGCGATTTAAAAAGAATATTTTGTATCCTGAAAGTAATTATTATAATTAATATTTAATATCAAAAATACTCGAATAATCGAATCCAAATAGTGATCTGTCAAAACAGCCAAAATCAAGGGCTGGAAATGATTCCAAATTAAAATACGCACTTTTCTGAAAAGATCAAGGGGTCACACGTCAAAATCCAACTTAAAACGGCGAAGATATGAATTTCCGAAGTTAAAACACAATAAAAATATTATTTCAAAATAACCCTATTTCACTGGTTTTAAAATAACAGAAAATACAGACATAATTTTTATCTGAAAATAATTTCAAACTATGCAGAATTCACAGTACATCCAAAACAAGGTGCTGTGCGTCGACAGCGGACTTAAAACGACTAAGTTATGTAATTTCAAAGTTTGAATACGATAACTAATTAATTTTAAAATAATGCTATTTGCTGTTTTGAAAATAACTGCACACAGACCCAAAAATTTCAAATAAAACCAATTCCAGAAAGTGCAGAATCCAAATACGTTCAAATCGAGGTGCTGTGCGCAAAAATCCGAATTGAAACGACGAAGATATGAAATTTGGAAGTTCAAATGCATTTAATTAAAGTAAAGAATAATATTTAATTATAAAAAATACATTTCTATATTTAAATAAATAGATATAATATTAATATTAATAAATAAGTGCAAAACAGTAAAGAACAACTTAATCATGATATAATTATAAATATTATAATTAAAAATAATAATTTTATAATGTAATAATAATAAAATAATCAAAATAGTATTTTTTAAAATAGTACTATTTACTGTTTTATTAATAATTAACAATACATACATTATTTTTATAAAAAAAAAAATTTTGTTGTGTAGAGAACAAAAATACGATCAATTCGAGGTATTGTGCGTCAAAAACGGAGCAAAAATGAATTTTCTAGAATTTTTTGAAGATAATAAGGTTTTAAAATAGTTTTTAAACTTATTTTAATCAAATAAAACGTTGGCGGGACACGTGGCGTGATCCGGCTCGTTCCGCGGTTTCGGGCAATCATTACCAATGATTGCGCCGCCGCACAATCATTGGTAATGATTGCCGCGGCGCGGGAATCAGCGCCGGGCTCATTAACCACGTCGGCGAAGGTCCGTAGCCGTTGGATCTTCCGCGGTTTGGGATCAACGGCCGTGATGCGGCCGGACGGGAATGATAGCCGCGGGATCAGATCCGCGGTTAGATCAAAGCCGCGGAACGGCTTGATCTTAACCGTTGATCACGAGATCAACGGTTACGATCCAGCTCAGGCGGGCAAACAGCCGAACCCGAACCCTAGGCTAGTATTTCGACTCGTTCTCCCTCGATACACGACCAATCAACATGAAATTTTAACCACGGATTCTAGGTGCGAAGAGCATTCATGGGGGACATGTTATTTGAATTAATATGCGCTAATGACGACGCTAATTAACCATAGGTGTTCTAACTAGGGTTTGAGATTTACCTCAATCCACACGGTGGATTCGGGAGATCTTGGGCTCCTTGGACTCGTGGAAGGTGCAGAAACGTTTCTTTAGTTGACGTCGAGATCCAAAAGTTGCTCGATCTACCGGGATTCGTCCTGGAACGGATTTGGGCTCGGGTTCGCCGGGGGATCGCCGCCGGCGGGGTCTTGTCGTCGGGGTTTGGTTCGAAAAAGTGGAGAGAAGTCGTGGGAACGCTCTCACAAAATCTCAGAGCCTGAGGTGGTCTCTAGATCGAGCAAGAGCAAAAAGATCCAAAATTAGCCTTGATTTTTGGTATTTAAAGCCCCTAGACCTAAGGTGGACGGCCTAGATTTAATCCTCAGCTAATTGGGAGGGAAATAGGTCGGTTTAGGCCATAATTTTGAATTTAAAACGAAGGGAATTGATTGGGGGCATTAAATGGGCCTTAAATTCAAATAAATAGGTGATTTTGACCAAATTATGACTTGGTTTGACCAAGTCAGGGTTTGACTTGGTCAAACAAGTCAATTAGGTCAAAGAGGATACGGATCAAGCCATGAAAGGGTTTGAAATTATTTAAAAACAGATTTGAGCTCTTTAGGTCAACTTGGGTCAACCCGGGTTGACCTGGTCAACCAGGTTGACCCAAGGCTTAGGCCCGGGCTCGACAGACTCAGTTTGACTCACTGAACCTATTGGAGAGGGTCTTGGGGTCTGACTTGGTCAATTTGACCAAGTCAACCCTCCAAGCCCAATTCTGGGCAAAATCGAGGTCAACACCAGCACCTCAAACCGATCCGTTCAACCACAGCCAGCCCCGATCTGCCAAATCTGTCTCAAGAAAGGTCACACGGCCGACGCGTGCTGGCATCGCATGAACGCAAACTACACTC
This sequence comes from Dendrobium officinale, assembly GCA_019514585.1. Classification (NCBI taxonomy): domain Eukaryota; kingdom Viridiplantae; phylum Streptophyta; class Magnoliopsida; order Asparagales; family Orchidaceae; genus Dendrobium; species Dendrobium officinale. Next base: position 83,268,493 of record CM033682.1, read on the forward strand.
CATCTTCCAACGTCTCAAAGAAGAACACTGCTCTAATGGCGAACCCTGAAGCATCGACCGGCGACTGGTTTCTTGACTCTGGAGCCTCCTCTCACATGACAAATGCCGCTGACAACCTGTCTCAGCCAACGTCATACAACGGATCCGACGCCATCTTTCTCGGGGACGGAAGAAACATCCCCATTGCTCACTCGGGCACGGGCATTCTTCCTACCCCGAATCGTAAGCTATTCCTATCAAATTTACTTCATGTTCCAAATATTTCACATAATCTGTTATCTATTTCTAACCTTGTCAAGGACAACAACATTTCAATTACATTTGATCCGTCGGGATTTGTTTTCAAGGATCTGACGACCGATCAACAGTTACTTCAAGGACCGTGTAGCGGTGGACTATACAGGTTACCAAAGAATTCCGCGTCTCCGCATCCACACACCGCTCTTCAGGCATCCAATACTCCCTCCTCCGTGTGGCACGACCGCCTGGGACATCCTCATCTGCGCACACTACAAAGGATCTCTCGCAGCGATCCCGCTTTACATCTTTTTAAATTTTCTAAACATTGTATTACTTGTGCTCAATGTAAAAATCAACAACTCCCTTTCGAAATTTCTCACTCTAGAACTCATACACCTCTGCACATTATACACGCTGACGTCTGGGGTCCGTCTCCGGTCTCCTCGACACTCGGCTATAAATTTTTTGTTTTGTTCATCGACGATTTTTCCCGCTATACATGGTTGTTTCCGCTTCTGCATAAGTCCGATGTATCTGAGGTGTTTAAACACTTTACCATACTAATTGAGAATCAGTTGAATCATCGAATCAAAACACTCAGGACAGACGGAGGAACCGAATTCAACAACTATAAAATGAAATCCTTTCTTCTGTCTAAAGGCATCCGACATCAGGTGTCCTGCCCTTACACACCTGAACAAAACGGTGTGGCCGAACGGAAGAACAGGCACGTGATCGAAACCACTCGTTCTCTATTACACAGAGCTTCAGTCCCGCATCTGTTCTGGCCCGAAGCTTGTTCCACAGCGGCCTACCTCATCAACAGAATGCCCTCCCCGAATACTCAAAACAAGTCACCATTGCAGTTACTGTTCAGCATCAAACCGGACTATCATCACCTGAAGACGTTCGGTTGCGAATGCTTCCCACTGTTACCACAACACCTGCACAACAAACTGGAACCGAAATCAAACTCCTTTATTTTTCTCGGTTACTCGGAAACACACAAAGGATACAAGTGCCTTAACAGGGAGACTAACAAAATCTTTGTTTCTCGCCATGTACAATTCTTTGAACATTCTTTTCCTTTCGCTAATAACATTATACTCTCTCAGGATCCACAAGATGCAGTTCCCCCTGCTATGCTTTTACCAACACCCACGGCTCTCGATCAAACACAATCGGCGACAATCTCATCCACTCCACCACCACCAATAACGCATCACCCGTCTCAACCAACTCTTTCCTCAAATCAGGAAGCACAGCTCGTTCATTCAGAAGTCACCCCCACCACATCTCCGCAACCTCATATACCCCCCGTTCGACATCATATGACAACCAGAACTCAGACCGGCTCACTCAAACCTACAGTTCGTCTCAATCTCCTCGCACACAGCATCAACGCCTCTGACCACGATCCCGATCCCACAAGCTTTAAAGAGGCTGCCAAACATCACGAATGGAGGCAGGCAATGGCCGAAGAATTCTTGGCTCTCCAAAAGCAAGGCACCTGGCGTCTCGAACCACCACCTCCCAACGCTCAAGTATTAGGCTGTAAATGGACCTTCCGCAAGAAATTTAACGCGGACGGCACAATCGCACGTTTTAAAGCTCGTCTCGTGGCTCAGGGCAATCAGCAAGCACACGGCATTGACTACGCCGAGACATTTAGTCCCGTAGCAAAAATTCCAACTATCAGAGTCCTGTTCACCGTCGCACTCTTCCACGGCTGGACGGTTCAGCAATGGGACGTCTCAAACGCATTCTTGCACGGCCAGCTCAATGACACGGTTTACATGAACCAGCCACTGGGGTTCACCGACGAGAATCACCCCAACCATGTGTGCAGACTGATCAAATCCATTTACGGCCTGCGTCAAGCACCCCGTCAATGGTATACCACGTTCACCAACCACCTTCTTCAGCTCGGATTCGTTTACAGTAAAGCTGATCCGTCCCTGCTCATTCTTAACCGGGACAACACACGCATATTCCTACTAGTCTACGTCGACGACATCCTAGTCACCGGCAACGACGACAAAGCCATCTCCTCCGTTCTGCTGAAACTACAATCCCAATTCAGCATGAAAGATCTCGGCTCTGCACACCATTTCCTCGGCATCAAAATACAGAAACACTCAGATAAGTATTTTCTATCCCAATCCTCCTACGCCGAATCAATCCTAAGCTCCGTTAACTTAAACAAATGCAATCCTCTCTCTAATCCATCTTGTACCAAATTACCAGACCAAATACCAACCGACGATACTCTCTCCGATCCAACCACTTACAGAAGAGTTACGGGATCCCTTCAGTACCTTACCTTAACTCGCCCCGACATCGCTCACGCCGTCAACGTCCTAGCTCAACATCTTCACGATCCTACACCACAGCACTCCTATCTGCTCAAGCGGCTGCTGCGGTATATCAAAGGAACGGTGAAACTCGGATTACCCGTTCTCCCAGGACCACTTACTCTATCTACCTACTCCGACGCAGATTGGGCTGGCGATCCCAACACCCGAAAATCCACAACCGGGCACTGTACCTTCCTCGGCAATACTCTCATCTCCTGGACAGTTAAAAAGCAGAACACAGTGGCTAGATCATCCACAGAGTCGGAATACCGCGCATTGGCTGCCGCAACGGCAGACACCATCTGGCTAAAACGGCTACTCACTGACTTCCTCATCCCATATAACCAACCGATCGACTTACTCTGTGATAACATGTCGGCCATCGCCTTGGCTCACAATCCCGTCTTTCACGCTCGAACGAAGCACATCGAGATCGACCATAGGTTCATCCGTGATCATATCAACAATCAAGTAATTCGGCTTCTACCAGTCAGCACTACCTATCAGTTAGCCGACATCTTAACGAAGCCATTATCCACATCCAGGTTCAAGGAATTACGCTCCAAGCTAAATATTCAGGACGAACCTTTAGCTTGACAGGGGATATTAGAACCATGAAATAAAACCTCCAACGGCTAACTGAGCTCTCTTCCAATAAGCTCTTTACACGTGTACCAATAGTGTCTATATATATCGTAGTCTGTACTTAGGATGGATCATCAGATAATAAAATACCTTTTGCATTTCTTGATATTCGTTCCTTCTTCTTCCTCAGCTCCGGCGACTCTTCTTGCCGGAGTTACTTCCTGTCAGTTTCTACAGAAAGGTCATGAAGCAAACAAAGCGATTATAAATAGTTATCCTTTTGGAGGTGAATGGGACAATAAAGATTATGGAGGTGATCAAATTAGCGTAGTCAATATAGTCCTTCCACTAAAGATGGAGATAACACGAACTTAAGGAACATGACTTGCTATGCAAAAAGGTTATGGAGATCCACCAATATGGTCAACAGAGGCTTCACAATGATCATCATTAGCTATGCTCTAAGCAATCATTACAGAAAAATTATCTATTAACGGTGGAATTCTCCGGCATATTTGGAATTTACTGGCGGAAAATTTTTCGCTGGTAAAACCGGTGTAGGAAAATTTCCCGACGGAAAAATAGCCACCGGAAAATTTTCCGGCAAAAAATTCACTAAAAAATCCGCTTGAAAATCAATTGGGAATATTTCAGTATAATATGTCGGAAATCCGTAGAAAAACCGCTGGAAAAATACATCAGTAATGAACGATTTTTTTTAGTGAATAACTTGTCATAAATTTTAATAGCATCATCATATCAATTACGTAATGAACTTCAATGATAAGATTAACAACAATACTAATTAAATCAGCAAATGACCTCTTTTGATTTTTCATTGGATAAATGGAAAAAATAACTTTTTGCAATATCTAGCAAAATAACTGGACATTTATTTGTACTTCTATTCAACTTGCACATTCAAGCAAACTTTTTTTTTTTTGTTTTGTTTTATGCGGTTACAATATTAAATAACTCATTTCAACGAGCATTAAAGACTTGAAATTTTTTAGAACAAAAGAGTCATAAACAGCGAAGGTATTCATTAATCATGCCCCACGAGATTAGCTACACTAAGACTGAAGGAATTTAATGGGGCTATTTGATTGGATGAAAAAAGAATGCAACATTAAAAAAAGATAGTGTATTTAAAATACTTCGAAGTTATTTAAATAAGTGTAAACTAAATACAAGTGATTATTTTTTTTAATTTATTTTGAAGTAAATGCATACATTGTAAACTTCAAACGTTGTTGGTAGCACAACGGATGGTTGACAGCAGCAGTGTGTCATACCGCCAATGGTGATAGGAATTAAGATGTATTTAAAAATCATTCAAATTTGAAGATTTTCAAATACATCAAATTGAAACTAGACGATAAATTTGAAATGCATCAAATTTTGCACTTAAAAAAGGGTTGATGAGTTGGGGTATGGGTCCAACCAAATTTGTTTCGACCCGAACCCAACTCTTTTGAAAAAAGGTCAAAAAGTCCAACTCAAATCCAACCAGCTAGAAACCCGAACCTAACCTCTAGCAAAATGAATGACCCAAACTAACTAGTTAACCCATTTTGGTTTAAATTTTTTTCTTAACAACTTGTTAATTATAAAATTGAAGATGTTTGATAAAAAATAAGATGATTATACATATAAGTAAAAAAGTTTAAGGAAAAAAAAATTAAATAGTTCATATTCGAGTCAAATCCGATTTGTCGATCAACCTTGATACGGCATCACAAAATTAGCTTGATCGGGCACGAATCTCAAGGCAAAAGCTAGTTGGAAACTTCAAAAATTAATTCCGAGAGCACCCCAACTCCGATTTCAGCAAGCTTATAGTCGAACTGAGCGTCTCGGAAATACGAACTCAACGACACCAAATTCGACTCAATCCGAGCCCAAATGGGTCCGAATCATGGACCCGAAGTGCTGTTGAAAAGTTCAAACCGCAATTTGAGTTACCAAACGGACTCCGATTTTGACGAGCTTATACTCGAATCGAAGGGCTCGACGAGACGAATCCAACGAGCCCAAGATCACAGAATTCCGACATCACTAAGGCCTTCAAATGTCCAATGAACGGTGCATAATCGTAGGATTCAATATCGGCCGTCCATTTGACCACTCCCTATTCGCCCCTGATCTCACACCTATTTACGGGCCATGCCACTCTAGAAAATCTATAAATAGAGCCCTCATTTCTCACAAGAGGAGATCCAAGCAAGAGAGAGAAGAAGAGAAGAGAAGGAAGGAGTTCCTCCTCGACAGCCGCCGGACCACCGCCGGACCACCACAGAACCTCGCCGGACCACCGCCGGACCACCGCAGGAATCTCGTCGGACCACCGCCGGACCACCGCAGGAACCTCGCCGGACCACCACAAAACCTCGCCGGACCATCACCTTAAGGCCCGACGTTCAGCCCCGACGTCCTGCCAAAGACCCGACGTCTTGTTCAAGGCCCGACACTCAGTCCCTACATCCTGCCAAAGACCCGACATCTTGTTCAAAGCCTGACACTCAGTCCCTACTTCCTGCCAAAGACCCGACGTCTTGTTCAAGGCCCGACGTTAAGTCCCGACGTCCTGCTGAAGACCCGACGTCCTGTTTAAGACCTAACATCCTGCTTAAGACCCGACGTCCTACTCAAGGCTAGACCATCAACATCCGATCTTCCAAGTGACACTGGGACTAACACCTGACTCCTTATATCCTACCGCCTACGGTCCTTCAGGCCTTCATCGCCTACTACGGTCCGTCCGACCTCCATCAACAGACAACGGTCTTTCTGACCCCGGTCTCCTGCCGACCACGGTCTCCTGCCGACTACGGTCCTTCAGGCCAAACAAACCTGTATATGTAACTCCTACCATGTAATGTAATCTATATGATGTACATTTGCTACATCAATCCAAGGCCTTCTCCTAAGGAAGGGCCTCATTTGTAATCGATTACAAATACTAGTGGATTCATTCAAACTGGGCCATGCCCCGTGGTTTTTCCCCCTTTTCAGGGGTTTTCCACGTAAAAACTCTGGTGTCTCTTATGAATGCTACACCCTCTCACTTATCTGATTGTGTGCTGGATCTTCGTACAACGCTAAGACGTTAAACTATATATTTCTCTACCGCCGCGAATATTCCAGGACGCAACAGTTTGGCGCCGTCTGTGGGAAAGTGATTCCCGATTTGGGGGCAACTTCTGCTCCAATCTCAAAGGATCGCTCTTATCAACTTCCTGACATCAGTCATTATTGCATCAAATGCGGACTGGGGGGCAACTTTGACCCCAATTCTGGTCAAAAAGATCCTTCAATACTTCCAACATCAAGATGATATTTCAGAAAAATCCAAGCAATTGCAAGGATACTTTCTATCACTTCTAAGTTTCATACAGTCCCCTACAGGACTCATACTCCTTGGACAAGGTCTTGATCTAGACCTCAAAAAGGTAGTAATGGTCTAAAGATAGACCCCTCATTATCTTTGATTCAGGATATACGCGGCATTCGCCCCCTCCCAATCAAAGCAAAATCGATCCCAGGGGGATCCGATTAGACCTCTTCCACACAGGTTAACGTCATCGAGCAGGGCTCCGACATACAACCTCGGAAAGGTCTCACATCCTTGGTGGATTCTCCCGACCTCTTCCACACAGGTTAACGTCGTCGAGCAAAGGCTCCGACATACAACCTCGGAAAGGTCTCACATCCTTGGTGGATTCTCCCGACCTCTTCAACACAGGTTAACGTCGTCGAGCAAAGGCTCCAACATACAACCTCGGAAAGGTCTCACATCCTTGGTGGATTCTCCCGACCTCTTCCACACAGGTTAACGTCGTCGAGCAGGGCTCCGACATACAACCTCGGAAAGGTCTCACATCCTTGGTGGATTCTCCCGACCTCTTCCACACAGGTTAACGTCGTCGAGCAAAGGCTCCGACATACAACCTCGGAAAGGTCTCACATCCTTGGTGGATTCTCCCGACCTCTTTCACACAGGTTAACGTCGTCGAGCAGGGCTCCGACATACAACATCGGAAAGGTCTCACATCCTTAGTGGATTCTCCCGACCTCTTCCACACAGGTTAACGTCGTCGAGCAGGGCTCCGGCATACAACCTCGGAAAAGTCTCACATCATTGGTTAACGTCGCCAGAATGTCGTCAATGGACTTCTATCTGACTTCTCCACAATGTTAAAATTCTACACGATTTTGAATTTTCTCCTATCGCTGAACTTTTGCCTTGCAGGACTTTCGACGGACTAATACCCGGCACCGGAATTCTTCCTATTGTCGGACTAATACCCGACGTTGGACTTTTGCTCCTCAATGGACTTCTCCTTGACGTCGGACTTCTGCTCGTCAGCAGACTTCTACCAGACGTAGGACTTCTGCTAGTCAGAGGACTTCTACACGACGTCGGACTTCACCTTGTCATCAAACTTCTGCTCATCAGCGGACTTCTACTCGTCGTCAGACTTCTGTCTGTCGACGAACTTTCATCGGTCTTCTGCCAGAGGCCATACTTCTACCCGACGTCGAACTTCTGCTCGTCAGCAGACTTCTGCCCGACATCGGACTTCTGCTCGTCAGAAGACTTCTGCCTGACGACGGACTTCTGCTCGTCAGTGGACTTCTTCCCGTCGTAGAACTTCTGCTCATCAGCGGACTTCTACTCATCGTCAGACTTCTGCCTGTCGACGAACTTTCATCGGTCTTCTGCCTGACATCAGACTTCTGCTCGTCAGCGGACTTCTCCCCGTCGTAGAACTTCTGCTCATCAGCGGACTTCTACTCGTCGTTAGACTTCTGCCTGTCGACGAACTTTCATCGGTCTTCTGCCTGACATCAGACTTCTGCTCGTCAGCGGACTTCTCCCCGTCGTAGGACTTCTGCTCGTCAGCGGACTTCTGCCCGTCGATAAACTTTCATCGGTCTTCTGCCAGAGGCTGTACTTCTACACGACGTCGGATTTCACCTTGTCGTCGAACTTCTGCTCGTCAGCGGACTTCTACTCGTCGTCGGACTTCTGCCCGTCGATGAACTTTCATCGGTCTTCTGCCAGAGGTCGTACTTTTACACGACGTCGGATTTCACCTTGTCGTCGAACTTCTGCTCATCAGCGGACTTCTACTCGTCGTCAGACTTCTGCCTGTCGACGAACTTTCATCGGTCTTCTGCCAGAGGCCATACTTCTACACGACGTCGGACTTCTCTCTGTCGTCGGACTTTTTTGGGGTCAGCCAAGCATAACCGCGCGGTCAGCCAAGCAGCGCGCCTGTTTCGCGCGCGGCACGCGCTCGCCGGCGCCGCCGGCGGCAAGCGGCGGCGGCCCGCCGGCCGGCCGGCCGGTTCGGCCGCCTACGCGTATCCGGGCCCAAATTTTCGGCCCGGACGGTCCGATTCGGACTTTTTTGGGGTCCCCGGACATGTTTTTTTCGACGTTCCGGACTCGATTTCAGCACTTTCGGAGCTCAACGGGGCCTCTTAGATCAAGTTCGAGCAAGCCATTAATTTTCGGAACACAATTTTTTGCGATTCGGCCAAGGTAAAATTTCGGAACAAGTATTTTCGGACTTCTGGAGCTTCGACGTCCGAAAATAGGGGGGCAACTGATACGGCATCACAAAATTAGCTTGATCGGGCACGAATCTCAAGGCAAAAGCTAGTTGGAAACTTCAAAAAATTAATTCCGAGAGCACCCCAACTCCGATTTCAGCAAGCTTATAGTCGAACTGAGCGTCTCGGAAATACGAACTCAACGACACCAAATTCGACTCAATCCGAGCCCAAATGGGTCCGAATCATGGACCCGAAGTGCTGTTGAAAGGTTCAAACCGCAATTTGAGTTACCAAACGGACTCCGATTTTGACGAGCTTATACTCGAATCGAAGGGCTCGACGAGACGAATCCAACGAGCCCAAGATCACAGAATTCCGACATCACTAAGGCCTTCAAATGTCCAATGAACGGTGCATAATCGTAGGATTCAATATCGGCCGTCCATTTGACCACTCCCTATTCGCCCCTGATCTCACACCTATTTACGGGCCATGCCACTCTAGAAAAATCTATAAATAGAGCCCTCATTTCTCACAAGAGGAGATCCAAGCAAGAGAGAGAAGAAGAGAAGAGAAGGAAGGAGTTCCTCCTCGACAGCCGCCGGACCACCGCCGGACCACCACAGAACCTCGCCGGACCACCGCCGGACCACCGCAGGAATCTCGTCGGACCACCGCAGGAACCTCGCCGGACCACCACCTTAAGACCCGACGTTCAGCCCCGACGTCCTGCCAAAGACCCGACGTCTTGTTCAAGGCCCGACACTCAGTCCCCTACATCCTGCCAAAGACCCGACATCTTGTTCAAAGCCTGACACTCAGTTCCCTACTTCCTGCCAAAGACCCGACGTCTTGTTCAAGGCCCGACGTTAAGTCCCGACGTCCTGCTGAAGACCCGACGTCCTGTTTAAGACCTAACATCCTGCTTAAGACCCGACGTCCTACTCAAGGCTAGACCATCAACATCCGATCTTCCAAGTGACACTGGGACTAACACCTGACTCCTTATATCCTACCGCCTACGGTCCTTCAGGCCTTCATCGCCTACTACGGTCCGTCCGACCTCCATCAACAGACAACGGTCTTTCTGACCCCGGTCTCCTGCCGACCACGGTCTCCTGCCGACCACGGTCTCCTGCCGACTACGGTCCTTCAGGCCAAACAAACCTGTATATGTAACTCCTACCATGTAATGCAATCTATATGATGTACATTTGCTACATCAATCCAAGGCCTTCTCCTAAGGAAGGGCCTCATTTGTAATCGATTACAAATACTAGTGGATTCATTCAAACTGGGCCATGCCCCGTGGTTTTTCCCCCTTTTCAGGGGTTTTCCACGTAAAAACTCTGGTGTCTCTTATGAATGCTACACCCTCTCACTTATCTGCTTGTGTGCTGGATTTTCGTACAATGCTAAGACGCTAAACTAAATATTTCTCTACCGCCGCGAATATTCCAGGACGCAACAAACCTGAATCTAGCTCTTCTGAACAGTTTGAAAAATCCTACTAGAATATGACCTATTTATTAAGTAGGTCAACCAGAACCTAAATATTTTAGTCGGATTAATTGATTAGATCATTTAGTGATAGGAAATTATTAGGTGCGGATATTGAACTTAGAGATACGTCCGAATTACTGGATGCACTATGTACGCTCTGCTTATACTCTGCGTATGTTCTGCTTGCACTCTATTTATACTCTACGTACTTGTAGATACACAACAAATAAGTAGCAAATCTTCACAACTACATATTTGTTGTTTTTTTACTGCGTATCTACAAATATGCATTATATATGTAGTAAATACATAAAGTATAGGCATAATTTAAGCATAAAATATGTAGTATCCGGACTCATCTTTACTTCTGATGTCGCACCTAATAATCTCTCGTGACACCCTTAATTTATTTTAATTCAAACTAAGTACAAGTATTCTCAAACTTTTAACATCCAAACAGCCCACATATAACTATCCCCTCCGCAAGTTATCGAGTGGTCCTCAGTTAGAAGCAGTTCTAAGTTCTAACATAAATACTATATTCAATCCTTTTGTTTGCAAAAATAACTATTAATTTATCAAGCAGCCTTTCATCCTAAACAAAAAAATAAAATAAATTCGAGTAGCTCAATCGTCAGCCAAGCGGCACTTCTGAAAGGAACTCTGGAAAGTCATCCATGGCCTTCACTTATCTCAAAGCAGGAACTCCTCGCCTTCCTCACTCCATAGAATCGAAGAAGACACGGCATTGTTATACCTGAACAAACGAAGGAGAAAGAGGACGATGAGCGTTTATCGAATCCAATAACAGTAAAAGAAAAGGAAAATTATTGTTATCTTTTTAGATAAAATGGATCATAACTGTGCCTCAAACTGGAGAAGGAGATGTGGCCCATTATCCTGCGACGTGCCTGAGGATTTTCTTTACTTGCTGCAATCTGATCCTCCAAATAAACTTGCTCTGTTCTTCAATAGGTCAGTTCAATCGCTCTTTTTTTCTGGCTTTTCTAATAATGCTTATGATTGTCAGCTTTATTAAAGCTAACTGCTTGCTTTAAGCCGAATTAAAAGTTAACAATTCAGCCAACTTCAGGGGCGGTTTGGTAGCACGATTTAGGTCGGATTTGAGGCGGATTTGCACGAAATCCAGCCTAATGGCCTAAAATGCAAAGCCAAATCTCACTGCAAATTAAAGCCGCCGTAGGGTCATTTAGTGCTAAATCCTGGATTTCTGAAATCCTGTTTTTTGTCGGATTTATGAAATCCAATAGCTTGTGAGGAAGATTCCACTCATTAAATCCGCTCTTTAGCTAAACACTTACACGAGATTTAATATGATTTATCATGAGTGTTACCAAACAATTTTTAGGATTTATACCCCTCAGAATTTATCAAATCTAGATTTAAAGGATTTACGATATGCTTCTTAAATCAAATCCTGAGTGCTATCAAACAGCCCCTTAGAGTTGCTTTGCACAAATGACTCTCCTCTACTCTCAAAAGTCAATCCGTCCCCTTTGTCGATGTGCTACAGTGGTGGAGCTTCGAGACCTTATCGGCAAGAAAACATAAGCTCTAGAGAGACCGACATTGGGCTAATTTTTAGAGAAGAGCAAGTGAATAATGATAATTAGAAAAAAGAACAAATTGAATTAAAATTTTAAAAAGCAGCAAATACGCCATGCAAATAGGCACATTCCCTAGAGAGAGAAAATGAGAGGGAGAGAGGAAGGGCAATAAGAGAAAGTGTGGGCGGGTAGAGAGAGAGGGGCAAACATGTCATGCATTTTCCATAAAGAGAAAAAATGAGAGGCTAGCTCACAAGCTAGAACAAATCCGCAGGTTTTACATTTCAAAAATTATCACATACTTCTCTAAAACTGTCACAAAATAGCCCAATAGGGGAGAAAAAAAATTAATGCATGGAGTTAAAGCACCATCCAAACAACCATTAGAAACTCCTCAAAATCTGCAGCAAATAGGGACCGAAGGGACAACAGCCAAGGAAAAAATGAAGCATCAAAATAGCAGGCAATGGGTATAGAAATATGGGGGACATCTGTCAAGGGGAAAACACAGCAGACAATGAACACAAAAATCAAAAATCAACATAGAGAAGTTCAAACAATATGTTTGGAAATTCCAAATAGCACACACAGTATCTAGGGAATTCCAAACATCATTTCAGGAATTCAAATTAGCACACAGAACACCTTATTTGCATCAAATCTTCATTGGTAGAGAATTCTCATCTCCTGATGATAACGTCTCAAAATTTTGAAGATGTGACATTTCCATTTCTTGAATTAACACGTCATACTTTCTTTGGATGATTTCATTTTCTTGCACAAATTCAGACAAAAGTTGAAGCTTCCTATTGTTTTTAGCTTTTGGCATAAAAATATATTTTCTCTTGCATTTTGTAAAGCTCATTCTAAAGTGGATAAGTAGAACATTCTTCTGGTGAAACCCATCTAATTATTGAAACATTCTCAGATGAGAAAGAAAGTTGACTTTCAAAATTTGCATGATCAAATTCATCTTGGGACTCCTTTGCACATGATTTGAAACTTTGGCTTTTTGATTGATTGGACTATTTATTTTTTATTTTTTATTTTTAAAATGAAAGAAAAACTCACATGACCTAGGCTTTGATACCAAATTTGTGCAACTAAAAAAATTACATTAAAATTGCGAACTAAAAGTCTTCCTTACCATAAACATAGACATACACATATATATTATAACAATACTAGGACACAACACCTTACAACTTATATTAACTAAGAGAAGAAAGATACAGATGGGAGAAGAAAGATACATATGGGGCGGGAACCATGGATAGAGAAGAAGAGGTAGAAAACCAAGATGAAATCATAAAGGCGAAGGGGAAAGAAGGCTAGCTCGCAAGCTAGAACAAACCCTCAAGTTTTACATTCCAAAAATTATCACATATCTCTAAAAATGCCACAAAACAACCCCGTTTATAAGGGAGAAAAAATAATTAATGCATGGAGTTAAAGTATAACCGCGCGGTCAGCCAAGCAGCGCGCCTGTTCGCGCGCGGCACGCGCTCGCCGGCGCCGCCGGCGGCAAGCGGCGGCCGGCCGGCCGGCCGGCCGGTTCGGCCGCCTACGCGTATCCGGGCCCAATTTTCGGCCCGGACGGTCCGATTCGGACTTTTTTGGGGTCCCCGGACATGTTTTTCGACGTTCCGGACTCGATTTCAGCACTTTCGGAGCTCAACGGGGCCTCTTAGATCAAGTTCGAGCAAGCCATTAATTTTCGGAACACAATTTTTTGCGATTCGGCCAAGGTAAAATTTCGGAACAAGTATTTTCGGACTTCTGGAGCTTCGACGTCCGAAAATAGGGGGGCAACTGATACGGCATCACAAAATTAGCTTGATCGGGCACGAATCTCAAGGCAAAAGCTAGTTGGAAACTTCAAAAATTAATTCCGAGAGCACCCCAACTCCGATTTCAGCAAGCTTATAGTCGAACTGAGCGTCTCGGAAATACGAACTCAACGACACCAAATTCGACTCAATCCGAGCCCAAATGGGTCCGAATCATGGACCCGAAGTGCTGTTGAAAGGTTCAAACCGCAATTTGAGTTACCAAACGGACTCCGATTTTGACGAGCTTATACTCGAATCGAAGGGCTCGACGAGACGAATCCAACGAGCCCAAGATCACAGAATTCCGACATCACTAAGGCCTTCAAATGTCCAATGAACGGTGCATAATCGTAGGATTCAATATCGGCCGTCCATTTGACCACTCCCTATTCGCCCCTGATCTCACACCTATTTACGGGCCATGCCACTCTAGAAAATCTATAAATAGAGCCCTCATTTCTCACAAGAGGAGATCCAAGCAAGAGAGAGAAGAAGAGAAGAGAAGGAAGGAGTTCCTCCTCGACAGCCGCCGGACCACCGCCGGACCACCACAGAACCTCGCCGGACCACCGCCGGACCACCGCAGGAATCTCGTCGGACCACCGCAGGAACCTCGCCGGACCACCACCTTAAGACCCGACGTTCAGCCCCGACGTCCTGCCAAAGACCCGACGTCTTGTTCAAGGCCCGACACTCAGTCCCTACATCCTGCCAAAGACCCGACATCTTGTTCAAAGCCTGACACTCAGTCCCTACTTCCTGCCAAAGACCCGACGTCTTGTTCAAGGCCCGACGTTAAGTCCCGACGTCCTGCTGAAGACCCGACGTCCTGTTTAAGACCTAACATCCTGCTTAAGACCCGACGTCCTACTCAAGGCTAGACCATCAACATCCGATCTTCCAAGTGACACTGGGACTAACACCTGACTCCTTATATCCTACCGCCTACGGTCCTTCAGGCCTTCATCGCCTACTACGGTCCGTCCGACCTCCATCAACAGACAACGGTCTTTCTGACTTCATGCATTAATTATTTTTTTTCTCCCCTATAAATGGGAATGTTTTGTGACAATTTTAGAGATATGTGATAATTTTTGGAATGTAAAACCCGAGGATTTGTTCTAGCTTGCGAGCTAGCATCCTTTCCCCTTTCCATATACTATTTCATCTCAATTTTCTACCACGTCTTCTCTATCCACGATTCTAGCCCTATCTATATCTTTCTTCTCTTTATTAATATAAATTGTTAAATGTTGTGTTATAGTATTGTTATATTATATATATGTTTGTCTATGTTTATAGCAAGGAAGACTTTTAGTTTACAATCATAATATAATTTTTTGGTTGCAACAATTTGGTATTATAGTCTAGGTCATGTAAGTTTTCTTTTTTTTTTTTTAAATAAAAATAAATAAAATGGATAGTCCAATCAATCCAAAAGCCAAAGTTTCAAGTTATGATGTGAAGGAGTCCCAAGATGAATTTGATCCTATAAATTTTGAAAGTCAACCTTCTTTGCCATTTATTTCGGATGAGAGAATTCCAACAAACAGATGGGTTTCGCCACTAGGATGTTCTATTGATCCACTTCAGATTGAACTTTACAAAATAGAAGAGAAAATGTACTTTTCTGTCAAACAATATAAAAATAGGAAGCTTCAACTTTTGAAACGATATCATCAGGAGATGAGAATTCTCTACTAAGGGAGAATTGATGCAATCAAGGTGCTGTGTGTGCTGTTTGGAATTCCTAAAATGCTGTTTTGAATTCCCTACGTGTTGTATGTGTTGTTTGAAATTACCAAACAATTTGTTTGAACTTCTCTAGGCTGATTTTCGGTTTCTGTGTTCATAGGTTGCTTTGTTTTCCCCTTGGCAACTATTCATTCGGTTTGAGTTGTTGTCCCTTTGGTTTCTGTGTCCATTAGCTACTGTTTTGATGCTTCATTTTTCCTTAGCTGTTGTCCCATCGATCCCTTTTTGCTGCAGATTTTGAGGAGTTTCTAATGGCTGTTTGAGTGGTACTTCAATTCCATGCATTAATTATTTTTCCTTTTTTTTTCTCCCCTATAAATGGGGCTATTTTGTGAAAGTTTTAGAGATATGTAATGATTTTTGGATGTAAAATATGCGGATTTATTCTAGCTTTCGAGCTAGCCTCCTTTCCCCTTCCCCTATACTATTTCGTCTCGATTTTCTAATGACCCTGTTAGGAGAGTAGACATATTCGATTTGGCCTATGTTAAGAAAGGTAGAGATAGATCTAAAAAGACTTGGTTAGTAAATATTAGAAATGACATTTCTTCATTAGATTTAAATGAGAATTTGATTAATAACATAACACAATAGAGAAAAAAGATTCATATAGCCAATCTCACGCAGTAGGATAAAGGCTTGATGTTGTTGTAGTTGTATAGGGCACATAAAATTTAATTTCCTTTTATAAAACTAACATTTAGTTTTCTAGCTTCATTTGCAATAGATTATGCAAGCTTAAAAAAGAAGATCAACTCTTTTTTTTTTAATTAAAATTTCAAATAATTATTCATTGAATAGTATTTTATAAATAATATATTTAGATAATATAATTATAATTTTTCATTAAAGGTATTATGTATAGCCTAATAGGCTGAATGAATACTCATAACTTAATACAGACATCTCCCCATCTACTTTGTAAAATTTTAACATTAGTTGAGGTTTCTTTCAGGTTTTTATTGAAAATTAAATAGTTTTATAAAATATCTTATTTGAGCATTAAATAAGGAAAAAAAAAAGAAATAATTTCCTCTATTTGAAAGATTTTATTTTGCTCTCATAGAATGAAGTGCAAGAATTTCATATTAGTCAAATTATTCTTATTTTAGTAAAAAAATAATCTGATTTATCAGTAGATGATATATATTACATTAATTATAGTTTTTTTCTCTTAAAATTAGAGAATAATGTTTAAATGGATGTAATAAATGTAAAGTTTTAGAAATTTATATATTTTATAAATAGATTATAATTGAAATGTATGCATTTTAAAATTAATATACAATTCAAATTTATTGATTTTTTTATTTGTTATTATGCATTAAAATATGGTGAATAATGACGAGTGGTGACTGATGATTATCATGGGTGGTGACAACAGGCAATGGCGATCGGTGGATAGGGGTGTCAATTTTAGGTCACGAGTCAGGTTCAGGTCGAACCCGAAATTGACTCGGCACTATTCAGGTTCGGGTCAACACGACCCGTTTTTGTAAACGGGTCGATTTTCTGGACCCAAACCGACCCGCTTCGGGTTCGGGTCAACCCTACCCGACCCGCGGATAGGCAATTGACGGCTCGAGTCGCTCGACGCGAAACTGGCAAGGTGTGCGGGCTGCCTGTCTACCTGATGCGGGACGCGGGGTGCAACCTGTCTGCCTGATGCGGGACGCGGGGGCCGGGGTGCGCGCGAGGGCGCGGTTGCGTGGGGGCGAGCACGAGGGCTCGACGCGGGACGTGGGGGCGCTCGAGTGCGCGACGCGGAATGCTGGAACTGACGCGGGGGCAGCTGGGGCAGCGGGGGCGGGGTCCTTCGGGCAGACTTTTATGTGTTATTCCGGGTTAGTTCGGGTCATTCCCAGGTTTCCGGGTCAACCTGAACCCGACCCGTTTTGGGTTCGGGTCGGATTTTCGGGTCGGGTCCATTATTGACAGGTCTATCGGTGGACGGTGGTGATCGTGAATGAGGAAAAATGTGTTCATAGGCTAATAGATGAATTCTAAAGTTAATTCTCAAAAATTCAAAATTCCTTTTAGAAATGCTTTATGTTTAGTTTACTTTGGTTGGAGAGTTTTTGGGTTTGCTGCACTTTGAATGTTAAGGGTGTTGTAAATCTAAAGTATTTTTTGGAGAAATTTGAAGCCTGTGTCAGCTCTTTTGTTTTTTTTGAAATTGCTTGAATTACTAATTTTGAATACATCGTGACCCATCCCAACAAGCTCGTGGTAGTATCATCTTTCCCTTCACAATTCACATTGTCAATCCTCTTGTAGTTCCCTTACTGATCTCATCACAATTTTTCCCTCAAATCTCATCATGATATCTTCCACTCCTCACATTTCATTAATCTAGTTAAAAATTTTTCCTCCCACGCCGCGACGTATTGATATTCTCCAATTTTGACGACAAAGATGTCGCAGCGATGTTAGGATTATATACTACAGGAAAATGTCATATTATCGGCGGTATATACGTCGGTAAGTTAATGGCGGTAATTCCGCCGGAACGATCGCCTTAAAATTATCAGTGTATTTGCCTCCGGTACGCCCGCCACTTTTTTCGACGTATATATTGCCGTTGGAAAGTTCGACGGTAATATCAAAGTTTCCTATAGTGATACTTGTGAGACCAACTAACCCTACTTCTGTTATGTCCTTATTTTTTAGTATGGCTTGTGTTTGTTTTTTTTTTATTTTTTTTAAATTTAATTTAGTTTTCAGTAATTCAGATTAAATATATAAGCACATGTTCCTTAAATTTAAATTCTAAAAACAAAATAGAATTAAAATTAAAAAAAAAATATCAATGTCCTTGCATTAATTATATTTTTGAGCAATAAACATGGGCATACTATTTATTTTAAATGTCATTGATTTTTTTCTTGTTATTTATTTATTTTGGTTTCCCGTACTTAAAAAAAAAAAAAAACAAAGCATCCAAAACAACCTGGCCAACGCAACAATTTTCCTATGTCCGTGCCCTAACCTGCGCCTTCTGCTTTCCTGCACCCGTGCCTACTCTTCTCAGTGTCAAGTAGAGATCAAGGCCGTCAACTAGCCCCGTCGCCCGTCCGCCTCTTCTCCTTTGCATGCAGAGGACAAGTCCAGCCACCTTTCTCTTTGCCTCTCCTTCACACACAGAGACTTAGAGCAAGGCCACTCGCCTTGCCTGATCCCATCGCCACCTCACCTGATAACGTCGCCGCCTCGCCTAATCCCGTTGTCGCATCTCCGGTTAGGAACGCCTCTTCTTCTCTTTCCGCATTATTATACATTTATGCTGCAGTTTGCATAATTTTGAAACAATAAAATTTTATATACATATCAAATTTAGTTCAGATAAATTCCTCAATTCAGGTAGGACGCATATGGAGAGATTTTCTTAGGAAGATATGAAAATTAAATTTATTATTATGTTCAGATGATACAAAGAAAAGAAATGAGATACAAGTAGAAATAAAGTCTATGGATTTTAACGTCAAGTATGATGATTATACATGACTTTACAACAACATCAATCCTTTATCCCATTATGGGGGTCGGCTATATGAATCATTTTTCTCTATTGTGTTCTATTAAGAGTCAAATTCTTATTTAAATATAATAAAGAAATATCATTTCTATTCTTTTATAACTAAGTCTTTTTAGGTCTACCTCTACCTTTCTTAACAGAAGCCAATACATCTACACTGCTAATCGTGTCATTTAAAGGCCGCTGTTTTATGTGACCAAACTATCTAAGACGACTCTCCCTAATCTTATCTTCCATTGGAGTTACTCCAATCTTTTTATTAATATGCTCATTTCGTATCCTATCTCTAAAAGTAAAGCCACTCATCCACTTGAGAATCCTCATATTTACAACACTTAATAATATGCTTCTCTTTTACTGACCAACATTTTGCACCATAAAATTTTGCAGGTCTCACCACCATATTATAGAATTATCCCTCAAGTAATTCGGGTGCATAAAGATGATAGAACTATCAATTTGATTGTGTTTTTGTTTAAGTAAAGAATTATCTTTTAAGGGCATGATGAATCTAATAAATAAAAAAAAATGAAAATTTTCTTGAGCTAATAAATTTTTTGGTTGAGCATAATGAAGATATATATAGTATTGTTTTAAATAATGCTCCAAATAATTTAAAATTAATGGTTACTAGCATTTAAAAAAAAACTAGACATTCATTGAATGCAATTGCAAGTTTTATAATAACTTAGAGGTGTTTTTTCCCTCAATTTTAGTTGTTGAATTTTATGATTTCTCCGCAAAAGAGTAAATTACTATTGTGTTACGCAATATGAATGAAGATTGTTACATAATTGAGCGATTTTTTGGTATTGTGCATGTTCTAGAGATAATAATCAAGTGCCTTAAAGCGGAAAATGAACAATTATTCTCAACTAATGGCTTAAGTAGAATTCACTGATAAGGTTGTGCTGGAATTAGTAATATGAGAGGAGATTTTAATGGGTTAAGTGCTCTATTCATGAATGAAATTAAATTAGCACATTTTATTTACTATTTTGCACACCAATTTCAATCAACTTTAGCATCTATTGTAAAAATTCATATTCAATTTTACTTATTATTTACTGTAATTTTTAATATGTTGTTTCATGAAAATGTTGTGATGAACTTAGGGAAAAATGATGAGAGAAGATGTTAAATGCATTAGGAAATAGAGAGCTTTTCATAGGAGCTAATAATGAGAGGTTGTATGTGGCATGTTTGTCAACAAAGATAAATTAATCACAATGGTACACTTCTATCCAATTTTGCTTTAGTAAATCTAATGAGTTTTGGTAATTAGTTAAAAACTTATATTATGAATATGCAGTTTGATGCACAAATCTCATCTTGAAATGCAATCTTGTTGAGAAAATGACTAGGAGAAAAAACACCATCTTATATCCCCTTATTTTCAACCTTTTGAAACTGATATTATTTTTTCCTGTTGCTACAATAAGTGTTTAAATATCTTTTTGAATTTTTTTAAAAATTATATTACAAAAAATCGACAACTAAATATAAATAAAGATTAATGGATGAATGACATTTTGGTCATTTAAACTTAAAAAGAAATATTGAATTGAATCAATGATAAAGTAATCATTAATAATTTTAAATTATAAATAACAGGCACTATTAATTATAACTTTTTTATCTTCATATATTTTACTTTTTACCCTAAAAAATTCTGTAGCCGACCCCACGTATTGGGATAAAGGCTCGATGTTGTTGTACACTAAAAAATTCTGAACAATTTTTTTTTTTAAACCATGGAGTATTTTGTACGTTGTTTTGCCACTAGTGATATTTAAATAAACAAACACTTGTTCTCTACCCCTTAGTGTCACAGATTCGTGTTGTTCTTCAGTTCAAGCTGATTGGCCGATTAGAATCAATGACAATGAGGCGAGTCAGAGAGAAATTAAGCAGGAGAAGCTTATTGGGATAGCAAATCCCTCATCTTCAATACCCTCTTCTTATCCCATTCCTGGGATCAGGGTTTTAATGTGCTTATTTTATATCTTTTGTTTTTACGCGGCAGGCTTCGGATTGCGATGGACGGAGAGGAGCTGACGGCCCAACAGACGGCTTTATATGACCGACAGATCCGAGTATGGGGCGTCTATGCGCAGAAACGGTGACTTGTTTCTTCTTTCACCTTTTGTTTTCAAAATATTTGTACTGGTTTCTCTTTGATTTTAATATACAAAATATTTTTCTATAACTTTCTCCCTGCTGCTTTCTAATGTTAGGTTAAGCAAGGCCAATGTGCTGGTTAGTGGACTGAATGGGACACTTGCTGAGGTATAGAACTTCGACAAATTTACTTTATTTTGCTGAGATTGCCTATTATGCTTGTATCTGCATATCTGTCTTCTATCTCATGAGCGTTTCAACGTTTGGATATACAAACCTGTGCTTTCTTATTATCTACTATCTATTATGTAAAAGTATTTCGAAGGAATTTATCATCTGAATCGTGAGCTAAGTTTTTTTTGCATTCACAAGCACCCCATTATTTAGTTGTGTTTCCTGTCATACACCGTCAATTCAACAAAAGTTAACAAGGTCCGTGAGAAAATTCATGTAGACTTGTTTTCTTCCCAGCAAGTGAAAGGGCTTTTAATGATTTCGTTATAACACACGCTAGATGATAATATAAGATTAATAACATTAAGTGTGATCTGAAACCCAAGGATCAAGTAGCCAAGAGTTGGTTAAATTATCGGATGCTTGAATACAAGCTGGTAGGGAATTGTGGACTAGGTCGTGTAGATGAGTTAGCCAGAAGGATGAGGATTCCAGGAAATAAAAATCTGAAATCTCAGATGTAGCACTTGAAGTTCTCTGCTTTTCATTGCATTAAATGGTCCTATTTATAATGTTAAAAAGGGATTCAAAATCATAACTAATTGGAAGTATGAATGAGAGAATATCTCCCTAAAATTCAAGAAAATTAAAACTTCTTTCTTATTTTCTTGGTAACCAATTCCCAAGTACAAAGATTGAATAAAACAAAAGCTTAAAAACCAAGAAATGGATTGGAGAAAAGATGAGAATAGTGATAAGTATTGAAATTCAAATAAAACTTCAGCCTTACATGGGTTGACCTATAGTTGTTGAGTAAAATGTGCTTTTGGTACAAGCTTGATAGGTGGAGTGATTGTTTATGAAGTAAAGTTGTTTGTTGGGGTGTGATTTAGAAAAAGACAATCCAGGAAAATGAATTTATTTTTGAATGATATTTCTTTCTTTGGGGTAAATTATAACAAATTAGAAATTCTCTTCATTGAAGGTGGCATCAGCAGTGCATATACCTATTTTGTGGCAGGATGGTAGTACTTGTATTTTTATTTTTTTTGAGTGGAAGCCAATAAAAATACATTTAACTATTCTTGATCAAGTTTTGCTTTGTTTTGAAAATGTGCATGGTCCAAGGCAATATTTTCAAATATTTTGTGAATAAGATTATTTAAGGTGTTGAAGTAAGGGAAGAATTTGGCTAGGACTTGAGTTGGCCTTTTGTACCCAAAGGCCATTATATGCAATCGGTTTATGATGAGAAGATTGTTAAGACAACTTTATGCCAATGTTATTTTGGAAAGAAGAGAGCTCCTGTGATAACAAGTAGGTGGTTGTTCTTTAGTGCAGCCAACCCCTTTTGTTGGTGTATTTACGCACAAGAGGACTCATGTATTGTTTTTTTTTCCCTTTAAAATGTGATGAGAGAGGATGATTAAAAAAGTTAATTGACATTATTAGATCTGACTCTTTTATTTTCTACATTGAGTTGTTTTTTTATCATGTTTAAATAAAGGTTGGGAAGATATATTTACGTCACTTTTGACTTTTGGTAGAAAAATGTAGTTGCCAATAAAAGAACAAACCATTGAACCCCATATATGTTAATGATGGTATGGCTAAGCCTATGGGCCCCGCTAAGGTGGGCGGCAGGTAGGAAGAGCAAAAGGGATTAATTCCACTTTAATTACTTACCATGGATAACTAAAATTGGGAGGGAATTAGGAAAATTTATTTAGAGAAAGAGGACTGATTTGAATTCAAATTTGAGAGTGAAGTAGGAAGGTTTATATTAGGGTTCAATAGGTTGTTTTATTTTCATTATGTGAATTGTATTTGGCCGTAGTTTTATTTGGAGTTGTTCCTGGTGGTGCCTAGGGTTTGTGAAGAGTCGATCTACCTCTTGAATAGTATATCAACTTGTATCTTGGTTTGTTGTGCCAATTTAAAAAATTTTCTCGTTGATTTTTGTTGCATTTTATCTTTGTTATTGCTGTTTTTGCTCTGTGGAGATCATATTCCTATCAAATTGGTATTAGAGCACTTTTTTTGGGACCTATGGTGGTTAAGAAGTTTGATGCGTTGGAGGAGAGGCTTGATGGGGAAGTTGAAAGTTTGAAATATGAATTTAAAAAGCGAGTTTTAGCAATTGAGGGTAGACTTTTAAATTTGGAAGAAATGATGAAAAATATATTAGGGTCTCAAGCCAAGATGACATCATCTGAGGCAAGGGCACCGTTGATCAGACAAGGAATTGGGGGAAACTCCAATATAAGGATGATGGAGGAGGATTAGAAGGTGGAAATTTGGAGTAAGAAGAGTAGATATCATGTTTGAGTCATTTCTAAGGAGGGGAATGGGTGAATGAGTGAGATTTTTGGTGGAGCTGCAATGTTTGGAAGGAGAAGAAGATGTTAAGAAGATAGAAGCACCAAACATGGTTCGACCACTCCTACAACAGTATCGGGTGGTGTTCCAACCAATTTAGGGGTTGCCTCCTCCGCGGAACACGAACATGCTATCATCTTGAAGGAGTCTCACCTATCAATGTTCGTCTGCACTGTTATCCCCAAATCCAAGAGGATGAGATCGAGAGATTGATCAGGGAGATGCTGGAATTAAGAAAGTTTATTTAGGGAAAGAGGACTGATTTGAATTTAAACTTGGGTGGAAATTAGGAAATGTTTATTTAGAGAAATATAGCTTATTTGAATTCATATTTGGGAGGACAGTATGAAGGTTTGCATTAGGGTTAATTGGGTTATTTTATTTTCATTATGTGAGCTATGTTTGTCTGTAATTTTCTTTGGAGTTATTTCTAGCTGCACCTAGGGTTTGTGGAGAGTCGATATACCTCTCGAATAGTAGATCAACTTGTATCTTAGTTTGTTGTGTCGATATAAAAATCTTTCTCGTTGATTTCAGTTACGTTTTGTCTTTGTTATTGCTATTTTTGCTGTGTAAAGATCCAATTCCTATCAGTTAAGTGTGGAAGATTGTTTATAAATGAGGATAAAACTTTGATTTATTGGGAATTTGGTATGTTATGTTTTATTAACTCACAATTATCATAATGAAATCCTTTAGTATTAATATTTTTGAATAATAAAGAAAAAATAGTTTTGAGTAATAAACGGAGGGAGGAGATGTCGATGTTGGATCCATATCTTTTTTTATTAAATTTAAAAGTTTCAGAAGGAAATATAATATAACAGGCAATTAGGAGTTTCCTTAGTCATTGGATTCCTCAAGGTGGTACAGACAATCTCTTTCCTTAATAAGTCCAAGTGTCATCCTTATGCCTGGTTTCTGAAATGCACATGTGAAGGATAAAATACGATACTTCATTTTGAGTATGCATTTAACTTTTAGATAACAAGTTGATGAATAATTTAGATAAGTGGAGGACATTTCAAAGTGCGAGGGATTTATTTGCAAGAATGTCTTCGTGGCCAGCAATGATCATCATTGATCTTATGTCAGTGGTTAATTTCTTGTTACTAGGATCAAAAGTATGTGAAATAAATTTATGTGAAAAGTTGGGCATATGGCCTATAGCTCCTGAATCAATAATCTATGAGCTGGGATTGAGTATCTCTTAGTTTTTCAAAGCAAGAGAAGAGAAGATGATACCTGGGAATTCAAGAGAACAAGTATGCATCTTATTAGTCTTTGCTTTTGATACTTGCAAAATTTTCAACTTTTCTGTATCTTATTTTTTGAACTCAATGTGTGATTCTTTATTGTTACCTTTTGCACGTGTTATATGTGCATGTCTATATTTTTTTGCTTGCCCACCTAGTGTTGTTCAGCTTTTCCTTGGTGGTTTGCCATGAAGGTTCTAACATCTTTCCTTTGTATGCTGAGTATTATTGCAATATGTGTACCTTATTAATCTCTATTGGCCATCTTTATTGGCTGTGGTTGTTTGTGCTCCTCAAAAGAAGAGAGTTTTGAAGTAAGGTGTTCAATTTTAGCAGCCTTCGGCATTAGGGCTGATCCTTCTATGAGGTTATTGACAATTATGATTCCCCTTCTCCCTTCTTTCATTCGAATGATGATAATGACCTCATTTAATAAAGGTAAATAATCTTTTTGGAGAATTTATACTCTTGCAGTATCATACTAAATATTTAATATAGCAAGTAAATCATAAATTTATCCTTTTTTAACAAAATATTAGGAGGTGAGCATCTTTGTTGTATTCTATTTTGATTCACAGATCATGATTCATTCTTGTCAAAGGTCTTGTAGTCGAATAGAGTATATTGTGATAGATTATTCTTTTTGCTTTCTGGTCGAGATCTTGGTTTTGATCTCATAGATTTGGGGTGCATCATGATCTTTAAAATTTGTTTGATTTATTGTATCCCAAATTTCCTTTATTGAAGAAAGGTGCATGCAGTTTCCACTTATATTAGGAACCATGGAATTCCATAATCAAGATGTCATCATTGATTCCTATTCCTCCCAAGTATTGAATGTGGGATTGCCTTGTTGAGATCCAATTCTAAGTAAACGATCCAATTTTCCTCTTCCTTTTAAGAAAGTGTGAATTGATTGTGATCTTTTATGATAATTTTTTTCATTCAAATGATGTATTGAAGGGCTATTTTGTAAATTTCCTATTGGACTTGTGCTGTCTCTCTTGGTTCAAAATAAACAAAGACCAATTGTGATCCATCGGAAGTAAATGTGTTGGTACTTGGTTGCAAAGTGAAAGATGGATAGAGTAAGACTACAGTGATGAAGGTTATAAATCATAAGATTAGGTTGAACAAAAAGAGAATTGCGATAATGAATGCTTAAGTTCTAAGTAATACAATAATGAAGGATGTGGATTTTATAAATGCTAAGAAAAAAAGCCTAAGGCTCTAATACCATGATAATAATTTAAGAGAGTTGGTTGATTATTTCATTATAACATTTGTGTAATGTTTATACAATTTTAGGACTTTTTTTATAGGATATATACAAAATGTAAAAAGAAGAATTATAATAGTCCACAAATTGATGAGTAGGTAGAATAATTGTAGAATAA
Source organism: Dendrobium officinale (assembly GCA_019514585.1). Taxonomy (NCBI): domain Eukaryota; kingdom Viridiplantae; phylum Streptophyta; class Magnoliopsida; order Asparagales; family Orchidaceae; genus Dendrobium; species Dendrobium officinale. The sequence goes on from CM033682.1 coordinate 83,294,760, forward strand.
TTATATTATTTTATAGTATGAGGCTTTAACTTGGGGGACTGAGAAATTTTTTACTTTTGGTATTTTTGGGTTATAAATATGCTTGTGACATGTTAAATTCATTAATTATTTGAGTACAATATGTATTTTCTTTTTGTTTCTTATGTGTTATTAGATGCTGATTTTTCAAGTGCTTACAAGTTTTGATGCCAACTTTGTGGAGATAAATCCTCTATTTGCTAGTATGAGTTTTCAATTCTTTAATTGGCAATCTCAATGTTTGTTCCATCATCTAATTATTTAGTGATTGATTTGTTTCTGTGATAGAGATTTTATCAAATGCGTCACAACACACTGATTTTTTATTTTCATGTTGTGAATTCTAATAATTGCAAAGTTTAATATATTGGTTCTTAAATTTATTGTGCAATTTCAGATTTTGGTGACTTTTTTATGTTTATGTTTGGAACGGATGAAATGTGCTTTATGATTTTGCTTCAACAAAGATTAATCTTTAATTTTATTCCGAGTGAATGATTATGTACCCAACTTTACTAATTAGTTTTGGACTTTAAGATGAAGAGACGTAATATAAAAAATAAAGTAAAATATTGTTCTAGGATTAATTGGGGGCATTTAAAGAACACAAAATATATTTTTAGGAGTATATATTCTAGATCTTATGATTTTATCTGTGCATAACGAAGCTAATGTTATGTGCAAAAAAATAGCTAGTGATATTAAGAATATTGTAAAGGATGTGTTTGGAGAAAGAAAAAAGTTCCTAATAGTAAACATAGTTGATAGTGGAATCAAAATTTGTAAGAAAAGATAAAAAAATAAGAAGTTTTGTTATAAAAATTAGTTTAAATTTAGAAACTCTGAAAATTGGGAGAGATATAAAGAGGCCTATAAAGAGTTTAAGAAAGCAATATGCGATGCAAAGATTTTAGCTTTTAATGATCTATATAATAGATTAAATATTGAGGATATATATATATATATATATATATATATATATATATATATATATATATATATATATATATATATATATATATATATATATATATATATATATATATATATATATAAGTTAGTCAAATAAAGAGATACGAGTAGTAATGATTTAGTTCAAGCGAAGAGTATTAGGGATGAAGATCAAAAAGTGATTTTATTTGATGAAGATATTCAACAAATGTATATGAGATATTTTTCTAAGCTTTTCAATGAAGATTGTGAGAATATGATTGACTTTAGTGACCTTAGCACTCTAAATGAAAATATATAATCTTGTTTTTATCGGTGTATTAGTAAAGCCTAAGTTAGAGGGACTTTAAAGAAAATGAAGTGTAAAAAAACAGTTGGATCTGATGATATTCCAATAGAGGTGTGGAAATATTTAGGAGATGAAGGAATTTCTTAGCTTGCTAAACTTTTTAAAATTATTTTGAAGGTTAAAAAGATACCAGATGAGTGGAAAATGAGTGTTGATTCCTATTTTTAAGAATAAAGGTGATACACAAGATTGTGCAAATTATAGAAGAATTTAGTTAATGTGTCATACTTTAAAACTATGGGAGAGAGTTATGGAGCATAGGTTATGACATGATACTAATGTTTCTCAATTTGAATTCATGCCGGGTAGATTTACTATGAATCTATACATTTATTGAGAGATTTGATGGAAAAGTATATAGAGAATAAGGAGGATCTACATATGATATTTATTGCTTTAGATAAAGCATATGATAAAGTTCCAAGAGAAGTGCTATGGAGAGTTCTAGAAAAGAAAGGAGTTAATAAATGCTTAAATTCAAGTCATTAAGGATATGTATGCAAGTTTTGTTATTTGTATTCAAACATAAGGTGGTTTGACCAAGTATTTTCCTATTTCAGTTGGATTACATTAAGGATTAGCCTTAAGCCCATATGTTTTTTGCTTTAGTCTATGATGCACGGACACGGACACGGCGACACGGACACGACACGACACGGACACGGGACACGGCATTTTTTAAAAATATAGGACACGGGTGCGGCGTGGACACGGCATAATAATTTTAAATATAATATATATAAATTAAGGTAATATTATATTAAAAATGGCAAGCAATATTAAATCAATGTCATGATAACTTGTTTAGCTCATAACATAAAGATGTTTAGTACAAAATGTCTAGTACAACCACAAAAATATAACCAAAAAACTATTTAGTACAATATGAAAGTTCAACTACTCAATAGAGGGAATGATATAATTAGATTCAGATGTTGGTCTTTGGCCTTCAATATCATCATCATTGAATATCATTGCTTCCAACTCTGGCTCATCTAAAGAAAGATTTGCAACCTCTAATAATCCCATTTCATCAAGGCACTCGAACCCATCTCCAGCAACATCCCACATCTTGTTATCACCTGTCATATAAAGTGGGGTTTTCCTTGATAGAAGACGAAGATTTGTATGGACATAAACTAAATCTTCAGCTCGTTGTGGAGTTATTTTATTCCTTTTCATTGATTGAATGAATGAGTATGTGCTCCAATTTCTCTCACAACAGGAAGAGGATGATACTTGACCAAGAAGTTTGATTGCTATTGTTTGAAGAAGAGGTGCCGACGCTCCATGAATTAACCATCACATTTTTGGATCCATCCTCCATCTATCAACCAAAGATTCTTGATCACCAAAATCCTCTAAATAACCAAAGAACTTTGCATTGATAAGCATTTTATTATACTACTGAGCATGCTATTGCACCACTACAACGAAAATGATGTAAAAAGACTACAAGGCCACCAAATGCTACAATGACCATAACAATTTACTGATACCCTACTCACAACATTAGATGCAAATGAAGAGCAAATTGGATCAACAAATTCATTAATCATTACAAATTAACATTTAATTCAAGCACTTTAGTTGATCATATTTCTTCTTTGATGTTACCTCACAGTGCTCACACTCATTCAAGAATCATTAAAATGACAATTTTTCACATTTCATTATTTCAATGGTTTTAACGTATTTAGAAGCTCTAATAGCAAGTTTTGTGGTAACCTCCAATTGGCATGCATTCATCAAATATAAGCATCCAGAAAAATATGAAAAGTTGCAGAATTGAGAAGCATCATCAATTAGGAGAACAAAAAAGTAAGTCCATCAAAGTACCAACATTCTGTAGACTCTAATGTTATAAAAAGAACACCATGATAATTAATCAGCGATTAAACTCCAAAACTGGTGTTTCAACTATATATAGCACGCAAGTGAAACAGATATAGCATAACAGAAGTCAAAACGGAGGATTGACACATCACCACAAAACAAACGAAATGATAGTGAAAACCCAGGATGCTAGCCATAATACATTTAGAGAAATGATGAATAAAAAAAAAAAAAAAAAACAAACTTACAGATAGCCGAGACGAACGCAGAGTCGCAGACGAATCGCAGGCCTCGCGGAGAGACGGGAGACGGTGGCCTGCTCGCTGCGACGGTGGCCTGCTCGCGACGACGACTCGGCTCGACGAACGCAGAGTCGCAGACAAATCGCTGCCTCGCGGGTGCCGCTGCTCGCGGAGACGGGAGACGGTGGCCTGCTCGCTGCGACGGTGGCCTGCTCGCGGCGACGACTCGGCTCGACGGACTGCTCGCGGCCGGCGGCGGCGACTCTGCTCGAAGGGCTGCTCGAAGGGCTGCTCGCAGAGAAGCGCCGAATGTTTCGCTCCCGTGAAAGCAACTGCTGGGCTGGGCGGGATTAGGGCAAATAGGAAATGAACCGGTTTTTTAAATTTTTTAATTCTTATGTTTTTTTATTTTTTTTTTATTTAAAATATGAAATAGCCGGACACGCGTGTCCGACACGCGTGTCCGGCGTAAGTTTTTTTTTTTTTTTAAATGGACACACTCAAAACGTGTCGGACACGTGTCCCCGCCGTGTCGGGCGCGTGTCCGTGTCCGACACGTGTCCGACACTGCACTGCCTCTTAAAACGGAGTGTCGGTGCATCATAGGCTTTAGTCATGGATATTCCTACTAGACATTCGCAAGAGGTTATACCCTGGTGTATGCTTTTTGCTGATGATATTGATGTAGAACGGGTAGGAGATTGATCTTGAAGAGCAAATCAAGGGGTCTAAACAGCAACTTTGACTCTTAGAAAATTCTGAACAGCAATCTCCAATGCTTGAATAAACCTTGGGCAGCTGTTATAAGGCTACTGGAGGCTTTTGAACAGCAATTTCAGACCTCCCGGGGTGCAGGACAGCAGTTGGTGGCTGCAGGAATCTGTGGACAGCACACAAGATACAATAGGAATTGCTGGACAGCAATTTGCTGTAGTAAAAACAGCAACTGGGAAGCTTCAGGTTGTTGTTGAAATCACTGGACAGCAATGCCGAACTTCTGGCCAGCAGCTATTGCTCCTGGCGAACTATGGACAGCAGGTAGACGGTCTTCCTGGACAACTTCTTTACGGATTTGAGCCCTCCTATATAGAGAACAACAAGCTGAATTGGAAGAAAACTCTATAACAGCCTTAGAACTCTCTGGACAGCAACATAAATCCAGCAGGGGCTTAGCTTCAGCAGTCACGGGAAAAGCCTTTGGAGCCAATGGATGGCAGGAGTTTGAAATCATTTCTTACTAATTATTCTCTGGATGGAAAGTAATTAACGGAGAGAGGCTGCAAGAGGAGGGGCGGCGGTAAGGAAAAGCCTTGATTTAAATCTTCTGATGGGGATATTCCTTTTAGGAACAAATTAAACATATAGTCATGCAGATTTTGGCCAAGGGAGAAAGCGAGAAGATTTGGAATTATTTCCGTAATTATTTCCTAAGGAAGAGCTTGGGTTTAGGAAATAATTTAAAGAGGGGTTTAATGAGGTGATTTAAAGCTCTTTGATTTGAATTTAGGAAATTTTAAAATCTGAAATTTAATTTCAGTTTTGATTGAAATTGGGGGGAAATTTAATTTGAAAATTGATTTCAAATTAAGAGGCCATTAATGCATTAATAGGGGAATTAATGATTTAGGTTTAGAATTTAGAAAAGAACTAATTAAGTCCCTTTTGAATTTGAAATTCAAATATGATGAAAATTAAATCGCCCAAAATTAAATTTGAATTACATCATGAATGAGATTCAATACTTTCCTAAAGTAGCTTTTTAATTTAGGAAAATATTTGAAATTCAAAATTTGAATTTCAAATGATGAAAATAATTTCCTAAATTATTTGAACTCTTTAGGTAAGCATTATGGTGGTATTGACTCCTCATTCATGGAGACAAACAAGGGTGGCCGGCGGTGGAGGAGCTAATGGGGGAAGGTGGCTGGCGTTTATGGGGAAATTTTGTTGGAGCTTGTTATGGATGTTTGGTCCGTGAGGTTGATGGAGGAGGAAGAAGATGAAAACGATGACGGGGAGGGATAAGCAGGAAGAAATCAAAACAAAGATAAAAATCAAAACCGCGAGCCTTGGACTTTTCCGAAGACTGACGGGTGATCCGATTGCCCTTCTCCAAGGGACTTCAAATCACGAGCTCGGACCCATCATGCGGCTGGTGACAACTTCGATTCCTCTCAAAGGAATCTCACTAACGCTCTCTCACAAGAAGAACACAAGTGTCGAAAAACAAAATTTTTCATATCCATTAACCATTCATTACAATAGCTTAAGGCCCTTATTTGTAGGCCCCAATATGAGAAAAATCAAAAATTACAAAATTGCCCCTTGGGCCACCACACTCAAATAAACTAACCTAGGGTAGAACAGGAAATATCATAAAATAAAAGCTAAACTTCATAAAATAAATTATAAATGACAACGTAAATTAGAGCCGTCGATTTACGACGCCTCCTGTGATAGATGCGCCAAATCTTCATGTCGATGTCCGCATCAGATATTCTTCTTGTTGATAAGACTAGAGAGGGAGTTGAAGGTAAACTTGAATTATGGAGGTCAACCTTAGAGTCCAAAGGTTTTTGTTTGAGTAAATCTAAAATTGAATATATGAATGTACTTTTAGTTGCAATAGATCCAATGGGGGGATTGTGACTTTGGATCAAGTCATTAATAAGAGTACACTTTTTAGATATCTTGGGTCTATTGTTCAGAGTGATGATAAATAGATGAGGATATTATTAGTAGAATTCAAGTTGGATGGTTGAAGTGGAGGAATGCATTGGGCTTGTTATGTGATAGAAAAGTACCTCTCAAACTTAAGGTAAAATTCTATACGATGATGGTGAGACCTGCAATGCTTTATGGCGCAAAATGTTGGTCATTAAAAGAGAAACATAATATTGAATTAAGTATTGCAGAGATGGGGATGCTCAGGTGAATGAGTGGCTTTACTCTCAGAGACAGGATACGAAATAAGCTTATATATGTGAAATGGTTGGAATAGCTCCAGTGAAAGATAAGATTAGAGAGAGTCGCCTTAGATGGTTTGGTCCCATAAAACGATGGCCTTCCGATGACTGGTTAAGAGAGTAGATTTATTAGATTTGTCGTATGTCAAGAAAGGTTGATATAGACCTAAAAAGACTTGGTTAGAAAAAATTAGAAAAGACATTTCTTTATTAGATTTAAATGAGAATTTATTCTTAACAAGATACATTGGAGAAAAAAGATTCATGTAGCTGACCACACATAGTGGGATAAATGCTTGATATTGTTGTTGTGAAGATTAAAATTTTAAGTTGAGAATTTGAGAATTGTGGTCTTTCATCTGTTTCATTGTGCATCTCATCTTAGCTTTGTATTAGTAATTTATGGGTTGTACAACCTACATGCTAAATGCCTCCCTTGGTTGTCTCAAAACAATTTTGCTTCGGCAAGATAGCCACAAAAAATGACTTTTAAAACACAGGATGTGATTCACTTTCATGATATTGCAAATTATACGTAATGAATTTCTTTTTTTCCTACTAATTTATGTAAATGCTCCTTTTCTTTTGTCCTTTTCTCAGTTCTGCAAGAACATTGTTTTAGCTGGAGTTGGAAGCTTGACCCTGATGGATGATCGCTTGGTTAATGAGGATGCCATTCATGCCAACTTTTTGATTACTCCTGAAGAGGCTAAACATTCAGGGAGTTCCCTTGCTGAAGTTTACTGTAATGCTTTGAAAGAATTCAATCCTATGGTCCATGTTTCAGTTGAAAAAGGTATGTACTATTTTTAAGTACACTATGTTGATTGATTGACCATGCTGATTTCTTTTTGTGTCTAGACCTTTTTTTTTTTTTTTGAATTTAGCACCTTATGGCATCAATTTTTAGAGTACTACTTTGTTTTCTTTTCTGAAGCTCATCTTCTGTTTGGTTCATTAGGTTAGTTACATACAAATCACTATGTTGGAGTCAGTTCCTCACTACGCCCAATATCACTTAATAACACACAAGTCCATCCATCTTACAAAACAACTTCTAAGTCAACTACTTTTAATTATTGACCAACTATAGATGAGTTAATCAAACTATAAACATTTGGCATCCCATCAAACTGTCCAAAAATAAAAAGGAGAAAACTTCTCTAATATGCCCATGCAAATTGCAAATCAGTAGAAGCAACCCCTTTTAAGGGTGCAAAAGAGTCGAGTCGAGCTCGAATAAGGGGGTATTCTAGCTGAGCTGGTCTGTCAAATAACGAGCTCGAGCTCGAGCTCGAGCTCGACTCGACAAAGGAAAAAAACCTCGTTGAGCTGCTCGAGCAGCAATTCAAGCTCAGTCTGTCTGTCGTGCCCGCATCCGTCGCCAATGTCGCGTCCATCGCTGTAAAACCCGGAATTCTTCATTTGAGTGTGTCGCACGCATATCGATGCACTGCGACGAACTTAAGTAAAATTTCGATGTCGTCGGAAATTGTCAAAATAAATTTCATTAGATTCTTCTCGAAATTTCGAGGGAAACGATATAAAGGACTTATATCCAATTTCGCACGGATTTGAAGTTAAAATCTATCAAAGTTCGTTTAAGTAAACTTTACCATTTTTGCCCCTTTTACCCCTCATAAGTCTCAAGAGAAGCTTTTGGAAGAGGGGCACATGCGTCTTTTAGCAATACCCTCTCTCATTTAGCACAAGTCTCCCTAAGGGACCGAAATATTTCGGTCCCTTTGTTCTCTTGGCCGAACCGAAGAGAGGGGGGCGACGGGAGAGAGGAGGAAACGGCGGGAGCTCCTTCCAAGCCGGCGATTCCGGCGATATTCCGGCGAGAATCCTTAGGAAAAGCATAGAGGAAAACTTGAGGTAAGTTGTTCTTAAGAGAAATGAAAATTTTCATGAGATTTTTTGCATAGAGAAATTTTAGGGTTTGATTTTTTTTTTTGGATTTCTTTAGAAAACCTTTAAGCCTTGTTGGATCTATTTTTTTATACCATAAATGATAAGATTTCTTAAGAAAAAATGTGAAATCCGAAAATTAGGGTTTCTTCTTTTGACTTATTTTTGTATGAAATTGTTAGGAGAAATGAGGGAAGGGATGTTATAAAGCAAATGCAAAGTTTTCTTTTGAAATTTTAATTTTTGAAATTAGGGCTTTTCCAAATGAAGTCAATTAAAGCTTGCATGTATTGAAAAACATATTCCTAAGGGTTTAGAGAGGTCTCTAAAGAAAAGAAATTTTAATTTTGAACAAAAATAAGATTTTCTTTATTATTTTATGCTTAATTCCGAAAATAATAAGAATTTATTTATAAGTAAAAGAAAGTGGAATGTTTTAGAAGGATTTAGGATGAATTGGATGACTTTTTAGGTTCCTATATTTGCTATTTTAATTAAATTCGAAATTACTTTATATAAATATAAAAATTTTGTATGAGGTTGATGTTCTTTGACTTTAAGGATAAGTGGAAGAAGGTTATAGGAAGTCTATAAAAGAAAATTTGAAACATAAAGTTTACTTTGGCAAGAATTTTAAATTGAGTTAAATTGTCTTTAGGTAGTGGCAAGAAAAAGCATAAAGAAAGCAAAGAAGAAGCAGATTTCATAGGTTGTGGAGGTAGGAAATTCTTTTCCTTCTCATGCTTATGTTATTTTGTTAATCTCTTATGATATTATTTGAGAAATGGAATAGTAGTTATCATGCCATACACATGCAATCTAGTTATTTCATTATTCATTTCATGCTTTGTATTAGAAGTTATGAAATTCACGATTAGAAATTTATGTCACACATTTGTTCATGGAAATATATATGACCTTGTATGCAATAGAAGGAATATATGTAATAATATAGAAAGAAATTGTGCATGATTGAATACAGAGTACCAAAGACGGTGCCAAAGGCACATATGGCCCTTGGGGCAAATGAGGAAAAAGAAATAAATGGCCAAAAGAGGTTTGCGTACCTGATCAGTACACCCCTGGTACTCCGGGACGGTTGAATATATTAAATAAGTGAGATGACATGCATTATACATATCTAAATGACATATGCATATGACATCTACATTATCTTTTATTATGACATAAACAAGATAATATCTTTCATTATGACCTAATCAAGACATTATGAGTTAGATAAGAAACACATGTTCCCTTTTGTTTAAAGCATGTACATTTTTTTTTGTCAAATGAGCATGTTTAGGATTACAAATTTCTGCTGAGCGTAGCTCATTCCCTAGTTTTGGGAAATTTTCAGGAGACCCGACTCTTAGGTGATGGATGATCATCCGAGGTTTACCTACAGTCTACGCGCACCGGGTGACAGGTTTCTTTACTGTCTTTAGTAGTAGTAGTTGTAGTTATTTTGGATGGCATGCAGAGTATGTGTAAGAAGAAAAATTTTATTGCCATCTTGTACATTGTAATAGACCTGTGACATTGACATGAAAGTTTAGAGGCGCTTTTATTATTCTTGAATATTTTTAGAATTGCATGGAACTGATGATGAGTACTTAAATTACATGTCCAATCTCGTTCCAGCTTCGTATCTACGAGTTAACCGGGCCGGATCGTGACAATTGCCAGCTTCCCTCATCACCTCCATCGTCCGCGTCTGTTGCCAGCATCCGCGTCAATCGGCAGTTTTGGGGTCACAACTCGCTGCCAGCTTCCGCTTCACCAAGCCTGCGAGTCGAGCAGTTTCCCGCACAGACAATGCAATAGGCATGGTGCAAACATCCAATGCATGCTTCTTAATGAACTCCTGGCTAATGAATGAATGCGATGCTCCAGTATCAAAAAGTACTCTACTAGGGAAACACTTGACATGAATAATACCTGTGATCACATCAGGAGATTCCTTGGCTTCTTGCGAGGTAATGGCATAGACCCTTGGTTGCACCACAGGTCTCGCAACCGACTGACTAGGTGCTGAAGCAGAAGCAGAAGCAGTAGACTCTTGAGCTCTCGGTCTACCAACAGTAGGATGTCTCCCAATACTCTGCTGAGGTGGAGGAGCACTAGACCTCCCCTCTCTTGGGCCCTTTGGGCAGTTCCTAGCCATATGCCCAGGCTGATGACAAAAAAAAAAAAACAAACATTGGAGCCCGTTAAGCATTCACTTCTATGCATTTTGCCACACTTCTCACAAGTTCTGGCACTTGAAGAACCTCCACCAAAATCAGTCCTGGTTTTCTTTACACTAGAACCTCCACAATGAGTCTAGAAGCTCCTGGTCCTCTCAAAGCTCTTCCTCTTCTGTTGAAAATCTCTCCTCTTCTGAACAGCTTGAAAATCAATCTCTATTCTCCTTGCTTTTTCCACCAATACTGTATAATCATCAAAGGTAAAGGGAATCAATGGCTGACGTATAGCATCTCGAAGCCCTGATAAGAACTTTTGACACTTATCCTTAGTAGTAGCAATAAACTGAGAGGCATAGCGGGACAGTGTGGTAAACTCAGCTTCATACTGCATAACTGTCCGCTCCCCTTGCACCAGCCTCAAGAATCTCTCCTGCATCTGACTCCTCACAGAAGGAGGCACAAACCAATCTCTGAAGACTTTCACAAAGTCCTCCCATAAGATCTGGGAATCTGTTCTACCACCAAACTTCTCCAAAGATTGTCCTCGCCACCATCTCTCGGCCTCCCCATTCAGAGCAAAAGTAGCTAAGGTCACCCTCCGATCAACAGGACATTGCATACCTCCAGTATATTTTCAACCCTCAAAAGCCAGTTTTCAGCATCTACTGGCTCTCCTACTCCTGTAAAGAGTGGTGGTCGCATGTCTTGGAAAATCTTCAGATATTTGTCTACTACTGGCTCCCTCCTGGAACTAGTCTGGGGCTGTTCCTGAGAATAGTTGACTGTAGGTAAACCTCGGATGATCAGCCATCACCTAAGAGTCGGGTCTCCTGAAATTTTCCCAAAACTAGGGAATGAGCTATGCTCAGCAGAAATTTTTAATCCTAAACATGCTCATTTGACAAAAAAAAAATGTACATGCTTTAAGCAAAAGGGAACATGTGTTTCTTATCTAACTCATAATGTCTTGATTAGGTCATAATGAAAGATACTATCTTGTTTATGTCATAATAAAAGATAATGTATATGTCATATTCATATGTCATTTAGATAAGTATAATGCATGTCATCTCACTTATTTAATATATTCAACCGTCCCGGAGTACTAGGGGGGTGTACTGATCAGGTACACAAATCTCTTTTGGTCATTTATTTCTTTTTCCTCATTTTCCCCAAGGGCCATATGTGCCTTTGGCACCGTCTTTGGTACTCCGTATTCAATCATGCACAATTTCTTTCTATATTATTACATATATTCCTTCCATTGCATACAAGGTCATATATGTTTCCATGAACAAATGTGTGACATAAATTTCTAATCATGAATTTCATAACTTCTAATACAAAGCATGAAAGGAATAATGAAATAACTAGATTGCATGTGTATGGCATGATAACTACTATTCCATTTTTCAAATAATATCATAAGAGATTAACAAAATAACATAAGCATGAGAAGGAAAAGAATTTCCTACCTCCACAACCTATGAAATCCGCTTCTTCATCGCTTTCTTTATGCTTCTTCTTGCCACTACCTAAAGACAATTTAACTCAATTTAAACTTCTTGCCAAAGTAAACTTTATGTTTCAAATTTTCTTTTATAGGCTTCCTATAACCTTCTTCCACTTATCCTTAAAGTCAAAGAACATCAACTTCATACAAAATTTTTATATTTATATAAAGTAATTTCGGATTTAATTAAAATAACAAATATAGGAACCTAAAAAGTCATCCAATTCATCCTAAATCCTTCTAAAACATTCCTCTTTCTTTTACTTATAAATAAATTTTATATTTTTTCGGAATTAAGCATAAAATAATAAAGAAAAATCTTATTTTTGTTCAAAATTAAAATTTCTTTTCTTTAGAGACCTCTCTAAACCCTTAGGAATATGTTTTTCAATACATGCAAGCTTTAATTGACTTCATTTGGAAAAGCCCTAATTTCAAAAATCAAAATTTCAAAAGAAAACTTTGCATTTGCTTTATAACATCCCTTCCCTCATTTCTCCTAACAATTTCATACAAAAATAAGTCAAAAGAAGAAACCCTAATTTTCGGATTTCACATTTTTTCTTAAGAAATCTTACCATTTATGGTATAAAACAATAGATCCAACAAAGCTTAAAGGTTTTCTAAAGAAATCCAAAAAAAAAAATAAAACCCTAAAATTTCTCTATGCAAAAAATCTCATGAAAATTTTCATTTCTCTTAAGAACAACTTACCTCAAGTTTTCCTCTATGCTTTTCCTAAGGAATCTCGCCGGAATCGCCGGCTTGGAAGGAGCTCCCGCCGTTTCCTCCTCTCTCCCGTCGCCCCCCTCTCTTCGGTTCGGCCAAGAGAACAAAGGGACCGAAATATTTCGGTCCCTTAGGGAGACTTGTGCTAAATGAGAGAGGATATTGCTAAAAGACGCATGTGCCCCTCTTCCAAAAGCTTCTCTTGAGACTTATGAGGGGTAAAAGGGGCAAAAAGGGTAAAGTTTACTTAAACGAACTTTGATAAATTTTAACTTCAAATCCGTGCGAAATTGGATATAAGTCCTTTATACCGTTTCGCTCGAAATTTCGAGACGAATCTAATGAAATTTATTTCGTCAATTTCCGACGACATCGAAATTTCACTTAAGTTTGTCGCGGCGCATCGATATGCGTGCGATGCACTTAAATGACGAATTCCAGGTTTTACAAGAATCAACACAGGTTTCTACTTGCAGCATGCGTCGCCCCCTTTGGGTGGGGGGGGGGGGATTTTTCAATTGGAGGCTAGGAGGGAAAATTCAACTATGGGGGGTTGTTTTGATATTTGATTTCTATTGTTTTCTTTAAGTAGGTTGTTTCCCTAGGGTTAGGGTTGTCTTGTTTGTTAGATTTAGTTTGTTTCTAGGTTGATTGGGCTCTAGCCGATGTCTAGGGATTTTGGAGAGTTATATCTTCCTCTGCAATTGAAAATGCATTGTATGTTGCTGTTTTTCTTCATATATCTTGCAATAAAAGAGTATTTCTGTGTTCTTTTCCAATGGGAGGCTAGGAGGGAAAATTCAACTATGGGGGGTTGTTTTGATATTTGATTTTTATTGTTTTCTTTAAGTAGGTTATTTCCCTAGGGTTAGGGTTATGTCTTGTTTGCTAAATTTAGTTTGTTTCTAGGTTGATTGGGCTCTAGCCGACGTCTAGGGATTTTGGAGAGTTGTATCTTCCTCAGCAATTGAAAATCCATTGTATGTTGCTGTTTTTCTTCATATATCTTGCAATAAAAGAGTATTTGTGTGTTTTCTTCCTGATTTTCCTTGGGTTTGTTTTCTGGTTTTGTTGAAATTCAATTTCAGCCAATGAATAATTATTTTCTACCAGCACTTCCAATCACCATGCTGTTGTGGCTTGGACTGCAGGCATTGGCTACTAGTCAAAGCTTGACTTGAACTTGGCCTAGCTCAATTCTAAAAGAATTTCAAATCTTGGAATTTTGGACATTAAAACATATAAAGTAACTTATACTTCTGGTATTTTTGGCATCATTAAGACGATGTTTGAACCTGACGTTTAAGGATCCTCTGAAGCCTCGCCACTTTTTGATTGTGTTGAGAGGCACTTTACAGTCTAGTAATCATTTCTAGTTAAAATAGAAAAAAAATTATATTAGTTACGTTTCTTTTTCTCAGGTGATTTACATCAGTTTGCTGGAGTTTTCCTTGACAAGTTTGATGTTGTAGTTATTAGCTGTTGCTCTCTTAAAGATAAGGTACGTGGCTATGATAAGAGAGAGATTGCTTAAGGGTGTGCGCACTCTCAAGTTTAGCTTCAACTTTTTAATTTCCTTATGCCCTATGTAGATTATCTATTCTTTTGCTCGATTTTTTTTCTTGGATCATATTTTTTCACAGATCGCAATTAACAACAAATGTCGAGAAAGGCAAAAAGCGGATTTCATTTTACACGGTTGAATGCAGAGATTCATGTGGTGAAATTTTTGTTGACCTGCAGAGCTACGCATCTGCTAAGGTGCTTTTAATTGAAATATTTTTTTTACTGACTTAAATAGTAATTAGTTAATAATTGGCTTCAATGGAGTATGAATTATCTTGCACTTGGCTTTTATGTTTTTTAGCTCTCTTTTTTTACTGGCCCTGTGGCATTCACAACATCTGATTTTTTCAGCTGTTTGCTGTAACAGCTTGTGTCTCTTTTCAGCCACTTGTAAAATTACATGTGCACTAAAAGCACTTAAATTAAATATAATCTCAAGTTTCTATTGAAATTGACTTTTAAATTTTTTTTTTTTTTGAAGCATGTTATACTTATACTAATCTGATGTGAAGTGGATGCACTTTCAACCAAATTTGTGAACTACAATGGGAAATTGGGAAGAAGAACACACCATGAATCATGAAATAAAATAGCAAGATACAGTTGGATCTTCAATTGGAGAGGAAGATCCAATTGAAGATTCGGCTCTCCCAAATCCCTAGCCGCCGGCTAGAGCCCTCATAACCTAAGAGACCCTAGTTTCAGCAAACACATGCATAGTCTCCAAAATAGTAGCCTTAAATAGGCTCGCCTAATTCTCTTCCAAATCAACTCCCTTTTCCCAAATAGGCCCCCCTCAAATTTGAATTCAAATTAGATATCTTTCCCTAATTAATTCCCTCATAATCATAATTAAAACTTTCCTAAACAATCACCTTTGATTCCTCCTCCTTACATAATGAATTATAGCTTTGCTAGTCCCCATAAGGGGGGCCGAACTCCCTCTCTACTGCTCTATTTCTTGCTCAGCAGAATTGCTAGGTTTGATTGGTTTGAGCCGGACAGAGCCCCCTGCTCCTGTTTGCCAGATTCGTAACACAATCATCATATTGGAACCAAATCAATAGAATACAAATATTATCTCACACAATCATTCCAACATCTATTGAAATGCCACCATAGACATGGAAAAAATTATTTTATCATATTTTTTATTATCATTAATCTTCAAATCAATTTAGTCATCTAAAATAGAAAAAATGTTGGGAAAATTTTGTACGGAATATCATAACCTAGATTCAGTTAGAGTGAGCTTTATAATATTAGATTTAATTTCATATGAGTGTAATATATAACTTCTCAGTCAAAATAAATATGATAACTATGAAGCCTATACTAACCATATTTATGTTAAGAATATCGTGACTCATTTATTCTCCAAGAACAATAATAAAATATTAAAATACTAAACAATCCAGACACGGGTGTGATATAGCAGCAAGCAGGGGGGACTTGGATCGGCCGGTCCAGCAAGAACCAAATCAAGAGGGGGCAGAACCTGGAGCCAGATCCAATGAGATTTTCGTCACCTTTGTGGGGCCCACCAAAGCTATGATTCCATTTACGTAGAAGGAATAAGGAATGAATTAATCGCCGTTTAATGCCAATTTGAATTCAAAATAAAGGAGGCAATTAATTAAGGCAATAAGACTTTTTTGGGAGGAAATAGGAAGAGTTTATTCAGAGCTAGTTATTTTGTATTAGGGTTATGTTTTGATTAGAGTTTTGCTATAATCCTTTCTATGAGAGCTTTCTAGCGACGTCTAGATTGTTTGGGAGAGTCGATCTACTTCTCTAATTGTAGATCACCTATATCTTATTTTTCGTATTGAAGTTATAATCTAAAATCAGCCATCATTTAGAGTAATTCTACAGTTTTCTTTTCTTTCTTTTGCTATTTAAACTTCAAAGTCTTATTAAATTAATATCAAAGCGTGGTAAATGGAAGCAAAGAAGATGGATGCATTGGAAGGTGAGATGGAGCAACTCAAGACCGGAATGGAGGAGAAATATTCTGGAATGGAGGGGAAGTTTTCAACTATAAAAGGAAGGCTCTCATCTATAGAGAACCGCATTGAAAACTTACAAGATATGATGAAGACTATCGAGATGAAATCGAAAGCCTCACTTGCGATTCCTAAGGCTGAGCAAAGGGAAATAAAATTTAAGAGGACGATGATGAAGTGGAGAGTGTTTACCCTCATGGACCACCACAGGGGGGTTCTGATGGGAGATGGATTAGGGTATTTTGAAGAAAGGGCAGCAAGAAAGGGAGAGGCCGAACCCTTTGGGAGACCACCCAAATATGGTGGAAGGTGGACCGGAGGAGGAAACGATTGGTGGCCGAGCCATGGGGTCCAAACCTGCCAAGGGAGGAAGGGAGAGATGCACCATCACTACACGGGAGGAACTAGTGGATGGAGAAGTCATTTGGGTATGGATGCGAAATCAAGGAAGTTAAACATACCGGTCTTTGAAGTGGAAGATGCTCAGGGTTGGGTGTATCGGGTGGAGCGTTACTTTGTTATCAATGGGCTGATGAAAGGAGAAAAGCTCATGGCGGTAGGGTTATATTTGGAGGGTAAAGCCCTAGCTTGGTTTCAGTGGAGGGATGCTACATATCCGAGTTATTATGGGTAGAATTTAAGGATTGTTTTTTGGAACGATTTCGAGTCATTCGGGAAGGAGATCTGCATAAGCAGTTCTATGCCTTAACTTAGTAGGGGACAATCATGGAGTATCCGAAGAAGTTTGAACTGCTGTTGGGTAGGATGAGGGTGATTTCTGAGGAAGGGTTGGAAGAGAATTTCATGAAAAAATTTAATGATGACATAGGAGCAGAGCTCAGGGTATTGATGCCTAGAGGGCTAAGAGAGACTATGGAACTAACACAAAGGGTGAAAGAGATGCATTAGAGGGAGAAGTCTAGCGAAGCAACACCATGGGAGGGGCTTACCGGACTACCTCCACTACCCTGACATTGAGGGCCCATACGATGTAATTTCAAAGGGAGGCATCGAAGGAGAAGAGCACTGGAGTTCATCTTGGAGGCAATTTTAAGCGCCTTACATAAGCAGAGGTGTAGGATAGACAAGCAAAATGGTCATGCTTTAGGTGTGATGAGAGATTTACACCAGGATATAGGTGCAAGAATCGAGCCCTTCGGGTCTTGATGGTTTGTGAGGGGGGAAGAAGAGAGTGGGGATGAGCTAGATGAGATCATAAGGTGAAACAGAGCAGTTACATCTAGATGCGACAGAAGTGTCCCTAAACTCAGTGATGGGATTCACTCTAAATCATAACATGAAAGTGAGGGGGCAAATCAGGGAGTAACCAATGGTGGTTTTGGTGGATAGGGGAGCTACGCTTAACTTCATATCGAATAAGGTCATGGACCGATTGTGGTTGAAGTTGGTGAAGACTAAAAGATGTGGGGTGATGATGTGGACGTGCAAGATAGAGAGGAGTCGAAGGATATGTAAAAGGGTGGTAATGACCTTGCAGGGTATTCAGGTAGTGGCAAACTTCCTTCCCTTGGACTTTAGAAGTATGGATGTGATTCTAGGAATGAAGTGGCAATAGACCATGGGGGAAATGAATGTGAATTGGAAGTCTTTGACCATGGAGGTTTAGGTAGATAGGGAAGAAGGTAGTGCTTTGAGGAGATGTTAGCTTATGCAAAAGTATGATATCACTTAGAACCATGCTTAGGACAATCCAGGGTGCATGCCTAGGGTACTTGGTGGAGTTGCATAGCATAGAAGGGATCAAGGGACGGGAAGGGAAATTTTAGTGGGTGTTTAGCAAATTCTGCAATAGTATCATGATGTATTTCATCCACCTTTCGGGTTACCACCGCCACGAGACCATGAGTACACCATCAATCTAAAAGAAGGGGCCTCTTCTATATCTTTCAGAGCATACCGTTACTCCCATATTCAGAAAGATGAGATAGAGAGGCTGATCAAGGAGATGAAGGAAGCAGTGATCATTAGGCCTAGTGTGAGCCATTTCTGTTGTCCATTTTTGTTGGTGAAGAAAAAGGATGATAATTGGAGGTTCTGTGTGGATTACAGGGCTCTAAACATAGAAACAATGCTAGATAAGTTTCCCATTCTAGTGATTGATGAGCTCTTGGATGAGTTATTTTGAACAATGATCTTTTCCAAGATTGATTTGAAGTCGGCATATTATCAAATCAAGATGAAGGTAGTTGATGTGCACACGACAATCTTTAGGACACATGAAGGGCACTAGGAGTTTTTGGTGATGTCTTTCGGTCTCACCAATGCCCCTTCCACCTTACAGTCCCTTATGAACCGAGTGTTCCAACCACATCTCAGAAAATTTTTCTTGGTATTTTTTTATGACATCTTAATATACAACAAGACAAACACTGGGAACACTTGAAGACAGTACTGGAGACCTTGAGGGAGTACTAGTTGTTCGTCAATTGGAAAAAGTGCACATTTGGGAAGTCATTGATGGAGTATTTAGGACACTGTCCCAAGAAGAGGTGTCAGCTGACCAGTCCAAGGTTCAGGCCATGGTGGACTGGCCTCTTCCCAAGAACTTGAAGGAGTTGGGAGGTTCTTAGGGCTCATTGGTTACTACTGGAAATTTGTTAAGAGATACAACATCATTGCAGGACTCTTGACAGAGCAATTGTAGAATAATATCTTCAAGTGGAGGGAGGAAGCGACAAGAGCTTTTAAGGAGCTGAAGAAAGCTATGATCATTGTACCAATATTGGCACTTCGAGATTTTGGGAGACCATTTATGCTGGAAACAAAAGCATCTTGTTATGGGCTAGGAGCAGTACTCATGAAAGACCGGAGACCAATTGCATATTTTAGCCAGGTGCTCACAGTCAGGGTACATGTAAGTGCTGATGGCGATTGTCTTGGCTATTTAGAAGCGGCGGCCCTATTTGTTGTAGTTTTTTCTGTGAGGGCTTCTGTTAGGCCGGTCCAACCTGGACCGGCCCAGCCGGTCCGGGTCTTCTCCAGGCGGAAGCGGAACAGGGAGCCGACAGAAGAAAAGAAGGGGCTTGGGGTGGGGTCCACTTGCAATTCAAACAAAATTTAAGTGTTTTTGGAGGGAGATTGAAGGGTAGAGATGTCCTTTTGCTTTTGTTTTGAATTAGATTGTATTAAGAGGGAGTTAACCTAGGTTTTAGTTTTCATCTTGGGAGATCTAGGTTTTTCTTTTGGGCTCTAGGCTACGGCTAGAGATTTGGAGAGTTTTTTCCTTCCTCTCGAATCGAAGGAAACTTGTATCTTTCTTGTCTTTTACATCGACTAGTGAAATTCAATCGTTTGCTATTGTTCTTCCTACTTTTCCTACGATTTCTCTCAGATTTTTCCACTGTTTTTGTGTTTGGTGGCTGTTTTCCCATAGAAAACAGCGGAATAGTTGCGATTTGGCTTAGATCCGATAGTAATCACTTGAAAAACTCAAGTGGTACCTATCAGCTTCCTACCGGCATCTAGGTTTTTTGGGAGAGCCGATCTTCCTCTCTAATCGTAGATCACCAGCATTTTGTTTTTCATGTTGAAGTTATAATCCAAAATCAGCCATCATTTGTAGTTATTTCTACTGTTTTCTTTTCTTTCTTTTGCTATTTTCACTTTAAAGGCATATTAGAGTGATAAAACTTTGAAGGCCATTTATATTTGAATGAATGTTATTGAATTATCATTAATACTAATTTTTCAACTCAGTATTAATTTATTTATAGGTATAAGAGTCTTATTATTTGAGGTAAAAGAATTTTCTTGATTTAGACTGTTAATGTTTAATTGTATAGGCCAGAAAAAATTGATTTCAATTTTTTTTTTGTTATTATCAATGAATTTTAGTTCATAAAATTACTATCAACTATTGTGACGCTATGCAGCAACACATTTTAACTGCGTTAACAAGTGTATTAGCTTAACAACCTCAAGTTTTATTTCTTAACTTTGAATATGGAGGATTTTAAGTTTTAAGTGTTCAGGGCATTTTTTATTAAACTTGTTCCTACAAGCTATTAGGAGGCTTTTATTGAAAACTTCAAAAAATCAAACCAGCATGTAGATTTATCTCCCTGAAATATAAAAAGGTGAGTGCCTAATTTATTATTCATGGAATAGTTGAATTATCAAATATCAAATTCAATAGCAGATATTTTGGAGATGTGGAAAAATACCGAGATAAAGTAGTTGTGAAGATGGATGCTAAATTCTATAATGTGTTATGCAAGAACTTGGATGAATTGCAACCATGAATTTCTATTGATTATGACTGACAAGCTTGAAGCTCTTTCAACTCGTTTTAATAGAATTCAAGCAACCTTTGGTTTTTGTATGCATGCATTAACCATTACAGTTTTGATTCAATTATAGTGAATTTTCTCTGTTTTTGCAATTAATTTATCTTTATCATTCCGAGCAAATCATCTTGAATTTCAAGGTTATTGCAACCATGAGTTTCTAAGGATTATGGTTTTGACTCGCTGGATGCTCTTTCAACTCGCAATAACAAAACCATTTTTGTTAAAAAGGTTTTAATAGAATTCAAGCAATCTCAGGCTCTTGTACGACTATGTATTAAAGATCACAGTTTTGATTTCAATTATAGTGAATTTTTTCTGCTTTTGCAATTATTATTATTATTTTCATTGAGAGAAAATAATCTTGAATTGCACTTTATTAAAGGAATATTTGTTGGATTGTCATTGCCCTGGTAAAAAATATTTTCAATGGCATTCTGAGTCAAAAGATATGAAGTACAGAGGCCCAACCTAAATCCAGCTTTTGATTATGAATAAACAAAATTATAGACGAGTATACTCCTCTTTATGTTGTAATTCATACTTTGCAAATTGATTATCAATTGAATTGGGGTCACGTCAACTGTTTAAGTACCAACCTACGAGACACCTTAAATTTGTACTCAACTAATGTATTCCGATTTCAACTCATCATCCTCCGCAGACCTATAAATATAGTATGTATTCAAATATAAGATATTTAACAAATAAATATAAGATGTTTCTGAGTTTTGCATTTTTGGGTAATTTATCCCCTTCCCACCGTTCCCAATCCTTCATGATTTATGGTACCTCTTTGTGGGTGTAGTCCAAGTTTTCCATACTAGCCAAATGAGGGAATAGATCAATGGCATAGTTAATCTTCTTTGAGTATCTGTTAGACTTTGAAGCATTATATTTTTTGAAAATTATGTAGGACATCTTACTATCTGGTTCTTTGAAGCAGAACACAAACTAAGCTTATAGAATAGCAGAACTCTGATTCTAGCATGAAGAAAAACATTATCTTAGGTTATTATGTATCTAACCACGCTTGCAGAAACTCCAGTTAAGGACAAGAAAACGAAGAAGGGATGAGGGGTTTGGTGGTAAATGACCATTACAGTTTGCTGTAACTGTTAAATGACAGAACTTTGAAAGACAATTTAATCTCTGCAAGCCTTAAAACAGTGCTGGCCATAAGAATTGTTGGTTTGACAGATAAGTTTAAGCCTCTATTTATTTTTCTTAAAAATTTAAATATTTAATTTTGATTGGATTTCTTGGCCTCATATTGCTTTTGATATATAATAAATGGAAGCTAAATTCAGTGGTTCTGAGAGCAAGTTTACTTATGTTTTATACTTTCGAACAATGCAGAAAAAATCTGATGGTACTGAAGAGTGCCAGTTGGAGTATTCAAGTCTGGAGGTATGCTGCTTAGGCGATCAGTGCTGATTGATGTCTATCATGTTACTTGCAGTTCCATATGCCTTTTTTTCCCCTTTTTTCATTTATTCATATCGGATTGTTCATTTTCAATATTTCCTGAAGAAGATTTTATGGATGTATCCACTAGGTGTTACCTCATATTTTGCTGGATAAGCACATTTTCTGCTTGGGTTTATGAGTGAATTTCAGGGTGTGTGAGTCAATCAAACTTGAAATCCATCTAGTTATCAAGGTGCAGTATGTAAAGATTTTGAGATAACTCAACTCTATTTCTGTGGAATTTAAACTAACTTGAATCCATTTCTAGCTGGATAAAACATAGCCAAACCCAAATGACACAAAATAAAGGCCTTATGTGCCAAATTTCAATATGTGAAGAATAATACACGGAAATCTGGAGAAAAAAAGTAGACAAAAATATTCTAAACAAATATTTTAATAGGATCCTTTGTATCTTTAATTTCTTTTTTTCTTTTATCTTTAAATACTCTCATGTATCTTTCATTCTATAGATTCCATAAACTTGAGAGAAATATGACATCCTACGCATTTCTGTTCATTGGTGAGACTTGATTCTTTCTCCAAGAGGTGAAGAAAATGGTGATGCATTTTGGTGCAATATGAATGTTGAAGATTTGTGATGTAGCACATGGAGGATGCCCTATCACTAGAACAAGGGAAATAGAATATGAAGCTTAAGCTATGAAGTAGACATAAATATTTACATCATTTCATATTGTTTTTTTAATGTATATTCATGTTTATGGATAGTATGTGTGTGAAAATTAGTGTTGTGTGGACTTAATGTGTCAAATGAATACTTTATGTGTAAATGGGCTTGGGAGAGTTGAGTGATGTGGCCAGGGAGTGATGAGTTATGTGAGTAGGGCATCATGCACGAGTGGAAGTTGATAGCTCGACCTTTAGGCTTATGAGTGAATTTCTAGTTTGACACAAGCTTATTGAACAAGTGGTAGATCTTATTGAAAATTTGTAATTTTATGTCAACTCAACTGTTGGAGGGTGTTGAATTGACATGACAATTTGATCTTTCGACTAAGAGCGAGGGGTATTTATGTCAACTGATTGGTGATCTCAACCTTTGGGCTTATTAGCTATGGTGTCAATTTAACCCTTAATTATTGACTGGGTGATAATTTAATTCTTAAACTTATTGAACCACCGTACGTATAAGTAAACTCAACTACTGAAGCTTATTGAATTGATATGATTGCCTGACCTTTAGGCTTGTGAGCTGAGGTGTCGGTTTAATGCAAGCTTATTACAAGAAAAGAGGTAGATCTTACTTATCGAACCTTGTATTTTTATGTCAGCTCAACTGCTAGAGGTTGTTGAATTGACATAAAAACTTGATCCTTAGGCTTTTGAGCTGAGATTACTAGCACAACTGAATTGGCCTTGAAACGATTCAATTCTTTCGACTTATTCAACCATCAAATGTGTATGCCAACTCGGTTACTTGAGCTTATTGAATTGACATGACAACTTATTCCTTAGGTTTATAATCTGAGAGGTTTCGCTGGTTTAGCCTTTGTGCTTCTTGTATTGTGAATTGATATTCAACCTCAGTCTTTGATTTTATTGAGCTTGAGATTTATTTGTTGACTCAACTTTTAGGCGTGAATCAACAAATTAGCCCAGCCCTTAAGTTTTTAAGCTAATAATTATTGCTAATTCAACCCTCATGCTTATTAAACTAGGACTTGATATTGAGCTTGGTCCTTGGACTTGTTAACCTTGAGTGTTAGGTTGACTTGACTTATGTAGTTTGTTGAATCAATAAAACAATTTAACTCTTAGATTTCTAAGCTGAGAAGTTTTACCAGTTTGAATTTTAGGCTTATTAAATTGTAACTTACCATTCAAGATCGAGATTGGTGTGCTGATTTTGCTTGCGGAGCTTTTTGAATCAATAAAGTGTTCAACCCTTACGTTTGTAAGTTCTAAATTTTTTTTGAAGTTCAACCCTTAGGCTTATTGATTTGGGACCTGATATTCAAGCTTGATCTTTACATTGAGCTTGAGATTGATATGCTGGCTTGGCTTTTGGAGTTTGTTGAATCAACAACATTGCTCGATCCTTATATTTTTGAGCTGATATTTTTTATTTTTCATTTCTTCCCATAGTCTTATTAAACTGAGAGTTGATATTTAAACTTGGTCCTTGGAGTTGTTAAGTTTGAGATTGATATGTAAACATGGCATTTGAAGTTTGTTGAATCAACAAAAAAGCTCAGTTTTTATGTTTTTGAGATGTGAAGGCCTTTTAGGCTTGTTAAACTCGGATTTCATATTGAAGCTCAATTGTTTAGACTGAGATAAGGATTTGTATGTTGATTCAACCTTTGGAGCTTGTTGAATTTGCAAGGCAACTGAACCCTTAGGTTTGTGAGCTGAAATGCTTCACTGGTTTTGCTCTTTGGATTTTTTGAATTGGTCCTTGACATTCAAGTCTAGTCCTTGGCCTTATTGAGTCTGGAATTATGAGGTCTTAACTACTTGTTTTTTTTTTAAAATCAGTAAAACAGCTCGACCCTTAGGTTTATGAGGTGAGAGGGATTTGTATTACCATGCTTTTAACCGTGAGTTACTGGGTAGATTCTGGGATTTTGATTGTGAAACACATGACTAAGTTGATTTTGATAAAATTTTCCTATTTGGCAAATTAATTTTTGGAAGCATTCCCACCTCACCCTTTATATTTATGAGTTGATGTGGGTCTGAAAATTCGGCCTCGGCCTCTGCTCGACTGTTGCTTTTCTTTTCGGGGAGGAGTTTTAACAGATTATGTTCCGGAGTAAATTTTGGAAGGCAAATGGGGTTTATTTGGGAATGGATCTTAGTGATATTTTCGACTAGACATT
The DNA here is from genome assembly GCA_019514585.1 of Dendrobium officinale. NCBI lineage: Eukaryota > Viridiplantae > Streptophyta > Magnoliopsida > Asparagales > Orchidaceae > Dendrobium > Dendrobium officinale. The sequence continues at coordinate 83,319,659 of CM033682.1, forward strand.
AGCTCTATGTGAGCTGAAGTAAATTTTAACTTGTCCACCTCGACAAACTGTTGTGGAAGGTGGATGAATTTTGCTTTTATGTGATTAATGATTAGATTTCAATTTTTAAATATTTGGATTTATGATATTTTGGATATTTATGTAGGTATTTGGGATGTTTAAGCATTTGGGAGGCATTTGAAATATGTTTGTGAACCCTTCCGGTTGAGATAAACATTCAACACGGCCATCATCGGGGTGACTTTGAGGTTACTTTCATTTATGGATTGAACCTTGTCGACCCCGTCGAGTTATTGACAGAGGATCATCGGGTTTCGTAGGCTTTATGCATTTATTAGTAAATTCTCTTGATTATAGGCCTTGAAGGACTAATATGAATGTATTAAAACAAATATATCGGTCGCCACACCCGTACATTTATTTGATGATTCGAACCCTGTCTATTCCTATTGATCCGTATAGAAGGATCGGATTCGAACTTGAATTCACTTATCGACCCGCACAACATCCCTAGACGTTACGTGTGTGCCAATAACACGCTCGTCGGGGTCCATGCAGGTGTTTGGGGGCATTTTATAATTATATACTGAACCTTATCGACTCCTATCTACTTGCTTAGGAGGATCATGTTCAAATTTAATAATCCGCACAGCATCCCTAGACGTCACGTATGTACTAATAACACGATCGCCGTGACCCATGTGGGTGTTATAATTGAGTACCCACTTTTATTGTACCTACGTGTATACAAATTACAGTGCATGTACGGGGCATTTTAAGATATTTTAGTTATGCAGGTAACTGCCATTTCAATGCACACAACGTTTCATTTGAGAGCTTATATACGCCTTTTGTCCGCTAATACGAGTGTTGCGGATCTGGTGGTGTGGCGTCATAGGTTCTCCACTATTGCTGCTTGTAGGCAGGTAGATATCTTCATTCACATATTGAAATCGACTACAGGATACTGCATTCACTGAAGTCTTTTTGCATCTACCCACAGATGGTGTGTTGTTCCTATATATGTATTCCTGAAGAGCCGGTATGTATTGCAGATCTTCCACAGGTGCCTTATCATTTGTAGGAAGAATATTGTTTGCATGTTGATGTTTGCTTTGCAATTAGTTGAAGGTTACAAGTTATAGTCACTTCACTATTCCTAACTCATGTGTATTGAAAATCTACTTGCCACGAGTCCCCAGTTTGATTTCCGTTCGAATAACAAAAATTGTCACATGGCCCTCAAGAGGGGTGTGGAGGTTTCTTCATCCACCATGACTATGTGTTTGCATCTCAATGTTTATTCGAATGCAGTTGAGAAATTGAAGTTATCATTTGATTTTGATGCTTTTATCTTGATCATGCATCTATAAATTTGAATTCCATTTCTTTCCTATTTGTTCGAGTTTGAATCCAACCATAGTCCCTTGCAACACATTTTCAAAATGGTTTTTTATTTGAATTGCACTTGGCTCAAAGCACCTTAATTTAAGCTTAATTCTATAAGGTTCATCAAAGTCCAGCTCCTTCATGATTCATTCAAGTTCAAGTCCAAGCCCTTGTTCAGCTCCACTTCTTTTTGATCAAGTTTGATTTTAACATTTTGCTTATTTATTTGAACTTGAGTTTAGTTCATTTCATTTGGTTAAAGTTTGTTTAAGTTTTAAGTTCATGTCAAGTTAAAATTTTATCAAAATTTTTTCTTTTTGTCCAAGTCCAATGCAGTCCAAAAGTTTGCAAGTCCTTGTCTTTTTCAGACAAAATTTCGGCAACCTCTCGACGCCTCCCCTGTTTAGGGAAAATTTTGGGAGATGAGCCTTCCCACCACGCACAATAAAGGCGTGTATGCTAGGTGCCCTTAGACACCGCGGCCGTGTTCTTCCTTCCCACCACGCGCAATAAAGGCGTGTATGGGGTCTTCGAGTGCACCTGTTTAAAAAGACAATTTGCTTCCCCCCCCGCTCAAGGGTACTTATAAGTAACCCCGTCTCGCCATAGGCGCCGCACCGGACTCCCATCCCACCACGCGCAATAAAGGCGTGTATAGGCGGTTTTTCGGTGTGTCGCGAACGACGAAATGGAGCGTAAGGTGATTACCCGCCTTATCGTAGGTGTCGCACCGGGGTCCCATCCCACCACGCGCAATAAATGCGTGTATGAGCGTAGGGGTGTCGATTTTTGACACGAACCGAAACCCGACCTAAAAAAATTCGGGTTCGGGTCAACCAGTTTGTCAAACGAATCAGATTCAGGTTAGTAATTTTAACCCGTTTGTAAAATCGGGTCGAGTTCGGGTTGACCCGGAAACCCGAAATTAACCCGCCTTGACCCGTTTGCAACATCCCGCGTGAAGTGAAAGTGTGAAACCTGTCTCGTCGCATCAGGACCCAAGCTCGTCGTCGCGTCAGTGCATCTTGTCCCGCGTCTGGTCGTGTCAGGCGTCAGGAGTGGCTCAACCGTTCGAGTCTACTAGAAGGAGGGAAGGGTCTTTGCCTCTTCGATCAGGCGGTCACCGGCACTCACCGCGTCTGCTAATAAAGATTGAACGAGTCAGTGACCGGTCGCTTCATCGTATCTACCAACGACCGAATAGAGGAAATCAATTTACAAGCTGAATCGGTGAATCCGGTATACCCCCGGGAAGGGTCACCGCTCACCGCTTTTTGCTGTTGTCCCGCGACTCCGGCCAGCGCAGGCGCTGCCGCCGTCCCTGTCCTGTCCGCAAATGTGCGCGTGATTTCTAGCTCGTGGGTCGGGTCGGGTCAACCCGGTAACCAGAACGGGTCGAGTCCGGGTTGACAAACCTTACCCGTTTGCAAAACCGGGTCGGGTTAGTGTCAAACTGTTTATGATCAGGTCAGATCAGGTTCGACCCGAATTCGACCCGTTGACCCGAATTGACACCCCTATATGAGTGGTTTTTCGGTGCACCACTAACTCCGAAATGGGGCTTAAGGTGATTACCCGCCTCGTCGTAGGTGCCGCATCGGGGTCCCAACCCACCATGCGCAATAAAGGCGTGTATGGGCGGTTTTCCGATGCACCACGAACTCCGAAAGCGGGCTCTCGAGTTTAAGGTTCAAGGGGGTTATACCTTCGACAACGTTGGTGACGGCGGTGAGGGCGACGAAAATGCAAAGATACACAAAACCTCTCTTTCTTTCTCTTTTTTTTTTTAACTCTTTTTTAACCATAAACCATCATTCTCCCAAATGTCATCCAGCAGAAGTAGGAATTTTTTTTGGACAAGATCTCAGATTTAAGACTCTTTTGGAGTGCATCAAGTGTATCCAAAGGTCTAATCATTTTGAGAGATACCAGCTTATCTGCATTGACTTTTTTAACATAAAAAATGTTGGAAACACAAATTCCTTTTGTCATTTCATCTTCATAGATATGTTGCAAGAGAGTTGTCTTCCCCATACCACCATGGCCGATTATAGATGGAAGAGAAATGTTTCTGTACAAATCAGTTACCCGATGCTTATTTGATGGATTCCTTAGCCACTCGATAACAAGCTCCTTATCCTTGCCACGCCCAATGAGATCATTTTTAGGTAAGGATCCCGTTTCACGTGGTCCGTGCAGCTCAAGCTGCTGCTTCTGATGCTCCTGCTTTGCGTGTTTTAGCTGAAATAGGGAGCCGCAAGCTCTTCTCTTCCTGGCCAAACAGATCAAAAGCAAGATAAGATCTGATACTTTTTCCTTTCCTTGGCTTGGCTTGAATCAACTAGCTATCCCTAGTGAATGCGAGCAGCCAAGTGTATTTGAGTGGATCTTCTTTTGGCTTGGACAAACGATGAGATCAAGGAATGGCATGACTGCATGAGAGCTATTTTGTTGGTGAGAAAGAGTTTGACAGAGGGAGATGGACTGGAGTTGAGTGGGAGAGGCTAACACCTACAGGAGACTCACAAACAGCAAATTTGCTTCTTCGTTTTCATGAAGTTGAAGCCGGCATAGTAGATTCTGAATAGGAACAGGAAGCTGCTATCGTGAGCTAGCTCCATCTCAGGCATTCGGCATAATAGGAGAAGAATCAGGAGGAGGAAAGCTTCGCGTGAGCAGGAGGAAGAAGTGGGATTAGAGTGAGCAGGGAGGCTGCTTGTGTTATGTTCGCCAACTCCAGAAAGGGAACCGACAGAAGAGCTTTTTTTTTCCTGAGGCAGAGAACTTAAGAAAGAAAAACTGCTCGTTGTCTTGGAGAAGCATCTGGCCGAGGTTATTTCATTGCTTGAGGTTTAGAGCGGCTTCCGAGATGAGATTTGCTCGGAGAACAGGGCAGAACTTCGGCAGATTTTCAGGGATTTAATCAAAATCATCACAGAACGTCGAGGTAATACGAGGTGTGTATTAAATGTGATTGGATTTTTCTGTTTGACTTTTGATATGATTTCTCATTAGTTTTATTAAATTAATAATAATAATAAAGATATATCATTATTATTAATTGCTCCAAAGCAATAATAGCCCGCAAACAGATTAAAACAGCTCTGAACCGCATGCATTTCCTCAATATCTATATGCATTTTGTCTTGTTTTCTATGTCAATTTTGCGAATATCGAAATTAGACGAATTGATAGTGCATTTAGGGTATTCCTGATGTTCCGATCACAACGACGCAGTCCGTTTCGTGATCGAACATCGTTTAAGCAATGTCGAGGCTAATTCTTCTTGAAATGCGTGTAGTCGTTTTGGGATCACCTCGATTTTCATGTGCAATCTCATTTGAATAAATTGATAGTGTATTTAGGGTATTGACGACATTCTAAATGCACCGGTGATCCGACGTCGTTTCACCAAGTGACATTTTCTTTGAAATTCCTGCTTTGCCATGATGTTTGTATGTTGACCCCTATATATAAACCATGTGAAAAGAGGCAAAAACGATCATTTAGGCAATGTGTGCATTGACAAAACGCATCACTTAAGGGATTAAATGATCTTTGATTACCAAATGGATGGTATCGTTGCGATTAGGATACTGAATTCTGCTAGGTCGAGGCCCCTCGTAATTGAATCAGACGAGATTGATCAAAAGGGATGGCCGCACTCGAGATTAAAGCGCGAGGTTGATCAAACAATGTCAGATCGATAAACGAACTTCACCGTTGCGTCCGGAATAATGTCATCCTCTAAAAACTGCAATTTTTGTTTATTCAATTTGAAGCACCCATATTGGTGGCACATATCTCGAGGCAATCCCAATATAATGCAATGACGCGCATATTGCGGAAATTCACCTCTACGGAGACGACATGATGTCCGATTGCCAAACGGATAGCACCATCGCGTCCGGAACGTCGTCGCCATTAAGATTCTACATCTTATTTGATTAAATTGAATCATTTGAGGTGGTGTCGTAAATATCAAAGGACAGTTCAAATTTGAGGCGAAGGTGCACGCTATGAAGAAAAATTAGCCTCGTCGGTGGCGAAATGACGTCCGATTGCAGAACGGATGATGTCGTTGCGTCCGGAACGTCGTCAACATTAAAAGTATACATCTTATTTGATTAAATTGGATCATTTGGGATGGTGTCGTAAATTTCAAAGAACGATTTAGATATGTTACGAAGGTACGCATTACGAGGAAACTAAGCATCGTCGTCGCCTAAATGACGTCCGATTGATGAACGGACAACGTCATTGTGTACGGAACATCCCCGACATTCAGAATATACATTTTATTTAATGAATTTGGATCGTCTGAAGTGTTAAAAAATTTCTCAAACATGATGCGAAGGCCTGCGTTACGACGGAAACAAGTCCTTGAAGATGCTCGGACGATGTCCGATCAACAAACGGACAATGCCATTGCGTCCGGAACGTCGTCGACATTAGGAATATATATTTTATTTAATCAATTTAGATTGTTCGAGGTGGTGGCACAAATTCCAAGATGATTTGAATATGACAATACGCATTTTGATGAAAATTTGGCCTCGACGATGTTTGGATGACGTCTGATCATGAAATGGACAACGCCATCGCGATCAGGACATCGACAATACCTTAAATGCACTATCAATTTGTCCAATTCAATATTCGGCAAATTCAACACGCAAAACGAGGCAATCAGCACACAAATCGAGAAATTAACACGCGGATCAAAACAATTCTAACTGATTTATCTTTTCAATTTGATAAATAATTATTACATCTCTATTAATTTAATACAATTTAACACAAATGAAAAGTCAAATTTTATCTCAAATCACATTAATGTTAACCTCGGATATGTCGAGCTCAAATCTCTGCTTTGAATCCCTTAAATCCCGTTGAATGCCTTCACAAATCTCATCTCAGTCAAAGTGAGCTCTCCGTTGAAACGATGTTGCTCTCACACGGAAGGATGGATATTAAGAACGACATCAAATAAGCCTTCAGTTGGCCAAGGAAGCGGAAATAATTTCTCTACCTCACGTTCCTGGCAGTGGATTTTCTGCTCACCAAAAACTCCAACTTCACCTCGTAGAGCTTTACTCATGTCACGTGAAAGCCAACCACTTTCACACCAGTTGCTGGTCTGATCGAAGAGCCAAGCCAAACGCCTATACCCGTTTTCCCTTCTCTCCACTACCTAACCCTTCATGTGAAGGCTCCAGCAGCTATCTCACCCGTCTCCTACAACAGCAAACGTCTGGCCAGGTCTTGTTTGCTGGACCGTCTCAGCAGGCCTAGCTCCCTCCCGTCAACCAAGCCACCTGTACCGTCCCTTGCCTTCACTTGCAGCCTTCAGAAGCAAGAGACGCTTCCTGTTTGAAAGCTCTCACCTGCTAGGGCTGAAACAACAGTTGAAATAGCCGTTCTTTTCTCCCTGGTGTGCCGAGAAATGTCTGTTCTCAAGGAAATAAGTTTCCTTCCCGTTACCTTTTTTTATTCATTTACATATATAATGAGCAGCATATCTCACAACTCAGCTTATTTTTTAGTCCACTTAGGTCAATAAAAAACAGAGAAGGAGATTCTTTGTTAAAGCTGACACCTTTTCTCCTCACTTGTATCACATTTTTATGCTTTTTCCACTAACCAATGGTACTCTTTCACATGGAATTCCAGATAGCAATCCGCCACCTTTAAAATCCAGATAGAGTACAAGCCAAATATAATACACATTAAGAGCCAAAATTCATCATTCCACTCAGATTTTTTTCTAACAATTTTGCTGTATCCATTCTCTTGTCTCCTTCACCTACTTAAAAAAAAAAAAAAAGAAAAGAGATTCCATATGGTTAATTCTCAAATTGTTGCCTAAAATACCATTTAAACAATAAATCCTTCAATCTCAATTTCTAGCAGCAAATGCATTTCTTTTTCCCATACAAATCCTGCCTCCCTTTCAGCTAATCTTATAATATCACCTCCCTGAAGACCACAAAAACTTTACTAGCTCTAGACTTTTAAGTCTTTTCTTATCAACCTACAAAGCCTGCTTTCACATTTTCCTTACTCATGTGGGCCAAGAGGAATACTGCAGCCAACTAAAAAAAAAAATTCCATTGCATAAATTTATTTTGAATCTTATTCAAAATCCATTATTTCAAATCATATTCTTCCTCTTTTGTATAACAGCAAGTTCACACTTATTATAATACTTTAATGTATTAATTGATGCTAATCATTACTCCCAGTCTAAATCTGTGGTTCTTATTACTTGTGGTTATACTGTTGTTATTTCCAAATGTATGCATGCATGTGTGTGTGAGTATGTGTACACATGTGGGTGAGAGAGAGAAGAGATGTGATGTAAAAAAAAAAAGTTTAAAAAAAATAAAGAGAGAGAGAGAGAAAAGAGGATTTCTCCAAAAAAAAAAGAAAAAAAAAAGAAGAGAGAAAGAAATGCTTGCATTCCCCCCACTCTCTTTCCTCGGCGTTCGTGTCGGACCGGCAAACCACCTAAGCACGCCTTTAGTGCGCGTGGTAGGAGGGAACCCGGTGCGACACCTACGACGAGGTAGGCGAGTGACCCCTCGATCCACGTGTCAACCACAACAACCCCGCGGAGGTATGAACTTTTCTAAACTCAAAACCTTGCTTCAACGTTCGTGTCGGACCGGCAAACCACCTAAGCACGCCTTTATTGGCCGTGGTAGGAGGGAACCCGGTGCGACACCTACGGCGAGGCGGGGTCGCTCATAAGTACCCCCGGACGGGGGAAAATCAAAATTGCTTTTTTTCAAAAATACTTTTTAAAACCCCAAGCACGCCTTTAGTGCGCGTGGTGGGAGAAAAACACAAATACAACCGCCGCGGTGTCTCACCAACACCAACCGTGCATGTCTTTATTGACGTGGCGGGTAGGCGGCCTCTTGGTTTTTCCCCTAAACGGGGGAGACGCCGGGAGGCTGCCGAAATTTTGTCTGAAATAAGACAAGGACTTGGAAGAATTTGGGGACTTGTGGACTTAATTCAATCCATCTAAATGAACTTGAACCCAATTAAATTCAATTCTAATTGAATATGAACTTGAACTTGCAAATGACACAATATAACTACAAAGATTTGGGTTGGACTCAAACTGGACTGCATGTGAACTTGAAAAGAACAATGACAAGAACTCAAATAAATTAAGTATTGTGGACATGAACTCAATTTGAACTCGTACCTGGATTTGATTGAACTCAGAACAACAGAGGATTTGAAGCACATACATGGAATAGAACTTGAATCATGTTTGCAAGAGAGCTTGGTTCGAACCAAGTATAGGAGGATCTATCATGGACAATGAGAGACTCAAGCATGAATTGAGTTACATGGAACTTAAATCACATCAAACTAAAAATGTGATATATGACATGATATTTAAAGTGAGATCATGATTGTTGAGTCAATATGCCCAAATCAAGTGCAAGTTAGTGATCAAGTGGATTAGTCACAAACTTTCAACACGACATATTTTCAATCAATGGCGAATGAATGATAATCGTCTCAATTTGAATGAAGACACTAATAAACATGCAAATGGGAGGCTGATTTGCTAACAAAATATGCTTGGAGGAGTTGTAATGGGTATAACTTGAATACAAGGATCAAACTCCAAGGGGATACATCAAAGTAAATAATCAAATGTAATAAACATAAGATTATCTTATGACTTTCAATCCATTAAATTGTAAGTGATAAGAATTGCCTCTTATGCTCTACAAAGAAATTCTCTACAAACCCATTTGACATACTAGTAGAAGATGTACGACAAATGTGGTATCATTCCAATCAAGGTGTTAAAAAAAATAAAAAATGGAGTTCCCAAACAAATGTTGAAAAGCACTCGTACCAATCAAAATGCAAGCTAATAACTACTTCCAAGGGCAACTAGAAGCTTATGAGATTCGACATATTTCTCATACAAGCGACATATTTTCAAAGTAGATGAGCATGGAGAAATACAATAGTGAAGAAGCGGTCCATAAGCAAAGCAAGGGAGATGTAAAAGAAGCGGATTCTTTGATTATCAATTCAGACTAATATATAAATGAGCATACAACGGTATACTTTCAAATGAGAAGAATAAATGTACTACAAGACCATTGATTTACGTATAGCCAACATGAAATCTGCGGTGTTCATACTAATCGACCAATGAACTCGTATGCTGAGGATTAGAAGCCCTAACGAAGAAAACTATTAGTCGATGCAACGATTGACATACAACAGATACAAGCACCCGCAAACTCTCGTATCAAGGGTATTCTAACATCCTCGTAGTCAACATCGAAATTCAAACATATAAATTGACTTTCATGCAATCAAGGGTAAAATGATCTGCAATACATACAATCTCTCTACGAATAGAGATGTATGTATAACATGCCATCAATGGGTAGATATAGAAAGACTTTAGTAAATGCAGTATCCTGAAGTCAATTCCAGTATATAAAGGAAGACATCTACCTACCTACATGCAGCAGTAGCGGATGCACTGAAACGACCAAAGACCACCACAAAATGCATGGAGGGTACGACAAGTGCAAGCTCCTACGACCCAAGGAAGGAGATTAGTTAGTGCACTATGACCCGCCTACAAAAATCAACAAATAGTGCACGACAGTCTACCTGTACGAAGCAGCAAACCACTGATCCAGAAGCTGCTACAATACGCCACCGGATCTATAACATTCGTACAAGCAGATAGAAGGCGTCTATTCTAAGAATATCCCCTGCACGTGCACTATAAATTATATACACATAGGTACACTAAAAGGGGTGAAAATAATTACAAAACCCGCATGGGCCCCGACGAGCGTGTTATTGGTACACACGTGACGTCTAGGGATGCTGCGCGGGTTGACAAGTGAATTCTAGTTCGAACCCGATCCTCCTATACGGGTCAATAGGAGTCGACAAGGTTCGAACTCTCAAACAAATATACGATTGCTACGACCGATATATTTGTCTTAATACATTCATATTGGGCCTTCAAGGCCTACAACAATGAGAATTCACTATCAAGGGCATAAAGCCTACGAAACCCGATCCTCTGTCGACAGCCTGACAGAGTCGACAAGGTTCAATAAAACAAATGGAAATGACCCCGAACACCCCGATGATGGCCGTATTAATTGGTTATCTCAACCGGAGGGGTTTCACAAATATTTCTCAAAATTCCATCCAAATGTCCATACCAAGTACTCAAAGCTCCACCCAAAAATCCTGGAAAACTCCACAAAAATCTCAAATTCCAAAATATTTAAAAAATGAAATAAATCCATCAATGCACTTGAAGCAAAATCCATCCGCCCTCCGCAATAGTTTGCCGAGGCGGACAAATTGAAATTTACTCTAGCTCACAAAAGAGCCAAATGCCTAGTCGAAAATATCACTAGGATCCATTCTCAAACAATCTATTGCCAGTAAGGACGTGGTACGTGTCCTCTAACCGGCAGTTTCGCCGCCAAATGGCACTGCAGGTAAACGGTTATGACCCGGGTCCCTCTGAACCGAGTGGTTTTGCCGCCAAATGGCACCACAGATAGCGGTTATGGCCAGCGCCAATACGCTCCTTAATGGTGTTAAATCCTTGAGATATGAATCAATAGGATATGATCGATAGGGCATAAAGCCCTTTGTTAGCTAAGGTGGATTCAAATTTGTCCCCTTAGACAAATATTCAACCCCGGTCTACAAGGTTCCCTTGGACGAAGCAACCCATGGCTGCCGACAAGGATCCTTCTGTCAGGTTGGGTCGACTACCTCCTCTGACTAAGTAGACCAGGGATCATGATGGCCCGGGACGACGGAACCATGGGATCTTGATCGGGTCCATCATCCATTCCCCCACCATCTGCTTTAAGTGCTAGATGGTGCAATTTCTATTTTAAATACCAAAAATCAAAACCCAATTTCCAAATCCAATTTCTACCAACATTCAAACCCATTGCTGCTACTATATGCCAGATGCACGTATTTCTATACGTATCTGATTGACGACTAGCCTTAATCGAAAGTTCTCTCTCGTGATCGAGAGGGGTAATTAACTATAGGGGCTTGCGCCTATAGGAAACCAGAACTCAGATCATAAAGTCCTCACCAAATGAGGGCGAAATCTCTGGGTAGTGTCTTATCTACAAACCCATCTGCCTTCCAAAATTTACCTCGGAACTTAGTTCTTTAAAACTCCCTCGCCGAATAAGAAAAGCGAGCGGAGGCCGGGGACGAATTTTCGGAGCCCACATTGTATCGACCCCCTCGCATGCCCCTTGTTTTGTTAAATTGTATGTCATCATTAGGTATTCTAAGATATTTGGGATGTTCTGATCGCAAAGACGTGGTTCATTTTGCGATCAGATTTCATTTGGGCAACCTCGAGGCCTCTTTTCCCGGCATGCATGTTTTGCCTCGAGATTTGTGCCACCACTCAGGATGATCCAAATTGAACATAAAAAAATATAGTTCTTAAGTATCTGCTTTATTCCAATCACAATGGAGAAATCCGTTTCGCGAACGGACATCATTTGGACAGCGACAATGTCAATTTTTCTCAAAATTTGTGATATTGTCTCAGTATCCATGTCACCAATATGGATGCTTCAAATTGATTAAACAAAATGTAGTTTTCAAAGGTTGACAATGTTCCGGGCGCAACGGTGAAGTCTGTTTGTTGATCCGACATCATTTGATCAGCCTCGAGCTTTAATTTCGGGTGTCGGTCGTCCCTTTTGACCGATCTCGTTCGATTTAATTGCGAGGGGTCTCAACCCAACAGAATTCAGTGTCCTGATCGCAACAATACCATCCGTTTGGCATTCGGAGGTCATTTGAACCCCCTTAAGTGATGCATTTTGTCAATACACGCATTGCCTAAATCATCGTTTTCGCCTCTTTTCGCATGGTTTTATGTGTAGGGGTCAACAGTTGATAACCATTTTGTTAGAATATATGAATTTTGCCACAATGCTTATCAAATTTGCTCATTTAGCTATACCCTTGGGTTTGTGAGCTGAAAAGCATCATGGATTGCCTGTTGGACTTATCGAGACAATGGAAATATTATGTAGTTTCAACAGTTTACTCTTTATATCATGATCCTATTCTTAGGCTTGTTGGATCAGAAGATATCTTTTGACTCATCCATTTGAGTTTGCAAAGTTTAGATTCTTCCTAATGTTGGAACATAATGGAGGCCTTTTATATACTCCTCTAACTTGCTTGGCCAAAAAAATTGGTGGAAACATTTATAAGCATTTGGATTTTAAATTTTTACTTCGATTGAGATATTTTAGTTGGCTTCCAGGTTTGTTTCAGGTGCTTGTCAATATTTTTCTCTTATTTTTAAGGGGTCTAATTAAACCGTTCTCTTGTTTAGAAGGTACTTTTAGTGTGTAGAATCTTGGGAGGAAACACCTTAAGGTCTAATAATGGATTGATGAAAGCATGCTTGGTTTCTTTTAGGTGGGCTTATGTTGGGACCTTTAGATAGCGGATCTTGAAATATTATATTACCTTGGTGCCACATTCTTGTGCTCCTTAGGCCAAATTTGGAAATTTTAGGGCTTGACCTTTAAGTGTACGACTTGGATCTTTCAACAGCGGATCTCCGGGGCATTGTTCAACTGTCACGCCATGGTGTTCATTGAATATTTGTCAAGATCTCTATTGAGAATTTTTCGATGAGGAATCAATGGGAATTATATTTCTTAGGTTTGATGCCTCGTTGTTCATTGAACATTTGGATATTTGAGGCCTTGACCTTTGGCTGCCAATAATTTTTAGTTGGCGGATCTCTGTTATTTGCTAAATGTCATGTGGTAATGCTCGTCGTGACATCACGTCTTTTTAGGACACTCAAATATTTTTAATGTATAGCCATGTTTTGAAACATTTCCTTTTAGCAACCATTCTTTTAGGAGACTCAAATCTTTTTAATGTATAGCCATGTTTTGAAACATTTCCTTTTAGCAACCATTCTTTTAGGAGACTCAAATCTTTTTAATGTATAGCCATGTTTTGAAACATTTCTTTTTAGAAATTATTCCATGTTCTAACTTTGAAGTTATTCATTAAAACTTTGAATCAAAGTTAGATGCCAAGATCTTCTAGTGGTGGTTCTCTGGTAATTACATTGCTTGGATGTCACGCCTCGGTGCTAACAATGACTCCACATTTTTTCACGACATTCAAATCTTCTTGAATGTGATTCATTTTTGAAGCATCTTGTTTGAGAATTCATTTCATGTCCTTACTTTTCATGTTATTCATTATATCTTTCGGTGATGGAGGCACCACTGGAATCTTCTATTAACTGATCTCTTGGTGATGTATTTTTCAAATTTAGCTCTTTTGTTTCTTATGCGATGTTCTTTGAGTGACTCAAATCTTTTAGATTGCAAGTCTTTATTGAAGCAACTTTTTTGAAAATTCATTCATTATCTTTAACTCAAGACTGCCTTTTTTTGTATCCTTGAGTAGTCTCTTAGGAAATATGGGGTTGGCTTAAGACTAAGGATTACAATATTTATACAATACAAGATATCGCATGACATTGCCAAATGAAGCCTAAGAATTAGGATCAATAATTTAGGCATATTTAATGAAATTGATAAATTTAGAGAGCGGGCCTAAACAATGTTTAAAATTTTAAATTGTAGCATATTCTGAGGACCTAGCTTAAAATGAAACCTATTTTCAAATTATGGGTTAACACTTCTTGTAACTACCCCTTTTTATATCCTGCCGCTGATGGAGCTTTTATGTTTTGTGATAATTTTATTATTGTTTTTTGAATCAAATCAATCAAAATATCATGTTGAATAGCTTCAATTCCAAAGTTGCCTGCAAAAATGAGAGCCAATTTTAATATCTATTACTTGTCTAGTGACAAACTTGAAAGTATGCTGTCAAGTGTGGTATTGACTTTGGGTTGGCGATAATTAAGAATTTGAGCCTTTGGGTTTATTTTCTTTGCTCATTGGCATATCTCTAATTCGGTAGACCCTTGTTTTTAGCCGATTTTCTCTTTTTTCCTTTATTTTTCAGCTCAAAATTTATTGTACTATAAAGAGTTTGAGAAGATTAGTTTTATTTTGTATTGCAGGAGGCAATTTCATCTTCTTGGCGGCATCTTCCCAGCAAAACAACCAAAACATACTTTGCTATGAGAGGTTTGTGGTTCTTGAAATTGTGTATAATTCGAATCTCTAAATTCTAGATCATAGCTAGTAGCACCAAATTTATATCCCCTTCTTATTTTAATGATCCCCCATTTTTGACTTGTTGGCCTTGGTATTTCTTCGAATAATATAATTATGAATTTATGATAGTGATATGATAAATGGAAGGCTAGAGCTACATAGGAAATTTTTACAAGAGGAGATGTTTAAAATTAGTAGAATAAAAATTGGGTACATTTTATGTGATTTTCTTAATGTGAAAATTAAATTATTAAATGGTAATGCGAGAGTATTAAGTAATATCTAAATGTACTTAGTTTCCATTCCTTGGATACAGTACAAAAGAATAGGGATATAAATGGGGACTTAATCTGTATATTTAAGCTATGTGATTAATGGAAAATTACTTCAAAGTTAAGATCAACATATGCTTGTAGCTAGGTAGTGAAAAATAGAACTTGCCGATTGATTGTAAAAGATGAATATGGAGTGGTGGGATATTATTAATGTTAAATGGTTAGCAAGTGAAAGGGGTAGACGAGAGGGTCAGTGTCTTGCTCATTCAAAATAGAAGTAACATCTCAAGTAACATTCAATTGGAATGAATGGAAGAAGATTCGTAAAGTTGACCTCAAATAGTTGGAATAAGGGACTTGATTATGGTGCTGATGGTGTTTTAAATAATGAGACAAATTTAAGTTGTTTGGCGGTGGTTCTCACAAATTTCATGAGTTGATCTGTTACTTTTTGCTATAACAAGGTTCCCTTGCTTTGCCTTTGTCACAAAAAAAATTCCTGTTATACTCGGGTTTTGATAAAATTTGAAATTTATTAGGCCAGAAAATGATTTTCCTTCTATCTTCTCAGTTCTGGAACACTTCGAATCATTGCAAAACCGTAAGCCTTGTCAGATTTCTGTCTCTGATCTTCCTCATGTGTTGGAGATAAGGAAGAATCTATGTGAAGCACAGGTGACCATTCCGTTTAGTTTATTACATGCATAATGATGTTCTGTTTTTTAATATGAAATTGGCAAATCATCTGCAGGGATTGAATGAATTTCACATCCCAGACATCTTACTGAATCGTCTCGTTGCAGCTGGTGCCAGAGAGCATCCTCCTGTATGTGCTATCCTTGGTGGAATTCTTGGCCAGGTGCTGTGTAAATTTGACTCATAGAAAGAGCTCAGCATTCAGGAATTTTTATCGCCTTAACTGTCTAGATCCCTATTTAGTGCAGTTTAAATAGCCAAAAAGCCATCTGTAGCTTGAGTTTTGAATTAAATAAATCAGTCTGTTAATCAGCCTGGAAAGCATAAGTATTTAGTACTAGCAAACAAAGAATAGTTAGAAGACTCAAACAAGGATCAGGATGGTTGCAACTAAAAGTGCATACGAGTTCCTAGGTTTAATAAGAAAGGCCTGCTAATAGTTTTGGCAAAAAGTTATAGTAGAGTGAGATCTAAATCAAATGTGTAATCATTTTTTAATGTGAGGCTCATTAATTAATGTTCAGAAGTTAGAACTTGGACACAATTTTTAGGAAGTTGGGAACAATAATAATGGGAGAAGAAAATATTATGTCTCCCAAATATATCTGATACGTAAAATTGGTTTATAGTTAATGATGGGGGTGTCAAAAATGCTTAATGATTGTGGACAATTTGTGTTTATCTTGATAAGGAATTGAGCGTAAACAAAAGTCTCCAACTTGTTTACTTATAAGCAGAACATGAAGAAGATCGAACTCAATCCTATACGGCTTGGATATAATAATATACATATTTCAGTGAGTGTTGATGTTTTATCAATCAATATTATTTGAAGATAAAATGATACCCAATTGTGCTAGGTTAAGTGTCTTAGATCTATCATGTAAAAGAATGATGAAATAACTGAGGATATAACTTTGATAGTTGATGTTGGATGGTTAAAACAAAAGAAGTTTCTTTAAAAAATTATATGATCAGTGAATATCATGGAGATTGAAAAGTAAACTTATAAAAATGAAATTTAACAACCATGTTATATTAATTTGAGTAGGGCTACAAGCAAACCAAACAATCAACGAGCTACTCGTAGCTCGGTTCCATTAAAGCTTGTTTGTGTTCTCGTTTAATTAGCTAAACAAGCAAACTTGAACAATATTTTAAATACTCGACACTTAAATAAATAAGCTTGATCACTAATGTGTTCGGCTCAATTATGTTCATGAACGGCATCATTTAAAGCTCGTGAACTAACTCGATTCGTGTTCGATTCAAAACTCGTGAATAAGCTCGATAAAAACTCAATTAATATTTGATTATAATAATGATAAATATACATAATATGAATATTTTATATTTATTATAACTAGTTATATATGTTAATGAACTTGCTCATTTGATAGCTCAAGAATACTAGTTAGATTTGTTCATGAAGGTGATTGTTTCATAGTTCAAAAAAAAAAAAAATGCTAAATACTGTTGCAAGAAAAGTGTTCAAAATCTCCTGGAGCAGTTTATGTCCTATATTCTATTTTATTGATTGCTTTAATCGGACTTGTTGCTTTTTAACATTTCTCAGGAAGTCATCAAGGCCATCTCTGGCAAAGGTGAGCCTATCAAGAACTTCTTTTACTTCAACGCTGCAGATGGGAAAGGCATTATAGAAGATATACCTCCTGCATCTGTTTACTGAGATTGTATTTGAATTTTGGATTGGCTGAGATGTCAAAGAAGCCTAATATTGCTTTCTTAGTTAGTTTGGTATTTGTAGTTTTACTATGAGGTTTACTAATGTACAAATGCGACTTTATATATGATTCAGTTTCACGTAATTAATCCCTTCAATTATAGCATAAATTTTTTAATATATACACCTGTTAATTACACCTGCATAACACACATCTAACATCACACACTAAGCCCTCGTTCGGGACGGCTATTTTTCTGCTTCTTAAAGCGACTTTCTAGTATAAATTTTTTATTTTTTGTATTAGAAAGTCGCTTTACGAAGTAGTAAGAAAGCAGTTTCAAACGAAACCTAAGGCTTCGTTTGAAACGGCTTTATTATTGTTTGAATATGTTTGGATCATTGAAATGAAGCAAATAAGTTTTATAGGTGAAAAATAATTAAAGCCAGTCAAATATTGCTGATTCATTAAGATTAAATAAAGTTGGAAATAAAAAAAAGTTTCAATCTCTGAAAAATTTAGTTTTTAAATATTTTTTTCTTACAAAAATGTATATTTTACAATTTTAATTGCTTTTTAAAATTTCCAAAATTTAGCTGTTATACTGGCTACATACAAGAATTTTCATAATTAAATTGATCATGTCGGGTTTTCAATAGACGGTGATGAATGTTTTTATTTAATTTTATTTTATTTTTAACAAAAAATAGATTTCATTAAAGGGAATGGATACAATTAAAGACCCCACACTGGGCCATAAAAATAAATCACAAAGTAAAAGATAAGAAGCAATGTAAACTGATAAATGGATGGGAAGCATAAAAAAATACTCAAAACTCAGACTAGCAAATAAGTTTTATTGGTGAAAAAAAAATGATTAAAAAATAATGATTTTTTAAATTGAATTTCCTTGTGGAAAAAGATATTTGAAATCGAAATTTTTTGAAGTTAATATATTTTTAAATTTAAATTATTGAATTTTATTTAATGCCCGTTCTTTGATTGGATTTGATTTAAATTTTTTAGTCTTTAAGATTTTTTTTTATTCTTTAAGATTTATTTGTGCAGTTTCATATGTAGAATTATTATAGATTCTACTTAAATAAAATGATCGAGAATGTTTAATCAAGTAAAATTATTCGTTAAATAAAATTGAATTGTGTGAAGAGGTTTGGGTCATTGAAATGAAGCAAATAAGTTTTATAGATGAAAAATAATTAAAATCGATCAAATATTGCTGATTCATTGAGATTAAATAAAGTTGGAAATAAAAATAAATTAATTTCTAAAAAATTTAGTTTTTAAATACGTTTTTCTTAGGGAAAAAAACATATTTTAAATTTTAAATACTATTCAAAATTTCAAAAATTTAGTTGTTATGTTGGCTACATGGAAGAATCGTCTTAATCAAATTGATTATGTCGGGACGGTGATGACTGTTCTAATATTTTTATTTTGTGTATATGTATAAATATACACACAAATGAAGCATATCAAAATTTTTATTTATGATCAAATCATATTAAAATTTAAAAAAATTAATTCTTTAAAAAATTAAATATAAATTACGATAATTGATCAAATTATCAATATATTGTAATCAATGATTTAAAAATAAGTTAAAACATATTATATGAGAAATTCTCTTATGCAAAAAATAATAATAATAGAATATATATATATAAGGATTTTTTTTTAATTGAAAATTGGTTTTTGATTTTTCAAATATCTTAAATATTTGAGGATGGCATATGCAATTTTAACATGTTTTAAGATCATTTGATCACAAATTAAATACAAATTTTTTAAAGTAAATGGCTTATGGCTCCAAAGATTTTAAATTTAATGAATGGGTTGAAATATTAATATTTTATAAATGATTTTAATTGGTGATATAGTCTGTAAATTTTGAATTGTAAGTGCTTTGTGTATAAAATTAAATTGTAATAAAATTTAATTCACATATATTTTTATATTTAGATAAAAGTTTATATAAAATAAATGCCAATATAAAATTAGATGAATGATAATTTCACTGCTAAAAGGAAAAAAAAATCAATCTAGCACCATCAAGGCCTCCTGCTGCTAGATGAGATCGTCTATTAAGACTCAACTTGTAACATTGACGTCGCACTGTTCACTCTCATGTGAATGACATTTTATTTGGCGATCAAATAGAGCAAATCAATGACGCCAAATAAGTGTTAGGCACTCTGCTAGCTAGAGATGCTCGAAGAGAGGGTGAAAATAATAAAAATAATGTTACATAGTCATAGGTAAAGGTTCCAACATGAGTTTGAGTCTGATATGTGATTTTCTTAAAAAATATTACATGCTTTTTCTTGAAATTTATTTTTTTTCTGTAAATTAATGTATATTTATCTTTAAATACACGACCTTACGTATGCCTTCAATATTAATAAATTATTTGAGATAAGTTTCTATTTTTGAAAAATAAAATGGAGCAATTTAAAATACATAATATTAAATCTTTCTTGTTTATTAAATTAACATTCAATTATTTCAATCATATTTTTATTTTTTATTAAAATTTTACTAGATTATGGCTATTAGTATGTAAACTTGTAAGATTTCAATGGTACAAACATAAATCTCCCCAAAAAATATTATATGAAATTTCAAAGGATTTAATGACGAGAAACACAATGTAATCTGCATTTTCTCACCCCGGGCCTGCCTTCTTAAACTTCATTTGGAACAGCTTTCTTACTATTTTTTAAAGTAATTTTTAGCATAAAAATAAAAAAATTTATATAAAAAACTATTTTAAGAAGCAGTATAAAGCCCTCTGAGATAAAACCTTACTATTTATGAAACAGCTTCTCTATGTTTGTAGGGATAAGAGAAACTATATAATCCCCATTCTAAATGCTGAATTGACACGGCATGAATTGAATGTCTTATTATTATTATTTTTTTAATAATCTGTTCTTCCTAGTATTCTTTCTAAAGATTCAGCACTATCAGTGCCATCTTAACCAGCAATACTTCTTAAAAACTCTTTCTTTGGGATTTCATTAAGGAGATTAATAACATCAAACAGCTGAAATACACAGAACTATTATAATTTAATCAATAGCTAAAATACAGAGACTTCAAATAACATGAAGGTTCAAATACCTTTGCCTCAGCATAAAAGTAGCTTTCTTGCTTATTACAAATGGCTGTACAACTCAATAGGGACTGCTAACTAAAACCAATAGGTTTATATCTAAAGACTATAATATTCTCCCCCTTTACACAAATGGTTCAGCTAAATAATTAGCAGATCATTACTTAACTGGAGTAAATTTGCATTTGGTTTAAGATGTTTTCAAAGTTGTCAGTACATTTCACTACAGGATGAGTGTGTACTCCCTCATATGTGGTTACAACAATCTCTTCATCCATTGACAATCTTTGAACTTGCTTCTTAACACTGCAATCCTTATGTGTGCATCTGTAATAGCTCCTGCATACAGAAGAGCACAACAAGTTCAGTAATGCTGAAAACGCGCTTTAGAAAGTAGTAAGAAAGCTGCCTCAAATGATGCCTTAATCTCCTTTTTCAATGGTAGATTGCCCTTCTTTGCTTTTATAATAATGGATGTTCTATGCGAGAGATTCTGTCAAGTGATGTGCGTTATATTTTTCAGTCTTTCTCATAATACTAAGTAAGGTTGTTGAAGCCAAAAAGGTCATATATTATGAAGCTTCATATATTCACTGGGCCAGTTAATATGAGTAGAACAAGGGGATGCCCCTTAGGTATCCATTTATAAATGGATCTCTTGCTTAGATAGGATTAAAATTTTTGTACTAACAATAAAAAAATCATCCCAAATAAGGCCTAAGGCTTCGTTTGGGACGGCTTTCTTCTTGCTTTTTAAAGTAGCTTTTTAGTTAGAAAATTAAAATTTTTGTACTAGAAAGCCGCTTTAAGAAGCAATAAGAAAGCCGTCCCAAACGAAGCCTAAGTTACCTCAAATAAAGACTAAGGGTGTGTTTTAGACGGCCGTCGTATTTTGCAAAAGTGATTATAAAGTTGTGGGAGATTTTTTTTTATTGAAAGCTGCTGAAAAAAATTTACTCCTGAGCACAAAGATTTTTCTGAAAGCGGTAAAAAAAGGAGATAAATAAGAAATGTGATTATGACTATTATGATTTTTAATTTTGAATTAGAAATATAAGAAGCTGCTGTTTGAATCAGCTGGTTTGATATAAATTATTTATTTAAGTAGAATTTAGTTTAATTAAAGGTTTTACGCATTATTTATGTCTCCCAGTCAATTATTTTTCTTTTTATTCCATGTCTTAAAAAACAAATCAAAATAAAATGAAACTAATTTTTTTATGAGAAAATAATAATAAAAATAAAACCGATTTATTATTATTATTATTCATTTTAATATTCCAGCTGTTCATCCGTCTACCGTGATGTCTTGAAGATTCTAGAAGCGGCTTATTCCAACGAGTGATGTAGCAGCTTTACACATTATAGCCATCTCACCTCTCATGACGCATGCATTTTTATATATTTTATTAAACATATTTAAAATTTTATATATTATATAATCTTCTCAATATAAAATAAAGAAATTATCAAGAAAACAATAAACAAAATATAGTTTATAAATGAGGATATGCATATTTAAATTATAAAGATAAAACAAAAAGTTTCTATCTCATATAATTTTAATTTTTCACACATCGACTTTGACCACCTAATTATTCGAAGATCTTTCAAGGTGGTCCTTTTCATCTAGAAATAAACTGGAAATATTGTCTCCCAAGCAAACAAGTTGCCCGGTAAATCAAACAAGATAAGTCTGCTATTTACTTTCATTACACCTCATCATATGCTTACTTGTATATTTATCAAAAGTCATTCTACTATACAGGGTCGATTATATGAATTCTTTTTTCTCTATTATATTCTATTAAGAGTAAAATTTTTATTTAAATTTAATAAAAAATTATTTTAAATATTTTTAATAAATCTTATTAGATATATCTATACATTTCTTAATAAAGACCAAATCCAAGACATCGACTCTCATAACCGGTTCATCACAAGTCTAACGTTTTATGTGATTAATATTTTGTTTGGGCCGACTTTTTTAGTGCTTTTTAAAGCAGCTTTTAATATAAAAATTAATTTTTTTTAATATTTTTGTACTAAGAAAATGCTTTAACAAGCAATAAAAAAGTCTTCTCAAATGAAATCTAAATCATCTAAAATGAATCTCCCTAATCTTATCTGCTGCTACTGGAGCTACTCTGAATATTTTAAAGTCTTAGTATTTACCATCATTTTTATGAATGGATTAATTAAAATCATCTTGCAATCAATAATTTAAGTTAAGCACATCTTTATTAACAATATATAATATATATATTAAGAATATATGATAAATATATATATGCATTTATATAATTCAATGTCGTTATTTATTAATATTGGCACGTAATATGACAAATTTATGGATATAAGAAAGCTTGTCGTTGTAATTATAGCAATGTAAAGATAATCTTATCATGCTTATAAGTTATAATCCCTTCCTCAGTTCAACTTGAATGATATGAGGGGGGATTATGATCGGTTTTACTATAAAAAAAAAAGATTATTAATCAGAAGTTTTTATTCGTTTAATCATGAAATTGCGCCTTTAAATGAACTTTAGGATACACTACTAGAAAATCATATATTACCGGCGGCATTTTCCGGCAGATTTTGAATTTATCGACAAATTTCCGGCGAAAAATTTTCAAAAAAAAATGCCGCTAAATCTGCCCGGAAATATTTCATCGTAAATTGCAGGAAAATAATCCACTGGAAAGCCGTCAAAAATTTGTAGATAATGGAAGATTTTGCTATAATGATATAATTAAGTAGGAGGAGGAGAGCGCCATTAAAATCGAACCTTGGAAAATTATTGTTCTTAACTGCTTTCTGCCCGTATTTACGCCAACGATAGCCATCATCTAGTACGTCGACTTTACTCCTCGTCTGGAAGGCAAAGCGGGGCTTCCTAATCTTGTTTGCTATTTTGGCTGTAGATTTCTTCTTCTCCTTGTCTGGTCTTTCATCGTAGCTCTCCTGTTTCTTTTCTTCCTCCTGCGACTCAGAAAGAACAGAGGGATCTGCATGTGATGATTGAAGGAGATAGCTATTGTTTGATGAAGAAGAATGATTTGAAGCAAGGAGTAGATTGTAATTCTCCATTAATAAGATAGTTTGGGGATGATTGAGTGTGCTGGGGCCGGGGAAAGCTAGCTAGCTGAGAGAAATAAGAAGGGAAACGTGGACGATGGAGGAATGAGAAGAGAGCGATCTATGACTGCTTAAAGGAAAAAATTTGGATTAGAATATTTTAATTAAAATGAGTATGATAAATTAATAATGAATTGGTTTTTTCTATTATTATCATTAGAAGAATATCGTGTATTAGTGACTAATTATGCTTCTGGATTCGTAGACGACGGTCCAAATGCCTGCTTGGAAGCTTCCATGGGATTGCCTAAAGATCAGGTACTTCTGGTTTTAGTTATCGTGTCAAAGATAATTTATCTGTTTAAATTATTTCTATATCAACGAGACCTCCTTCATGAATCATGAAGCTTGGTATAGAGGACAACCTGTAAACATGTTATGTTGAAAGAATTATGAGAGGAAAGTGCTTTAGGTGGTGAAGGAAATGTGTGCGGAAGGATATAAAGGAAGGAAGGGTAAATGATGATGATGATCGATGATGGTGATGATGTATCAAAATTTCTTGTAAATGTTAGTATGATAATTTAGTTTATTTTTTTCTTTATTTATTTTGTATGTAAGTATGATAATGTAGTTAAAGATGATGTTTATGCCATCTTCAACCGAAAAAATTCAATTTCACTCCAAAATATAGTAACTCGATTCCAACCGAACTCCATTTTCTAACACAAAAAAAAAGAATATTATGTGCATATTCTTTCTGATACTTTTTCCAAACCTAATTTTCGGATTTTAAAAAAAAAACATGTGAACAATGCGGCGCCAATATTTGTGTCACACTGTTCACCATCACGCGAATGACATTTATTTTGGCAATCAAATGGATCAAACCAATGACGCCAAATAAGTATTAGGCATTCGCTTGGAGACGCTCTTAGTTTGAATTGTCATGGTGTTTAAATATTATATAGGAATATTTTCATTCGACTTTAAATATTTTTATAAAACTTTTTTTTTGGTAATAAATGTGAATAATCTGATGATCTTGTTAAAATCAAGCAAAATAATATTACACAAGAGATGATCAAGTTATTATTGAAACATTCTTTTGGTTTAGAAAAAGCAATTTTCAAATGCAATTATTGCTGCATCTTAGACATCCGATTCATTTTTTGATGGCTAGGATGCAATCCAATATCAGTTAGAATGATTTTATTTTATTTTTTTCCAGCAAAGAAAATTAATCCATTGGCTGAATTTGTACCATAACTAAAATTCTAAATACCATTTTCTAGTTGAACTTTGACTGGAAAAAGTTGAAGCCAAAATTAACCTCTTCACGTACATTTTTTTTTTCTGACCGAGTCTGAATTAGATTAGGAGTTATGAAACAAGAAAGTTCGAAGAAGCAACATTTTGTTGAATATATTCTTCAAAACTTCCACATTTACGACAATGTTCTTTTTTTTTTTTATGTGGGGGATGAATCGAAAAAGAAATCTTTATTGGTTCTACCTCCTCTTTTTTATGAGGAGAATGAATCTTTTTCTCGAAGGATCAGAAAAAAATCAGTCCGGATCTACTGCGGGAATGAGTTGGAAGATCCCAAACTAAAAACATCGGTATTTGCTAGCAACAATATTTAAGTCTATTAAGATAAATTTATATACACATCATATAAGCAAGATTTGAACCCACCCACAATTAACTTCTTCGTTGGAAGTCAAAGCTCCCAACCAACATATCAAGATGAATCATGTATCTTTCTACAGTAAAATACCCTTAAAAAGGTCATAGTCCACACATTTGCATCAAATTACTATAAGTAAATTTTAATGAGAGACTAGCTAAGCATCTCAAGAGTCAAGGCAAAACCCAAATTGGTATCTTATCTTAGAATGGAAAAAATAAAGTATAAAAGCAATATATATATATATATATATATATATATATATATATATATATATATATATATATATATATATATATATAGGAGGGGTAATTTTGAAATTATCCATCATGTCCTATTAAGAATCAAATTCTCACACAAAAAATATGATTAGTAAAAAAATTAAATTTACTCAAACTTTTAAGATATCTTTATTTTTAGCACTGTTAACTACAACATTCATTACTTCGATGACAAGATCATTTTGATTCATAGAGATTAAAGTTTTGTTTGGCACAACTTTTTTACTGTTTTTTAAAATAATTTTTAGTAAAAAAATTTCAAATTCAAAAAAAAATTGTAATTAAAAACTGCTTTAAAAAAATAATAATAAAATAATCTCAAATAAAACCTACGTAAAAAGATTTTATATAGTGTGAGCCATTTTGGTCATTCGAAAACAATTGAGGAGATCATTTGATACTTTTCTCATTAGGATAATATACTAGTAATATTACGTATTGTGGTGTCAAAAAAATCAATAAGTTTCGGTAAAAAAACATATTATTTTTCTTGTAAGCGAAGGTCATTGTAAAAACAAATGAAAATGCCCTCTTAGAGACCATTTTGCCCCTGCCACGTAAGTGATGTCTAATCTATGTAAAAGAAACACATTTTCCTTTTATAACTATCATAAATTTTTATATATGTCTAACAAAAACGTTTATCTTGATTCTATATACAACTTCAATTTTAAATCATATCAAAATGTATGAATGAAAAAATATATATTTTTTATTAAAAAAAGCTAATATTAATAATAATTCTACTAAGATTTAAAGATTTGTGTACAACATCAAATCTATCCCACTACGTAGGATCAACTACATTAATCATTTTTTTCATTGTGTTATATTAAGAGTCAAACTCTCATTTAAATCTAATAAGAAAAAATCGTTTCTAATATTTTATATCCAAATCTTTTTAGATCTACTGCTATATTTCTTAACATAGACAAAAATCTAATACTACTCTTCTAAAAGAGTCATTGAAAGGCCAACATTTTTTGTATCCAAAACATCAAATGCAACTCTCTCTAATCATATCTACCACTGAAGGTACTCCAATCTTTTCATGTATATATTTGTTTCCCATTCTATCTCTAAGAGTAAAACCACTCATCCACTTGATCATTCTCATATTTGTAACACTTAGCTTACTTTTATGCTTCTCTTTTAATTGCCAGCATTCAACGCCATAAAGCATTGCAAGTCACACCACCATTTTATAGAATTTTCCCTCAAGTCTGAGGATACATTTCTATCACACAACAGACATAATGTAATCCTCCACTTTAGCAATCCAATTTGAATTCTACTAATAATATTGTCATCTATTTCACCATCACTGTGAATAATATACTCGAGATATTTAAAAAGTGTACTCTTAATAACTTGATCGTCCAAAATCACAACCACCACACTAGATCTAATACTACTAAAATTACCTCAATGTATTCAATTTTAGATCCACTCAAACAAAAACCTTTAACTCTAAGGTTGTCCTCCATAATTCAAATTTTCCTTCAACTCCCTCTCTAGTCTTATCAACAAGAAAAATATCATCAACAAAAAACATACACCAAAGTACTTCCTCTTGCAATGTCTAGAAGAACATCACTGACTAAAGTAAAAAACATAAATATAAAATTTTGATTGTTAGCATAAATATATAGATTTCATTTTTAAGTATTTAAACATAAAAATTTTGTATCATATATGTAAATCCCCTAAATAAATTTGAATGATATTCTTTTCACTCATTTCTTTCAAGCATATACTTAAAATTTCACCCATTTCAATCTTGATTGCTTGTTCTATAAATGCTTGCTTGCCCTAGAAATTCAGTTCTTAGGCAAGAACTTTGAATATTATACTAAGGATTTGTTCTTACTGTTTCTTAAAGCAGCTTTCTAGTTTAAAAATTAAAATTTTTGTACGAAAAAGCTGCTTTAAGAAGCAGTAAAAAAGCCGTCTCAAATGAAGCCTTAATAAAACAATAGCATCGTCCCAAACATGCCCTAAATTCCCAATTTAGAAAGATAAAGAGGCATTGAGGCTTCCTTTAGACAACTTCTCTTCAAGTTTTCCAAAAATGGTTTTAATTTACATAAACAATATGCTTAAAACCTGATTTACATGCATTCTCATATAATATGAAAAACACATTGACTAATTTATGATGCAGTTCATCCTTTTACATAGAAAATTAATTATTTTATTTCATATAGAACAATTAAAATATAAGATCAATATCATTATACGAAATAAAACCTAAGCAAGAATAAAGAGGAGCATTATTTCATGGCTATGCTGAGATTCACCAAAGCTCTAATAACTTCTTTGAGCTCATTCACCAAAAACTACGCTTGTTATGATAATTGCAGTGGTGAGCCTTTGTAAAGAGGATTCTTACATTAGACTGGTAACCTTTCTTCCTTCAGTATCCCTCCCATTTCCATTCTCCATGAGACATCCACCAAAGCTGAAAGCTCCCTGAAATGACAATTAGTTGAAGCTGATATTCAGAAACAAATAGCT
The DNA here is from genome assembly GCA_019514585.1 of Dendrobium officinale. Taxonomy (NCBI): domain Eukaryota; kingdom Viridiplantae; phylum Streptophyta; class Magnoliopsida; order Asparagales; family Orchidaceae; genus Dendrobium; species Dendrobium officinale. Next base: position 83,347,647 of record CM033682.1, read on the forward strand.
TATTCCATTGATTCGCAGAAAGAAAAATAAGGCAACAAATAAATGTCATAAAGGAGAAGGCGTATCTACAGAAGATAGAAACCCAAATGAAATGGCAATTAACTATAATGTGTTCGATAGGAATATGAAAAACTGGATTGCTAACCAATGCAAGTGCAGGACATTGTAACAGTATAAAGGTGTGGAAATTGATGAAGAATACAAAGTTCTTGGAGCAGGTGATGGAGCCGAATAATATCAGCAGTAGCTGCAACAAAGGCACAATATTTCACTTTCGTCGAAGAAGAAGCTACCATCGATTGTTTAACACACCAAGATATAAAAATCTTGTCAAGGTACGCATGGAAACTTGTTATGAATTTTGTCTTCTTGATCGCCAACACAATTAGAGTTGGAGAAAAGCATGAAGATGAAGTGTAACTCTATAGTTCGGTAGAGCAATGGTAATTTTGCCCATGATGCAGCGAACAAGCCGCCTCACCTGCCGAAATGAACATTAAGGCTTCGTTTGGGAAGGCTTTTTTACTGTTTTTTAAAGCGGCTTTTGAGTATTAAAATTTTAATTTTTGTACTAAAAAGTTGTTTTAAGAAGCAGTAAAAAAGCCGTCCCAAACGAAACCTAAGAGGTGTATGCATAAATTGAAAGAATTTGTTAGCTTCAAATGAAATATCTAATTGTGTGATGGTAAAGTATTGCAGGGAGCCAACAAAATTCAGATAGAGAGTTGGATTGTCAAATGCTACCTGAAGATTAATCATGATTGGTGATTTGGATGGGACAAGATTTTGAGAAGATTTGTAATTTAATGTACCCGCCCCGCCCGTTGGAGAATGTCATTGGCATAGGTAGATTGACTTAGAAGAAGTCCATAGTTCAGTTGGCTGAACTTGGATGCTAAGGAATTGCCAAATGTGTCCCAGATTTCACATGTTAAACTGACTTTTTTTTTTTACATGTTAAACTGACTTTAAAGCTTCTGTAGAAGACTAAGAAGTGCATCAGAGTTGTTGGCTATTAATAGAATGTTATGTACATAGATTAGAAAATAAATATGGAAGTTATTGCTATAGAGAAGTAAAGAAAGATCAACAGTGCTTGTGAGAAAGCTAAGTTGAATTAGATAATATGTAAGTGCTGCAAATCAATGTCGAGGTGCTTATTTGAGGTTATAGATAGCCTTCTTCAAGAGACGATCGTGATTAAAATATTAAGGATGATGATAACCTTCTAGTTGAGTGATATAAATCTTTTCATTTAAGACAATGTAGAAAGATATTAGAGGCATCCAAATGAATTATTTGTCAGTGGTGAGTGACTTGCCACAAGAACCCGAATAGTAGATATTTTAGCTAACAGTCTAAATACATCGATGAAGACTATACGAACTTTGTGAAGAATGGGCATAAATAGTGAGTCAATTGGTTGGATGAGAGTGGCATATGTTGAAGCAAATTGAGGAATCTGCTAAGAAACTGAAGGCGGGAAAGCAGAGGAAGAGGTATTTGATGTGGGAAGATGGATTCATTAAAAACATTCCGAGAGGTGTAAGTTTTCCTGTAGTAGGTTCATAGCATAATATCCTTTTGGAGAGTTTGCATAATGAAGACAGCTGGCCGACATGGAAGATAGTTTGTTTTTGGCTTGGGTCGTATCTAAGGGAAACATAGGCTACCAAAAATTTAAAGATGAGAATAGTCTGGTTGTTGATTATTTAGTAGTTGGTATGGTGATTTATGTCTCGTTATTGTGGAAGGCATTCGGTTAATCAAGCAACAGTTAGAAGTGCATCCACACAGAATTGTTGACATAGAGAGGCATCAATCATGAGAGTATGAAGAGTTTCAACAAGATGTTGGTGTTTGCATTCAATAACTCCGCTTATTTTGGAGTATAGGGACAAATATATTGATGAATAATTCTGTAAGAAGAGACGAGATTGCTAAGTGAAGACTCGATATATTCTCCTCCACCATCAGTATGAAGAATTCTGATAGATGTTTGAAAATTGTTTTTTTATCGTGATTTTGAAGTAAAAAAAATTTTGTAGTAGTTTCAAATTTTATGGTTTATGTGCATTGAAAAAAACCTAACAATAATGAGAATAGTCATCAAGAAATGACATATAATATCAATATCTATTAAAGGGTTGTTTGTTTTAAGTATTTTGGGGTGTAAGGTAAAAACAATAATAGGGGATTTTTCATATAATATCAATATCCATTTCTTATGTGCATTTGAATTCCATTATCTGAGATAAGATATCCTAAGTCTAAAAAGAATTTTGTTATCGGGATATGGAGTTAATGATTTTTGGTTGCAAATATTGGCATGAACAAAATCATTTGTTCATTAAAAAGAGTTAGGTTACATTCAATGAAACTATCATACACAAAGTCCAATAATACTAAGAAGAATACCTCCATAGGTGAAAATGTTGAGCTAGAGGTGATTTTAAAGATGGCATGCAAGAAAGAGATAGGTGTTATGAGTGTAAAGACAATAAAAAACGAGCATGACTGTGGCGCAATTGAGGTGACATCAAACAATATTCAAGCCTACTCGAACATATTCTCATTTCTTGTCTTCTTTATTTTTACTGATGTTATTGAACTTGAGTGGTTTGAAGAGGCAATGCAGGTTAAAGGCACTATCAAGTGGCAACTAGTGATGAAAGAGATGAATACTCGGGTACTAAAAGATAAAGAAGTGTTGTGGAATAAATGGATGCTCTTGATCAAGTAGGGGCTCAATGACAAAAAAAGATAAAGAGAAAGGCTAGTGGCTAAATGGTTTTAATTAAAAAAAATATTGATATTATGAGTTTTCTCCTAAAGTTATTCAACTAATTCCTAGCATTTTGCTTACTCGTTATGGATGTAAAATGTTTTTATCCTCAAGTTAAACGACACTTGTAGTAGAATTACGAAATCTCAATAGATGCTTAGATCTACACGGAAATACATGCATTCCTAGCATTACTCATTGTTAATGAATACTAGTGAGCTTGCAAGAAGAAAGGAAGATAAAGTCACCATCACGTGGGAGCTACCAAATGACAAAAGAGCATTGCATGACAATCAATCTTACATGATCAAAGAGCAAACAAAGACACAAAGAAAGGATAAATATAAATGAATATGATAGGTTTACCACTTATAAATTGCAATATTGCACAGCATCACCCAACCCCAAAGGATGATTGAGAAGGTTGCAACGTAGAGATTATTCTCTCAAAATGTACATAAAAAACTTAACAATCAAAAGAGAGATTGTTAAAATGTGTAAATTCCCTCATTCCTTGACAAACTTTGAATTATTTCAAATATGCATTAACAAATTCAATTAAAGTTGTAACCAAGATTGTTGAAGACTTGAATGAGTGAAGGATAAAAGGACAAATGAAAAAAAATATATATATATATATAGGGAGAGCCTAGAGTGAGGGAATATCTTAAGACAAATATTTTAATCTTATGCATATCGCCAGAAAAGAAGAAATTTCCGCTTCTTCATGCAGCCATGAAACCAGGCAAATTTCGCCAAATCGCGTGAATCTTGTGTCATCTGTTTTTAGTGTTTCTTGCAAATTATTTTTCGTTCTAATCTGTTTCTTTGTGCTCAAAGATGAGCTTTTCTCCAGCAACTTCAACAATAGCAGCAACATCCAGGACCAGTACAAAGGAATTCAAAATATGTGAACCAAAGTGAAACGAATCTTCTACCTTAATAAGCTACATTTAATTTATCCTTGATTAAAAGCCAGGTATCTGACCCCTCCCAAGCATAATTTGGAAACATATTTTGGCAGAATATGGCTTATATTGCTAAGGACATGACCTGTTGGGTTCACAGTAGATGGGTTTAAGCAGATGCCTTGATATCTAGAAAAACAAGCCAGCTATGAGTTTTACTCAATTGGCGGGCCATAAACCGTTCTATACCTTTTTTTTTTTTTTTGCCCAAAACCATTCAGGGAACTCTGGATCAGGAATTCATGCATAGGTGAGCCATAAACAGTTTAAAGGAGGAGCGTATTCCTAAACTGCAATTGTGTTAGCAACAATCTATAAATGAAAATCCACATAGAGGTGAACAAGCTAAATAAGTTGGGTAAAGAACAGCATCATCATCATCAGTCACAAAATTTCTGTATTATGTGTAAGCACACATACTAACACAAAAGAAAGAAAAAAATAGAATTTGTAGCACCAAGGATCTACTAAGTATGGGAGCTGATAAAGTTGGAACATGAGATAGCTTGTGAAGCTCAAATGTACTTACTTTAGATCATGACTAACAGCAAGTATAGTAAGTTCCTTCTTTAGATGCTTCAACAGCTTTAAAACATCAGCGCGAGCCTTCCAATCTAGTTCAGAAAGTGCAGTACGTATAAGTTTGATTTCATAGTCCTTATTTTAGATGGCAAAGAGAGAAAACATGTTAGGAAACTCTCAAAGCCGCCAAACAAGATAAAAAAAACAAAAGTGAATGGCCGATTTTCAACCATATTAAACAGCCACAATACTATTGACAGCAAGGATGAAGAAAACAAACTTAACACATATGTTGGGTAAAAAAAAAAGTTCTTTAAGCTAAGCCGTTGAAAAAGTTGTTGTACATCTGCATGATAACTAATTACTGTTTTTGTGAATGATTAACAGTTGCTATTAATTTACCCTGTAATACAAGACAATCTGTTAAAAAACTATGAATAAGAGGAAATAACCTGAATGGGGGAAAATATTCTATCGCCTAATTCCTTTTTTTCTGTTTTTTTTTTCCTTTGTTCAGTGGAGACTTGCTGTCCATCGTGGAGTTGAGACAGCTCAAAGTGTTTAAGGTTCAGAATACATATCATTGTTGCTTTCATTCACTTTGAGCATTTCCATTTCTTCATTCTACCAATGTTGCAGTGATAATCTTGGCGAACTGTACCCGAAATGTCACAAAAATGCTCAAGAACTGTCTTAGACATCTCGGCAAGATAGAGGAGCCAGTGTCAATGATGACAAAGATCCTCAACAATGACATCATTTGACAACAACCCAATTAGAAGAATAACATGCGAAGGGCATTTATTTCCATTGCGAAGAAAAATATCAATGCAACCATGTATGAAAATCCAAGCTATTAGTGTTATTGGTGATTAACGATAATTAAGAACAACCAAAAGACCACCAGGAGGCAAGTAACCAAGAAGCCATCTTGTATTGTACAGAGCTGCTCGAGATCAGCTTCAATGCATTTACAAGGCAGAGCATTCTTAAGAGCAGTAAGAATGAAAGGCAATGTGGGCAATCACATTGTCCAAATTCTAATAGATAGTGGATCGATCCAAAATTCATTCAACAAAAACTAGCTCACACCTTGGAACAAACCATAATACCATCCACATTTTTTCACAATGCCTGTGAGCAATGATGAAACTCTATAGTGGCCTGGTATTTGTTCAAAACTATCAATTGTTGTACAAAGACACTCACTTTCCTTTTAACTGTTATTTCCTTCCAAATCAAGGAGCAGATATAGTTTTAAAGTATTGTTGCATCCTGGAGTATTCTCAGCATATTCGCGGCGGTAGAGAAATATAAAGTTTAACGTCTTAGCTTTGTATGAAGATTCAGCACGCATACAAATAAAGAGAGAGGGTGTAGTATTCATAAGAGACACTAAGATTTTTACGTGAATGTGGGCTCCAAAAATTCGTCCTCGGCCTGCGCCCGCTTTTGTTTTTTTTTTTTGGCGAGGGAGTTTTAACTGAATAAGTTCTGGGGTAAATTTTGGAAGGCAGATGGGTTTGAAGATAAGACACTACCAAGAGATTTCGCCCTCATTTTGTGAGGACTTTATGATCTGAGTTCTGGTTTCCTATAGGCGCAAGCCCCTATAGTTAATTAGCCCTCCCGATCACGAGAGAGAACTTTCGATTAAGGCTAGTCGTCAATCAGATACGTAGATATACGTGTTATCTGGCATATAGTAGCAGCATAGGGTTTGGAAATTGGAAATTGGATTTGGATTTGGGTATTTGGGAAGTTTGGATATTTGGAAAGAGTTGGGAATTTGGATATTTTGATATTCAAATAGAAATTGCACAATCTTGCACTTAAAGCGGATGGTGGGGGAATGAATGATAGACCCGATCAAGATCCCATGGTTCCGTTGTCCCGGACCATCGTGATCCCTGGTCTACTTAGTCAGAGGAGGTAGCCGACCCAACCTGACAGAAGGATCCTTGTCGGCAGCCATGGGTTGCTTCGTCCAAGGGATACGTACGATTAGAGGACACGTACCACGTCCTTACTGGCAGGAGATTGTTTTGAGAATGGATCATAGTGATATTTTCGACTAGGCAATTGGCTCTTTGTGAGCTGAAGTTATATTTGAATTTGTCCACCTCGACAAACTGTTACGGAGGGTGGATGAATTTTGCTTTAAGCATTGATGGATAGATTTCAATTTTAAATATTTGGGATTGATTTTGGATTTTTGGAGTATTTGGGTGGCGCTTTGGATAGCTTTTAAAAATATTTGTGAACCCCTCCGGTTGATATAAGCAATCAATACGGCCATCATCGGGGTGTCCTCAAGGTCACTTGAAAAATATTTGGATTTTGTAGAAGTTTGAGGGCACTTTGAAATATTTTGTGAACCGCTCCGGTTGAGATCTACATTCAACACGGTCATCATCGGGGTGTTTGGGGTCATTTCCATTTATTGATTGAACCTTGTCAACTCAGACAAGCTATTGACTGAGGATCGGGTTTCTCGTAGGCTTTATGCATTTGTTTATGAAATTTTCTTTATTGAAAGCCTTGAAGGCTTGATATGAATGTACAAAATAAATATTCTGATCAACTTCGTAACCGCATATTTATCTGATATCTTGAACCCTGTCTACTCCTATTTATCTACTTATGAGGATTAGGTTTTGTAGGCTTCATGTCTTTTGTTTAGTGAATTCTCTTAATCATAGGCCTTGAAGGCCTAATATGAATATAATAAAACAAATATACCAGCCGTCGCGACTGTATACTTGTTTATTGGTTCGAATCCTGTCGACTTCTATTGACCCGTATAGAAGGATCATGTTCGAACTTGAATTCATTTATTGACCCGCACAGCATCCCTAGGCGTCACGTGTGTACCAATGACACGCTCGCTGGGGCCAATGCGGGTCGAGATTGTACTTTCCCCCTCGTGTACCTATGTGTATACAAACTACGGTGCACGTGTAAGGGATATTTTGAAATAATTGTAGTTGTGTAAATAACTATCATTTGGATGCACACAACTTTTCATTTGAGAGCTTATACACGCCTTCTGTCCGCTAGTACGAATGTTGCGGATCCGGTGACGTGGCGTCTTGGTGTTGATTCCCCTTTTCTCATTCACCGGGGAAGTTATTTTCTGGATTTTGGGGTCAATGATCGCTGATCTGGAAAGAACTCATTTTAGGATCTTCAGTGTAATGGACTTGTTATTTTTGGTGTTTATGAGCACCCGAACTGTTCTCTTCTTAATTATATAATTAAAAAGAGACTTTGAAACACCATGAAGTTTGGTTCTAACTTGTTCAAACATTTCCTCCCTTCTGCCAAAAGGTGTCCTTTTTGTACATAGAGTCGCCCTTGTACTCAAAGCACTTGTAGATCTTGGTTACCGTCGTTGTAGGTAATATTCGTACTTGTGTCCACAGTGATTCATTGTACTTACAATACACTGTTATTATCCACAAGTATCTATTAGCAGGGGACCGTCGTATCACCTACGATCTCTTGAAGGTATTTGTAAAAGACCCATTGTTGCCTACATCATACCCACCTGTCACCAATCTCAGGTGGTTTGATGTCTGGATTTGTTTATAGAGGACGGGTCTTTGACTATCTAGTAGTGTTGCCTTCTCAATCAACAGGCATGGCGCATTTGACTTCGTAGGGACTGTTGTAGAAGTTTGTTACACCTACTCATACAAGTTTGCTGGTAGTTGAGGCTTGATTATTTGCTGATCATTCAGTAGTCCATGTCATTCTATACTTTGTTTAGATCCAGTATCTAAACCCAGATTTGAATTTAGTTCATGTTCAAACAAATGTGCATATTCAAATTGTAGATTGAGTTTGAGTAGAAGTTCAGGTCTCCTGAAACCTTTAGAGATTCAAGTCTCTTGTGGTCCTCAATTCAGAAACCCAAAATCATGACATATGAGTTGAGTTCTTTAAAGTTCATGTTGTTCAACTCTCTTGCAATCAGATATGAGTTCATTTGAATCTGAGTCCTCTTGCACGTGTCTTATTTGGATCCAAGTTGAGTCTCTGATATTTTGTTCAAATCTTCTTACCACCTTGAGTTTAATTCCTTGTAGTATAAATTTAATTGATTATTTAAAAGCTCCAAGTGTAAGTGATTGTTCAAATTTAGATTCATCTGGCTCTGAGTTTATCAAGTTCATAAGCCTCACTTGATGTTATATAGTTCGAGCTCAAAGTACAAGTTCACGTTTCCCCTACAGTCCAAGTCTTCAAGTTCAAATGTTCTTCGTACAAATCCTCTGCTCATTTAGTTCAATTTATGTGTATTTTTTTGTTAGAGTATAGGTCTTCTATATTGTTGCCCAAGAAGGTCTTCAAATTGTTCAAGTCTTTGTACATTTCAGTGAAAATTTGGGCAGCACCCCAGCATATCCCCCGTTTGGGGGAAAATAGGGGAGCTAGGCCTTCCCACCACGCTACTAGGCGTGTATGGTAGGTGTCATTAGACACCGCGGCCGTAGTAATTTTCATCCCACCACGCTACAAGAGCGTGTACGGGGCCTTCAGCAATACCCGTACGAGAACACCAGTAGCTCTCCCCACCACGCTACAAGAGCGTGTATAGGGCTCACCCACCTCGCCGTATGCTTCGCACCGGGCTCCCTCCTACCGTGCTACAAGAGCGCGTATAGGTGGTTCCCCGGTCCGCTGCAAACGTCAAAAATGGGATTTTAGGCGATTACCCACCTCGTCGTAGGCGCCGGACCGGATTTCCTCCCACCGTGCTACAAGAGCGCGTATAGGGGGTTTGTCGGTCCGCCGCAAACGACGAGAATGAGGAATCTGAGTTTTAGAAATTATACCTTGCGTAGCAGTCACCGGAAATGTCGGTGTCGAGGTCGAGGACCGTCCCCACCACGCTACAAGAGCGTGTATAGGGCTTACTCGCCTTGTCGTATGCTTCGCACCGGGCTCCCTCCTACCGTGCTATAAGAGCGCATATAAGTGGTTCTCCGATCCGCTGCAAACGTCGAGAACGGGATTGGAGTTAGAAATTATACCTTGAAGTCCAGCGGTGGCTCGTGGATCGAGGCAAGAGGATCCTCTTTTTTTATTAATTATATTTATATTAAATAATTATAATTAATTAACAAATTATTTTTTAATTAATTACTTAAAATTAATTATAATTAATTAAAAATTTATTAGTTATAATTAATTATAACTAATTAAAAATTAATTAATTTTAATATATTATAATTAATTAATAATAGTTAATAATAATTAATTTTATAAATCATAATTAATTAAAATTAATACTAATTAAAAAATTATAATTAATTAGATTAATTATAATAATTTAATTAAAATTAATTACAATAATTATAATTAATTAAAAAATAACTATAATTAATTAGAAATATTTAAAATAATTATAATTAAATATTTATAATAAGATTTTTTTTTAAATCCCTCTGTCCGGCAAATTTATGGGATTTGGCCGGAGAAGCGCATGAAGGGTAAAAGTTACCTTCACAGTGGCGAGCTCCCGTGGCCACTTCCGATCAAAGTGCGGTAACTTCCGATCCTTCAGGCAGAGGCGGCGTCGGGCAAGGTCGGACAGCCACGAAAGAGGCGAAGAAGCATGCGTGAGGGAGAGTTAACTTCAACGACAGCGAGCTCCCATTGATCCTTCCGTCAAAATGTCGTAACTTTCGATTCATACAGGAAGGGAAAGTTGTCGAAGGCAGCGAAGTCGAACAACCAGGTAAGGGCCAAAGCTTCACAGCGAACGAGCTCCGTTCTTGTCTCCAATCAAACGTCGGAACTTCCGATCCGATTGGGAAGACGTCGTCAAGGGAGGAATCGAACAACACCAGAGAAGCCGGAGATGTAGCGAAAGAGAGAAAGTGACCTTCACTGCTAGTGAGCTCCCGCGCTTGCTTCCGATCAAACGGTCGTAACTTTCGATCCAACCTGAAGGGCACGTCGTCGAGCATGCAAGGTTGAACGGCAACGAAGAAAAGAGCGAGAGAGAGCGAGAATCAGAGAGATCAGAGCGGGAGAGCCAGGGAGAAAGATCAATCGGGAGTTAGAGCCGAACGAGAGAAAAAGGCCGAAGGCCTCTTCTCTTCGTCTCTTTAATGACGCCCAGAGATCGTGGGAGCGATCTCGATGTGCGACGTGCGAGCCATGTCGAGGGCGTGCGGTGGCAGAGAGCAGGTAAAAAAAAATCTTATTTGATTTCTTTTTTTTTTTCGTTTTGAGACAGAAACGGATCAACAGTGAAAAATCCTGAATAGGGGAAAAACCACAGGGCCTGGTCTAGTTTGAATGAATTCACTATTATTTATAGTCGATTACAAATGAGGCCCTTCCTTGGGGGGAAGGACTTGACTTAATGTACATCATATGGAGTTGATGATGCAGTTCTCTTGTATGGGACAAATTTTTTAAGGATATATCAAGTAAAATGGTTGGAACTATTGGATCCATGTACTACAAATTACACAGACTTGATGATGCAGTACTCTTGGATGGGACACAATCAAGTTGCAAGGTGATGCGGGATCTTTACTGCACCACTTTAACTTTTAGCAGTAGAACCAACTATTTTCTATAGATTCCATTGCATCTTGTTCTCAAATAACATTAGTGTCCGACTTTAGCCATTTGGCAACAAGTTGGCTATAGCCATTGTCGCCTCAAATATAGTAGATGTTCGGTACATGCCAACATCCATTTCAAGTGACATCTGAGTTGCTGCCAAAATGAACAGTGGAACATAAGGCTCCATTTTTACTAGAAACAAATCCCATAAATGTACGACCATATATTATTACTTTTAGAAAACTAAAATAGAAAATTGATGAAAGAAATGCTTGATGTTGGTATCATTCGCGAAAGCACTAGTTCCTTCTCATCCCAAGTTCCTTAGTCGCATGAAAAACAGTACTTGATGGTTTTCTATTGATTATGAAGCATTGATCAGAATAATTATTTTGGATCAAGTTCTGGTGCCAACATTGGACGAATTAATTGACAAATTGCATGGAGCTTCCATTTTCTCAAAATTGGATTTGCGCTTCGATTATCACCAAATAAAAAGGGTGGGTGGAAGAATAAGCATATAAGATGGCTATTGTACACATTATAAGTGCTATGAATTCTTGGCTATGTCATTTGGATTAACAAATGCATCAACCACCTTCCGAAGGATAATAAAAGGTATCCTTCACAATTTTTACATCATTCTATATTGATATTTTTTTATGACATCTTTGCCTACAGTACCTCTTTTGACACACACATTACTCATCTTCAACCAGTGTTGAAGTCTCTTTACACAATATGATGCGCCTTGGATATAAAAATAGCAAACCACAGCAGGAAATCCATATAAAACAAGCTAAAAACAACAGATTTAGGGGGACTAGTAGCTGATTTTTATTAATAACACGACAAAAAATAAAAGAAACAATCGATCTACAATTAGAGAGGTAGACCGTCTCTTTAGCTAACACTAGACACCGCTAGGAATCCCTCACAAAACAAAAATACAGCAACACATCTCAAATTCTGCATAAAACAAAATCACCATAAACTTTCCCTTAAATAAGTTCTCCCACCTCCTTAGTCCCTTTCCTAATATATTTCTCTCTTAATTCAGCTTTCTTGCCATAATTAATTCCCTCTTTTATTTGAATTTAAATTAGAAAATTCCTTTCCTAATTAATCCCCTCCTAACATAAGTAATTAGATCCTTACTGGACCCAACCAAATCAGTCATTGGGGTTGCTGTCTCTGCCTACGTATCAATACCCACCCAAAAAAAAGTACCACCTTGTCCTCAAGGTGGAAGGTTGGGAACTACATCCTGATTGTCTCGAATGGTTCTCACATGGCATCGTGCTCTAGCAGATCCTTCCATTTTATTAACACCTCTTGTGCTTTTGCACCTCTACCACGCACACCCACTACCTCTAGGGGTTCAAATATGACCTCCATATCTTATGCCAATGTCCGTGGTAGAGTTGAGGGTGTGTGTTCTCTGATTGCCTTCCTCAGTTGGGCGACATGAAAGACTGGGTGTAACGCTGATGTGGGTGGTAACCTCAATCGATAGGCTACTGCTCCAATGCACTCCAAGGCCCTATAAGGCCCAAAGTATCGTGGGGATAATTTTTCATTATTCCTCCTTACTAGTGTTTTCTGTCTGTAGGGCCTCAATTTTAAGTAAATCATCTCTCCTAGCTCGAAGTTTACTTCTTTTTTGTTCTTATCAACTTTCCTTTTCACAATCTGTTGGGTTCTCAACAAATGTCCCTTGAGCTCAGATAGTTTCTTGTCCCTCTCTTCTAAGTACTGCTCTACATCGGATACTGGCATAATGTTCTTCTCATAATGAATCAAGTGAGGTGGATCTCTCCCATAGAGAATCCTAAAAGGAGTGATCTTTGTTGTTGAATGGTATGAGGTGATGTACTAATACTCGGCCCACGCAATCCACCTTGCCCACTTCTCCGGCATGTCTGATACAAAGCATCTCAAATAGGTTTCCACGCTTATGTTGAACACCTCTGTTTGGCCATCTGTTTAGGAGTGGTAGGATATGCTTTTCTTCAGGACTAACCCTTGTAAACGAAATAACTCTTTCCAAAAGTGGTTAAGGAACACCTTGTCCCTGTCTAACACATTAGCATCAGGAAATCCATGCAAGCGCACCACTCCTCGTATGAAAACAGCAGCCATAACAACCGCGGTATAAGGGTGCTTCAGAGGGATGAAGTGGACATTTTTTCTTAGGCAATCGACTACTACTAATATCACTAAGAACTAGGGTTGCAAACGAACCGAGCCGAGCCGAGTATGTGAGTGTTCATGTTTGTGTTCATTTAATATCAGCTTGTTCAAGATTGGTTCGTGTTTGTTCGAGCTTTATTATTTGTGTTCATGTTTGGTTCATTTAAATTTATGTGTTCATGTTCGGTTCATGTTCAGTTCATGTTCGTTCGTTTAGTGCTTATCGAGCTTGTTCGCAAACATATTTAACGAATTTTTTTTAACTATCAAACAAACACGTTCATGAACATATCTATGAACAAACATATTTATAATAAAAGCAATTGTCTATGTAACAAAGGCAATAATTATTTATATTTATTAATTTTATAGTCAAATATTAATTATTTTTATCGAGCTTATTCACGAGTTCAAAATCGAACATGAATCGAGCTTTTATCGAGCTTCTTATCAAGCTTAATGTCGAGCTTGTTCACGAACTTCAAATGATGTTGTTCGCGAACATAAATGAGCTGAACTCATTAGTGTGCAAGTTTTGTTTATTTAAGAATTGAGTATTTAAAATATTGTTCAAATTTGTTTGTTTAGTTAATTAAACGATCACAAACGAGCTTTAATCGAACCGAACAACGAGTAGCTCGTCGAACGTTTGGTTCGCTTGCAGCCCTACTAAGAACCCCTCTGATCGTGGCAACCCCTCGATAAAATCCATCGTCATCTCCTCCCATAGCCTCACTAGTAGAGCTAGGGAATGTAGTAATCCTGTCGGTGTCATGGCTAAGTACTTGTGCCTTTGGCATACATCACATAGAGCTACCCAATCCTCTGCATCATGGTGCATCCCTACTCAGTATAGTTCTACAGATAATCGATTGCAAGTTTTTTGAACTCTAGAATGCCCTCCAACTATACTATCATGGAACTCCTGTAGCAGCTTGGGGATGTATCTTGATCAGCTTGGTAGAAAGAATCTCCCTTGGTGTAGCAATTGAGCTCCCCTTAGTGTGTAACCAGAGTGACTAATCGGGTCTTGCAATAAATTGGCCCTAATCTTCTTCAATTCTTCATCCTATTAATTCTCTTGTTTTGATGCTTCCCAATCTATGCTCATGGGTATTGACAAGGCTATCAACAGAGGCTCCTCCATTCTCCTAGACAAGGCGTCTGCTGCCATGTTTTCTAGGCAAGGTCTATATTATATCTTGAAATCATATCCTAGCAACTTGGATAACCACCGTTAATTCTCCTCTGTGATCATCTGTTATTCCAATAAAAACTTTAGGCTCCTCTAATATGTCCTGACTTTGAAGTGTCTCCCCAACAAGTAGGGCATCCACTTCTGAATGGCCAAGGCAATAGCCATCAACTCCCTCTTATACACCGACTTGAGTCTTGCCTTAGCTGTGAGCACCTAGCTAAAGTATGCAATAGGTCTCTGACCTTGTAAGAGTTCTACTCCTAACCCATAACCTGATGCATCCGTCTACACCACAAAGGGTCATCTAAAATCTGGAAGTGCCATCACAGGTACACTAGTCATCGCTTTCTTCAACTCCTAGAAGGCTCGGGTAGCCTCCTCCCCCCACTTGAAATTATCTTTTTTCAATTGCTCCGTTAAAGGTCTTGCTATGGTACCATATTCCTTCACAAACTTTTGATAGCAATCGGCGAGCCCCAAGAACCCCCGCAGCTCCCTCAAATTCTTAGGGAGAGGCTAGTCCACCATGGCTTGAATTTTAGACTGGTTAACTGACACCCCCTCTTCGGACACTACATGCCCTAAATACTCCACCTGTGATAGCCCAAATGTGCACTTTTTCCAGTTGGTAAACAACCGATGCTCCCTCAATGTCTCTATAACAATCTTCAAGTGCTCCTAGTGTTCTACCTCTGTCCTGCTGTATATCAAACTATAATAAAAAAATACTAGGACAAACCTTCTAAGATATGGCTAGAACACTCGATTCATAAGTGACTGGAAGGTGGTTTAGGTGTTGGTGAGGCCAAAAGGCATCACTAGAAACTCGTAGTGCCCTTCATGTGTTCTGAAGGTTGTCAAATGCACATCTGCTATCTTCATCCTAATTTGATGGTATCCCGACTTCAAATCTATTTTGGAGAAGATCACGGCTCCAAATAAATCATCCAAGAGTTCATCTATTACTTAAATTGGAAAATTATCAACACCATTTCCTTATTTAAAACTCTATAATCTTCATAAAACCTCTAGTTTCCATTCTTCTTCTTCACCAATAGTACCAGGCTATATAAGGGACTCATACTAGGTCTGATGATCCATGCTTCTATCATCTCCCTGATCAGTCTCTCTATCCCATCTTTTTGGATCTAGGAGTAACGATATGGTTAGACACTGATGAGAGAAGTCCCTTCTTTCAAGTTGATGGTATGATCATGCTCTCAAGGCAGTGGTAACTCGACCGTTGGCTGAAATACATCCTGATATTATTGTCGAATCTGTTGGGCCACCACTGGAATTTCCCATGCATCATGTTCATGGACCCTTTCTATGCTTTGCAACTCTACTAAGTATTTGTTGCCTACATCCTAAATTGTACTGAGCATGGTTTTTAAAGAGACCATGGTCTCGCATAAGCTGGCATCCCCTTAAAGCACTACATGTTTCCCTTCAATTTGTATCTCCATGGTGAAAGTTTTCTAGTTCACCCTCGTATCTCTTAGTTGTAGCCACTTCATCACCAGAATCACATTCGTACATCCCAAATCCGGGAAAATGAAGTCTTCCACCACCTGAATACCCTGCAAGGTCATCACCACCTGTTTAAATACCTCCTACTCCTCTTTATCTTGCATGTTCCCATCATCACCCCACATCCTTCAATCCTCACTAACTTCAACCCCAATCAATCCACTAACCAGTTTGAGATGAAGTTATGCATAGCCCAACAGTCCACCAAAATTGCCATAGATTCCTACACCTATGCCCGGGTGTGAATCTCTCACCACACCTAAATCATAGCCCGTTCACCAGCCTATCCTAAACTTCTGTGAGGCGTCTAAAATTGCCTCTGGGACGAGCTCCAATGTATTTCTCCTCAAAGGCTTCCCACTGAAATGACACCGTCTGGGTCCTCGGTGCCAAGGTTGTAGAAGTGCTCCTATAAGCCCCTCCCATGTTGTTGCTTTAACTGCTCTTGTCCCGTTTCTTCTTTTCCTCCACCCTTTGTGCTAGCCCCATTGTCTCCCTCAACCCCCTAGGCCTCAGTACCATGAGTACTACCTGTATGTCCTCCCTAAGCCCGTTCACGAAATTCCCCTTTAATCCTTCTTCAGATATTCCTCTCAATCTCCCCGATAACAGCTCAAACTTCTCCCGGTACTCCAATTGTCCCCTCCTGAGTGAGGGCATAAAACTGCTCATGGGGGTCTCCTTCCCGAATGGCTCGAAAACATTCCAACAAGCACTCCTTAAATTCTCCCCAGAAGTAGATCGGATACCTAGCCTCCCTCCATTGGAATCAGGCTAGGGCTTTCCCTTCCAAACATAGACCTGCCGTTGTGAGTTTTTCCCCTTCAATCATCCTGTTGATAGAAAAGTAATGCTCTACTCGATACACCCAACACTGAGTGTCTTCTACTTCAAAGGCCAACATTTTCAACTTCCTTGATATGGTATCCATACCCCAATTATTTCTTCCTCTGTTAGTCCCCTCCCGTGAACTGATGATACGACTCTCTCCCTTCCTCCCTTGGTTGATTTGAATCCCATGGTTCTGGTCCACCATGGCTTCCTCCGACCCACCATCCCTCCTGCCTAGGTGGTCTCCAGCCCACTTTAGCCTTTCCTCTCATCCCTTCTTTGGGATACCTTGGTGCACCTCGCCCGGTGGGATGGTTCTTGAGGGAAAACTATCTCTACTTCATCATTATCCTCCTAGAATCTCTTTTCTTTCAGATCAATCCTAGGACTAGCCGGTGAAGCCTTCGACTACATCTCAATTAATTTCCTCAGCATGCCTTTCATGTTCTCAAATCGATTTTCCATTGATGACAACCATCCTTCCACCGTCGTGAACTTCCCCTCAATACCACAATATTGTTCCTCCATTATGGCCCTGAATTGTTCCAACTCTCCTTCCAACACCTCCATCTTCTTTATTGTCTTTTAAAGGATTTAGGTTTAAAACCTTAAAAAAAAAAAAAAAAACAGCGACTGTGACCATCAAACAGCAAAATTAGCAAGGCGGGCTGAAAAAACATAGCATAAATCAGCGATGAGGACTTAAATTTCAACCCAGGACACTGCTCTGATACCAATTTGATGTGCCTTGGATACAAAAACAACAAACCATAGCAAGAAATCCAAAGAAAATAAGCCCAAATCAAAAGATTTATGGGGAATAGTTGCTGATTTTTATTAATAACAAGACAAAAAAAAATTAAAGATATTATCAATCTACAACTAAAGATGTAGATCATCTCTCCCGCTAACCCTAGATGCTGCTAGGAAGCCCTCACAAAATAAAAATACAGAAACACAACTCAAATTCTGCATAAAACAAAATAATTCTAAACTTCCCCTTAAATAAGCTCTCCCACCTCCTTAGCCCCCTTTCTTAATATATTTCCCTCCTAATTCCCACCTCCTTAGCCCTCTTTCCTAATATATTTTCCTCTTAATTCAGCCTTCCTGGCTTAATTAATTTTCTCTCTTATTTGAAGTTAAATTAGAAAATTCATTTCCTAATTAATCCCCTCCAAACATAAGTAATTAGATCCTTACTAGACCCCAACAAATCAACCGTTGGGGTTGTTGCCTTTGCCTCCGTATTACAATGTCAAATGAAATATGCATTTGTGTAAAATAGCTTGAGTATTTAGGTCATATCATTTCCCAACAAGGAGTAATAGAATAACCACCGAAGATTGAAGCAATTCAATGATGGTTGATTCTCAAATCTTTAAAATAATTGTTAAGTTTTGTTTGGGAATAAAAGGCTATTATCACAAATTTTTCAAACACTATGCCGCAATGGAGGAGCCATTGACAACACTATTAGCCCGCAACAAGTTCGGTTGTTCAAATAGGCACATTTAACATTTGATGCTTTGAAAGATACCGACATCATTGCAAAGACTAGGCTTTCTAGATTTTTTATTATCATTTAGTGTGGAGATTGACACTCCTAGCATAGTAATTGGCATTGTCTTAGTCCAATAGGCTCACCCTCTTAACATAATTTAGCATGAAGTTGCCACCGACAATGAAAAAGGCTTCTACACATGCCCAGAAATTATATAATATCGCCAACAATGGTTAGTCATTGGCGATAATTTTTATTAGGTAAGCATTTTCTCATTTGAACAAACCAACACAGTATTTTTTTAGCTTATGTAACAAGTGATTATTCAAAGACCTGAACAATAATGATTTTTGGTCAAATTACTTGTTTCTAATTATACCATGGATTATACTCCTGGAATATCCGATTAAGTTGCTGAAGCATTATCTAGAAAATTTGAGTTTGCAAATCCAAATGGCAAAACCACGCTCTATTAGCTTATACGCAGCAGACACAGAGTGATTAGAACAGCTAAGATAGTCAATAGGGTGCATTACAACTTTATCACGAACATACACCGCGAACCGGACAAGTTTCATTCTCATTGGCTTCAACATCGACTGATTTACTATAAAAATAGAATTGTTTTATCTTCCATATTAGATTTCAAGAATAATATTATCAGAGCTGCACTGTAGGCTGATAAGCTAACATGGCGATTTCAGGCTAACAATGACAAGAGTGCCCTACTCAATTTGTTGGCCAAGATTTAGGAAGGATATTAAGCATTTTGTGCAGAAGTATACAATAGGGGAGCTTATTTCAACAGTTACCAATACCACATGCAGTATAGGAGGAAGTTGCTATAGATTTCATCATCTAGCTACCTAAATCACAAGGAAAGATTGTTAATTTAGCAGCGGTAGATAGACATTTAAAATATGCACATTTTTCAACCCTCATGTATTAATCGGTGGACACACAATATTTATCTCAAATATTTTCAAACTACATGCATTTTGATAGGAAGTTGATGCAATTTCAGCAAAATCAAACGGCACAAAAAATTTAGGAAGAACATACCAAACTCTTTTTATTGCAAGATATATGAAAGAAAATAACAATATACAATTGGATCTTCAATTAAAGAGGAAGATCTGGCTCTCCCAAATCCCTAGCCGGCGGCTAGAGCCTTCACAACCTAAGAAATTCTAATTTCAGCAAACTCCAAACATAATCAAGAAATCATTCTCTTGTTAGCCTTAAATAGGCTCCCATAATTCTTTCCCAAATTAGCCCCCTTTCCTAAATAATTTTCTCTCAAATTTAAATTCAAATTCAATTTATTTTCCTAATTAATTCCCTCCCAATTATAATTAAAATTTTCCTAAATAATCCCTCATAATTCCTCCTCCCTAAATAATTCCCTCTTAGATTTTGAATTCAAATTAGATCTCTTGTCCTAAATAATTTCTTCCAAATTGTAATTAAAACATTCATAAATAATTCCCATTTGATTAAGAACCTTCCTAAACAGCTCTCTCTTGATTAGGAAATTTCATAATTCTCTATCAATCAAATCGGTCGGTCCATCACATTCCAAAGATGATCGTGTCAAAAATATTAATCCTATTTGCATGAGTTCTTTCTAAAAATAACTGTTAGAATTCACAGAATTGGAGAGGGAAAATAGATTCATAAAATTTGAGAAGGGTAAAAATACCTTGTACTTATTATACAAAATTATCCCTATTTATAGATCTATACAAGATGTCTTAATAAAGAAATAAATAACTTCTAATTGATACATAATTGCCTCAATATAATCCTTCCTAATTTAGCTACCCAAATATAGAAGGATATTGGCGTGATCCAGGTGAGCCTCCCACGGATTCTCATCCTAACCGTGGGATCAAATGCCAAGGGATGACTGAGATTTTGACACTCCCCCTCAAGCTGGAGACCAGCTTGCAATTACTCGCTCAGAGGAAGAGCTGCATTGGTTATATATAGGATATCAACCACAAGAGAAAGCCGGCAATGAAGGCCGATGATGGAAAACTATCCTCAAAATTCCGACAATTAAGGCCGGTTGTGGGAACTTGTATTCCTCAGAATTCCAGCAATGAAGGCCGGTAGTGGGAACCTGTGTTTCTCATAATTCCAGCAATGAAGGCCGGTAGTGGGAACATGTATTTATCAGAATTCCAGCAATGAAGGCCGGTGGTGGGAACTTTGTATTCCTCATAAATTCAGCAATGAAGGCTTCTCGGAGAAAATTTTCCTTGTCGACAATAAAGGTCGATGATAAAGATTTTCTCTCCTTCCTTTTTTTTTAACTAAAAAAGTTTTTTTTTTAAATCGAACCGACCTAGCCTTAAAAAAAGGCTCGGATTGGAGTAGGGCACGGGTTGCGGTTCCACACCCCAAGTCGCACGCGGGCTTGGCTTCATCCCGCGAGTCGCAGGCGTGGATCGTCTGGGATGTGCGATCGGAAGGGGGAATCGAGCGGACTGCTTCTCTCCTTCGTTGACTTTCCCTTTCTGTTGGATCGGGAGTTCCGATCGGAAGTTCTGATCGAGTTGCTCGTCCCATCCGGTGTATATGGGTCGGCAGCGATCAAGTCTCGGATGCCCCCGAGCTTCTTCTTTTCTCTTCCTCCTCCGACGATCTAGGATCGTTCGGCAATTAAGGCCGTTGGATTTGATACCACGTTAAAACAGGGAATTTGAGAGGGAAAAGCGTACTTTATTCATTACTATCTTCTCTATTTATAGATCTATACGAGATGTATTAATAAAGAAATAAATAACTTCTAATTGATACATAATTGCCTCAATATAATCCTTCCTAATTCAACTACCCAAATATAGAAGGATATTGGCGTGATCCAGGTGAGCCTCCCACGGATTCTCATCCTGACCGTGGGATCAAATGCCAAGGGATGACTGAGATTTTGACAAGAATCATTCCAACTTATTGGAATTACATTAAGCCAAAATAGGTCACATCATTCAAAGTTGGATGGACAAGCATAAAGTAACAAGCAGGGGATCAGAAAATATTTATTCAGCTTTGTGATGGAGACACCATCCAAGTGATTCAAATTCTTGCCTTGGACCAAATTTTCATACAATATCACTACTTATACATCTACGGGTATGTCACCCTAACAGGTTTCATGGGCAACCAATGCCAACTACATTTCTAGAATAAAAGGACAAATGCAGAAACGATTCTGCCAGTTTTTGACATGAAAAAAACTAGCAATGCCTTTATAAAAATAATTATCCCAACACCCAACAATATTCAATCCTCCCTTATTGCAATCAACATCTAAAAGAGAATTTAAGATTAGAGTAACTGCATACCAAGCCCAGCAAGAGGCTCATCCAGTAACAGGACAGCCGGTTTTTGAACCTGAGAAATACACACAAATAAAACAGAACAATTGCATATAATACTTGAAAAATCACCATTAAAGTCAACATAAGATACCTCAAAGAATCTTACCAATTGAATTGCTAAGGCAAGACGTCGCTTGAAACCACCACTTAGCGACTGTGGATTCTCTTCAAGGGAGATTGTATGGAGACCAACCTAAGTTGAAGATGCAACAATCAAATAATGAAAGAAAGTTTCAACTAATTCAAGGGGATGCTACTAAGATCGTTACTTGGAGTAGTGAACAACAAAATCATAATACAAATGCATATGAAAATGCAGAAAAATAACCCAATGGTGTTAGTACAATGCACAGGTAATAAAAGAAATAAAAATTATGTATATTATACAACAATTAAAACAAAATTAGAATCTTTTTTTTTCTTTTACATTTATTTTTAGAATATTTTTTTATGAGACAATTAACAATTTGATCTTGAGTTGATCTGACCTATGCCCTAAGTTTAGCTCAAAGTGATTCAATCTGACCTAGAACAAAATCAAGAGTGGTTATAGATTGGCTCAATTTGATTTTCAAGTGAATTCAAATCAAATGTATTTTAGAATGATAAATTAACAAATTATTATGTGATTTTTTTAATAACATAATAGATTTAAAAAATTAAATGACAACACTTCTTCAAATAAAATTTGATTAAAGTGCTTATTAATAATTTGTTTAAAATTACAATATTTGAAATTAGAACATTAAGGGTAAAAGAACAAAAATAAATAAAAATAAAACATTAAATATTAGTTATATTAAATATATTAAATCGATTAAGAAATAATGAGAACTTCATTTTGAAATTGTGTCTCACTTTATTCTTTTTACTTGACTCTTAAATATTTAAAATTAATTTACAATTTGTCAAAAACTTATAATAAAGAAAAAATAAAAATTATTTTCAAATTGGTTATTTATAGTAATTTATATAAAAAACGCAATTATTAGAAGAGTACAATATAAATTAGATCAGATATTGAATTGATTGGAATGATGTGAAACAATTTTTATGTTTTAAACAAATAAAAAAAAATGTTAAAATGAATTTTAAAGTTTTTTAATTTATATTAAATTAATATAATTTAAGATATTATATACAATAATAGTCTCCGTGTGAATTTTTAAAAATTTTGAAAATATATTTTGCATTAAGATATGAGTATTGTCAGACAACTTTCTTCCATTATATAAAAAAACCACCCAGCCTTAACAATGGGCAAGTTTTTCACCCCTTTTTAACGTTTTTTTTTTTCCATACCCTCAATCAAGTTATAGTTCAAGCAATAAACATCTTTATTTTGATTAAAAAACAAATTTGAATCTGATTTATAATATTCTTTGATCTAAATATTGACTAATTCTATGGTTAAAAATTAGTTAATAGCTAATCTTATACCCCTTATATGCAACAAATCTTATACTTTATTTTAAATTAGTATTGTGCGCTGTAAATTTTATGATAATAGTGTGAGAAAAAGTTTACATCACAGCGTTGTTGACATAACATAGCTTATAAGAAGAAAAGATAAAAATAAAGTATAAGTAGAATATAGTGCATTATGTTAATTCATAACAACCACAACAATATCCATAACAATATCAATAAAATCCTAAACCCAAACCCAAACCCAAACCCAAACCCTAAACCTAAAATCACAAACCCTACACCCTAAATCCTAAACTGTAAACCATAATAAAATAAAGCACTAAGTAATGCATATCAAATATGAAAAAAAAATAAGACATCAAGTTATGCATATCAAATATGAAAAAAAATAAGACATCATAAAATGGTGAGGAGAGAATCGATCAACTACTAAGAAACCACAACTGCATACAAAACAAAAGAGATCTCTTAAACCCAAATACATCCAACTCCCAATAAAGAGAAGTTCTAAATAAATCTAAATAAACCACCACAAAGAGAAGTTCTAAATCAATCTAAATAAACCACTCTAAATAGAAGTCCTAAATCTATCTAAATAAACTAATAGGAAAGCTTACTAATAACCTATATGGATAAACAAGAGTCAATTAGGGTCAAGAAAAATTCTGATTTCTAGCCAAGCTAATCCCTACTCGAAATCAGTCCTATTTCAAATGGAATTCTTTTGTCGTTTTAAACAATTGGAGAAAATTTTCCATCTCATTGTGGCTTAGTAATATGCAAACAGATGAGGTAAGAGAATACCGCACTAAATGCATATTGAAGGTTTGAGGCAAGTTTCTCTCTTGTTGAAAAGTCTGCTTTTTGCCTTGGCCACCCAAAAGTGACTTCCTCTAGTATTGTGTCTGCCAAAAAGTACCTAACACCCATGTTTTGAAGTAGAAAATGAAGATGAAGAAGCAAATAGTTCTTTAAGAAGCAATAAATTTAAATAAGCTCAGTTAGGACTCCATTTCTATTTATCTAGCTGGCTGATGCTGATAATTTCCTTGATAGTCAGAGAAGAGTTGTAGAAACAATACAGAGCTCACAAAATATGCAAGATAAACATTCAGTCATTGATTCACAGAATTAAATGGGCAGTCTATCTTTTTGTAAGTTCACTTCTAAATATTTAAACAAGATTTTAATACAAATTAAGTTCCATATTAAATAAAGTTTGATTTTATGAATATAAATATGCCAAGTTTACTAGCATTCTCCTTAAGAAACTAAGTTCAACAACTAAA
The DNA here is from genome assembly GCA_019514585.1 of Dendrobium officinale. Taxonomy (NCBI): domain Eukaryota; kingdom Viridiplantae; phylum Streptophyta; class Magnoliopsida; order Asparagales; family Orchidaceae; genus Dendrobium; species Dendrobium officinale. The sequence goes on from CM033682.1 coordinate 83,371,872, forward strand.
CTATACAAGAATTTCAAACGAATTAAAAATATTGTTTCTAGAAAAATCTGAATAAAACTACAATTTCTTTCCAATTCAAAGCAGTCAACTCTCTACCAATTATAGCAGAAAACTAGCATAAATTTCAAGATTTTGGAGAAGCAGAAATGCAGTTACTGTAAATCCAAATTAGAATATCAGAAATAGATATGACTGTTCTTATGAATGTGAGTTGAATCATGTAACTTTTGGAGGACAAAAAATTTCTCAAGAAACCATAGAAGCTGTTAATACCTCTCAGGAAACTGAAATACAATGCCAACTCTTTCAGGTAATAATGTTTCAGGTGGTTGTTTTGGACTTCCATCATCTCCATACTGCTGAACACAAATGGACCCGGACGTAGGTGTGGATAGTCCAGCAAGAATCTAAGAAAAAAAAATATGAACAAGGTTTATATAAAAAATGAAGATAAAAATAGAAAATCATATTTATGTGGCATATAAATACAAGGAGAACCTGTAAAAGTGTGGTCTTTCCACTTCCACTTCTTCCGAATACAAGGCCAAAACTCCAACGACCAAATTAAATACTTAATCAGTGAATAAAGAGGAAAATACATTCAAATTATACTTTAACGGTACAAAATCAGCAGTGAAGAAAATGGAAGTACGGCTGTATAACTATAAAACTTGATAAATTTACCTCTTCAAAGGTAGTGATAAACAGACATCATTCAATAGGCTATGCTGGATTCCAGGAGGTCTATAACACACCCTCTTCACCTTGTAATAAAACAAATGCAATTTTGCATAGCTTCAATCACTCAACAACCAAAATGGAATTGTCCTAAACCAACGAAAATTACATTCTTTAACATAAAATACACGGTGGCATGCAGATTTCAATGCGTAGGAAAAGCAACAAGAGTAATGATTTCCAGCTATCTTAGTGACAGGACAGGAAGGAATTGGGAGAAGAAGGAAGGCTTACTTCGACGCAAGCGAGCTCGGAAGAAACCCTAAGAGCTCCAGATTTCCCCCAAAATCTTCATCAATTAAGCAGATAGTTTAGCTAAGCGCTGAGGGCTGAACAAAAATGTAACTTTTCAAGATATTAAGTTTGATTACCTTGGAAAAGAAGCGTGGGACGAGGAAGAAACGGACACGGGCCTCATCGCCCCTCGAGCCCTTTTCTTGGTTGCCAAAAGTGGGGATTGCAAAATGCTTGTAAAAATTTTTTTTTTTTTTTTTTGTACCGGGAGAATCAGCCTTCGACCACTAATCTTTCCGGTCGACTTAGCGGACAACCCACCCCATACTCATCCGGGCCAACACTTAAGGCTTTGCACAAATTGCCATGGGATTCGAACTCGGTACCTGGCCTATGGCCAACCAGCTCTTCACCACCAAGACAACCAGTGGTGGGTGTAAAATATTTTTCAATACAATGAAATTAATCTTTTGTTTTTTTAGCAAACTTTTACTTAGTATCAATAAAAATATCATATATTTCTTATGGGCATCTCCAATCAAAGGCCTCATTTTATACTCTAAAATATCGTAAAACTTCAAAATGCAGCAGTTCATCTCCAATGCAACTTTATTTTTCTTTTTTGCGCACTGCTTTTGCTAAGGTAATCATCTCTCTCATGTTTCGCGCCCTTCATACGAAACTAAGCAAAGTGCAAAAGTAATCTCTTTTTTTTTTTGTCGTAGGTAAACAGTCCGACACCAATATTGAAGTCGCACTGTTCATCTACCGATTTTTTACGTGAGATTTGGAGTTTGAATGCAGCGATTCGCAGACTGCATACAATGGTATGCAGTTCGGTTGAAGATGATCATATTATATGTGTAGCAAAATTTATAAAATATTATCATTTTTTTATCATAAAAATTCATAATAAATCGGATAATATTCTTAGCATAACACACATACATCAAATTAATGAAAAGAGATTTAGCTAGTTATATTTTTTGTTCTAAATTAATCCATAAGTAATTTAGCATGATATGAAATATCTCCAAAAATATCTTATTATCACAACAATTCAACCACTCCAAAAGCATCAGAATATGAGCATCACGGGGCTTGAATTGATATGAATCTACTTAGCTTAGATTAGGCTAACTTATATTCCATAGGTCACATATAATGTGCATATGAGAAGTCCTCACCATCTTATCAATAATAATTGGTCATTGACTTCCGATCAATAATGTCTGATCGCAAAATGTAATATACCAAATATAAATTTCAACGTATAGGTGATCTTACTACCTTTATATGCATCTATTTCACATAATGTGAACTGTTGCTCTTAGGAAGCATATTTTGATATAGCAAAAAGCAATCTATTATAGCCATTCTCTTCAACAATCATAGACATTATAAATGGCATTTATTATTGGACTGCAATTATCAACCACCTCTAGCCTAAGTAGGCCAATCAAACTAGCACATGAGCGGGATCATGTAATCATTTTTAGAACCCAGAAAGACAAAATTCAGTCCATTCATTTTTCACTAGTATAAGGAGTATTTCTTCATATTTCAAACCTAAATATCACTTTCAAAATCTATAAAAATAACTCCATCCATTTCATTTGGGGCATTCTGAACTTACAAATCATAGTATGATTTTGAATCTTCGACCATCATTTTAAAATCTCGACAATTACTTGAGATTTTTTTTCTTTCTCACCTTCAGGATGAGGGCCTTTCTACTATAGGCATCCTCAATGACCTTCATGACCTTTTAATATCATGGCCAATCTTTACTCCAAGGTTTTTGTCACATGACCTCTCTCACCTTTCAACATTATTTCATTCATTTTCCTCACACTATTACATTTTTGTTGATTTGAGATGCATTATGTTCATCACAAATAGCCAAAATCTATCACAAGGAACTTTATGATAGATTTTTCAATTTTCATCTCAAAAAGTTCATTGCAAAAGCCTTAGTCATAAATTCATTTTGCGACGGTATAATTTTGCGGCAGCAAATTTGTCATGAACATTTTCTCAGTAATGTGTTGCAAAATATTACAACTTCTTTGCGATGGAGTAAGCCCATGGTTAATTCAAAGTAATTTTGGTGGCTACTTTATCACTGACACATTTTTTATTTTAGTAGTATGATGACATATTGTAATGGATTTATAAGAAAATTCATTGCACTTTTTGGAAGCATGTTAAGTCTATCACAAATTTGTTACAGAAAACATCACAAATACCCTCAAAAGCTCCTTAAGTTGCTCAATTAAATTAAATATATTTAATAATTAATTTAAATTAGTATTATATTATATATTTTAATAATTTTAAATTAATTCTACATTTAAAAAATAAATATTCTAAAAAAATTTGAATTTTTTAATTTAAAACTAAGAAATTGAACTAAGAAATATATCTTGGGATCTATCATCTATGCTTTTATTTCTTGAATGTGTTTATGAATATACACTATAGGTTTAGAATTTCATGTGAGATTAAGGTTTTGTTTGAGACAGATTTTTAATGCTTCTTAAAAATATTTTTTTAATACAAAAATTTTGATTTTTGGAATAAAAAACTATTTTAAGAAGTAGTCAAAAAATTGTCTCAAACTAAGCCTAAAGAAGCAAGGCGTATACTCATATATAGTTAGAGACTTATGAAGCTATATATATATATATGGAGTTTTAGCTTCTAGGGTTTCTCAAATTATATTTGGAGGCTTCCACAGCTTGGTGTAGAAGGGGATCAATGAGGATTTATTGGAATGCACATCTCTCAATTTTGATTTTTCTTGGTTAAAGATTGTAAGAATACAACATTGACAAAGGGGCATTAATGAGGATTTTGCCTGACCATATCATGCTGGATGGTATAAATGTAAGAAATTGTTTGAGTATCTTACTTAATTGTGAGTTCGTATTTTGGGCTTGAGAAATTATTAATGAGTGGTCTTATTTCTTAGACTTTATTTGGGACGACTTTTTTATTGCTTTCTAAAACGGAGTTTTAGCACAAAAATTAAAAAATTTTGTACTAAAACTCTGTTTTAGAAAGCAATAAAAAAGCCGTCCCAAATGAAGCCTTAAGTTTTGTTTGAAACAGCTTTCTTACTACTTTCTAAAGCAGTTTTTTAGCATAGAAATTGTTTAATTAGAAATTTTTGTGCTAAAAGCAATTTTAGAAAGTTGCTAGAAAGCTATCCCAAATGAAATCTTAGTCTGTAATTGTTGCTTCTCTCTTTTTTTTCCTAGTTAATCATGTATTCACTTTTTTTCCCATGAGTGTAGATTTGATTGAAAATAAAATAATGCAAATCTCAATGTCCACCAATTTACATTTTCCTTTATTTTTTGTGTTGATTTGTCATGCATTTCTCTTAATCATGCATGGTGCCATTTCTTTTTCAAGTTATTTAATCCCCCATTGTAACAATTACATTAATAATTTATTTTTGTTGCATTGTATATAGCAAAATCTTCATATTTGAAATAAATTCATGAGTTTTTTTTTTTTAAATGTAGTATTCACATTCATGTGCATGAGCAACAAATTTAGAAAATAATTTGTTCACATCTGCAAATAACATTTTAAAGTTGCATCAAACATTATAAGAGTCCAACAACAAAATATTATAAAAATAGACCAAATTACATGAATTTAACACAAATAAGCAACATCATAGTACATTTTATTGATTGTTTTTAATTAAAAGTATATATACAACAAGTGGGAAACAAGAACACAGACGTAATATATGGAATTCCTCATAAAAGGTCCCATCTCGTAAGAAACTTCTTATCGTCATTAATTTCATACAGAGATCTGTGCTCTTCTGAAATTTATGATCAAAATGACAAAGTCTCAATATAAAATTAATAATAAGAAGAAATTATTCTTAGGAGTTCAATAATGAATTCCATATAGGATTTTTGTCACCTCAAGACTAAATTCACTTCTAAGTAGTAAAATTCCCATACATACAACAAAAACTTTAAGAGCATAAATATTTCATATGAAAGTCGATAGAGCTAAATTATTCCAAATTTCTGCAATAGTAGATTGTTCCACTGCCCTTATAGCTCAAGCACAAGATCTGCAGAGTTTTCATGCAATCGAAGAGTTATGACACATCAGGACCAGAAGGGAAAAATAAAGGTGAAGTAAAAAATAATTTGTACATTTTCAATGGAAAAGTATTCTAGTTAGGGCTAATAAATAACAAATCTGCCAATTAGCCAGTAAACTAAGTAAGTTTAGTTAAATGGGGTTGTGATAAAGATACTATTGTAATTGCATGGGGTTAGCAAGAGCTGGGTAGGATCGTAAAAGAGTATATTCGAGTTTGAGCTTCCCTTGAATGAAGCTTAAGATTGACTAATTAGTTAAATTTGAGTCCAAGCTCAAGTTCAATCGATCAATGAATTTAAGCCGACGTCTTGCCTCACATTTAAATCAATTTGTGAAAGACAGTAGATGAAAGTGAACGTAACAAAAGCAATTGTTCAATTAACAAAAAAAAAAAGAGAAAATAAAGAAGAAAAAAATGGAGATTATATGAGTGATTAAGCTACGTATCATGCACAAAGAGCCTACCTACTCAATAATATATAGATGTCACAGGAATAACATATTCTTATATATACTTTACTAAATTATGAGGAATGGGTGGCTAACACCCATAAAGACTGGCTAACACCAATAAATCCCACAAACCACTTGTTATTGAATGATCCAAAAGATATATATAAGCCTATAGATAAGAGCTAAATATCAATATATTTCTCAATAATTTAAAATATGACTAAATATAAAAGGGAATTTTCTTAAAGAGAAACTCAACTTTATTCATATACAATATTATTAAAATAATATCAAATATACTGTAAATTAAGTCATGAATATATTTATTTAAATTTTTAGGACACTTAGACCTATTATACTATGAAAATAACAAACTTTTTTTTTTCTTGACATCTGAGTCAACAACTAAAAAAGTATCAACATATTTGATAATTATTGACTTGATTTAATGATCATATTCAATCATTAGTTAATCAGTAGAACATTTCCTACATATTTTTCTAAAATGGGCAAAATAGTTGTTGGAAAGAATAATTTACTGATCATATTCAATAATACATAACTTATCTTAATCTATTGATCGGGAGCTTCGAATCTAAATATTCAAAAAAAAAAAAATCATATTCAATGATTAGTTAATCAGTTGACCATTTTCTCAATACTTTTCAAAAGTGCATAGACAAAAGTAGGAAAGGAAACAAGTATTTAATGTGCAAACAGACTCCACCTCAACCACTAAATCTTTCCTGATCTCTCTAAAACCCACGTACGCTTATCTCGCTCATGAAGCTTAACCATAAGGTGCAATGAAAGTGTGGCCATCAATATCATTGGCTTCTTTTCTTTGCAATAATTAATCGTAAACATCAAGACTAGATTTTTGGTGGACAATCAATGGATGTTGCGACAAGACTTGAACAGTAGCAACTGCTCATCAGATTCCTAACAACCTATGCTAAGACAAAAGAATTGTCTACTTCCATATAATTGCATCTTGCTGTTTCAATTTTCGACAAGGACAGTGTACGAGAGGGCATAATTCATAAAGCAATTTCCTTACAAAAGTTTCTATAATATGTCTTTATCACCATGCTTCTTACTGTATATTGACAAGTTTGTATCATTGATAGAAATTTATAAGAAAATATAAATCTTAACACAATATGAGAGAAGAAGATAAACAATATATATATGAGCTAATCTTTTATATGTAAAAAAGCTGATATATCAAATAGCGCAAAATTTCTAATAATGTTGATAAGATTAACATATTTCTAATGTAATTTTTATATGTTTGATATTCCTTATACTTATATAAGTGGCACGTAAATAGAGAATATTACTGCATGAAAAAATTGCTAACAACATAAAAAAGTCCGTAGGAAAAATTTCGGACGAAAAAAAGAAATCATGCATGAAGCATGTAAATGAACTGAGAACTTATATATATATAAAATTAGAATGTGGTTAAAATATTACTTACAGTCTGCATCAGTCTTGATCCATTTCTCGCGGGTACCCGTGGAGTTGTTCTTGACAATAGCTCTGGACTCCTTGACTCTAGAGAGACTCCTTTTCTCATCTGCCATTTTCGGGAAAAGAGCTTGCCTGCCACAATCTTTTATAGGGTTTTTGCAGATTTTGTTATCTGTTCGAAGCTTGTGATGTATTTTAATCTCATGTTTCGCAGGCTTTGTGAACTTCTTCGAGGCAAGAGAATTTTCAGGATGGATTTTTCTCTGGAAGATTCTCAAAATCTGCAGTGCAAGTATTTTACTTCATGAGCTTAATTAGTTACACTCATACAGCTTTCAAAAACGAAAAGATTTTTGAATAATATTCTTTCTGTTTAATTAAGCTCTTCCATTTTCTATTTCTATTTACTTATTCAATAATAATTAATTTAAAATATTAAACTAGGTTAAAATTCTTGTAGTGATAATTACTCCTGATTAATTACATGCTAATAATTAATAATGGAGTCTAATAGTATCAAAAACATCAAATCTTTATCCCACTATGTGTGGCCAGCTATATGAATCCATTTTCTACATTGTGTTATGTAAAGAGTAAAATTTTCATTTAAATTTAATAATTAACATAATTTCTAATATTTTCTAACCAAGTCTTTTTAGATGTACATTTACCTTTCTTAATATATGTCAAATATAATACATCTACTCTCCTAATCAGGTGATCAGATGACTGACATCTTATATGACCAAACCATCTCAGACGACTCTCTTTAATCTTGTCTGTCACAGGAGCTACTCCAACCTTTTCACGTATATACTCGTTTTGCATGCTCTCTAAGAGTGAAGCCACTCATCCATCTGATCATCCTCATCTCTGCAACACTTAATTTTATTTGGATTATTTTTTTATTGAGAACTCTACATGATAATTGAACATAACATACATAAAGCATGCTTGAAGAGAGCTTTCTAAAAAGTATTTAAGAAGGAAGAAATCCGAACCCGAAGACTCCAACCTCAGATCGAGGCTTACTAAATAGAATTATACATTTTAAAAGCAAATTTATAATTTTTCTTATTTTATTATATATAACTCATTATATTTTAGTTTTAATTAACGTGAATAAAATATTATATTATTAAAGCAACTTTTAATCATATTTTTGTTTACAATGTTTAAGAATGTGATTTTTTAATATTTGCTTATGCGTGTGCTAGTTAACTATAATTATTTAGTCACATCCTCATAAATTTTTAATTACATAACTACAAAATAATTAGATTTTTAAAAACGTGTATACCATAAAAATAGGATCACATTCCTATTGATATATTCAATTTTTCACTAAGGGACTTTAATATATTTTAAATATTTTGCATTTAGTTTGTCTTGTATTTCTTTTTTGACAAATCAAATATCCCCTAAATTAGGAGCCAAAGCAATTGTAAACTAGAAAATTAATTGAAGAATTGGAATTTTAATTTATTTAAAAAAATCGAGTCATAATCAAAAATTTTATTAAAATGGATCTCAAGATATTAGATTTTATTAAATAAATATATTAATAATTAATATTATACTTAATTTGAAAAATAGTCAAAAGTTTTAATATCTAAAACTTGTACAAACTTTTTCCATTTGAATGATATACAGATAAATTTTTGAAAAAAAAATATTTTATGAAATGAATATCATATTAAAATTATTTTAAGATTAATGTAAAATAAATTTTTATATTGATTGATAATTTAAAAATAAATTTAATAATTTTAAGCTTAAGATTAAATTTCTATTAGAATTTATCAATTTTTTTTTCTTCAAAATTTTGTCCTACTTTCTCTTGTTAAAGATTGCCCGTACTTACCTTTTGAATCTTGGTCTGAGTTCTAGGACATTTCCCGGCGGTGGCCAAGCCGTCGCAGATAGACCCACGGCACTCGAGCATCCTCTTCATCTCCACGCTCAGCTCCTCTGGTGCCGGCACCGCCTTCACTATTCCTTCATCCTCTAGCATCATTCCTTCTCTCTTTCCGCCACCACCGGGTTCCTCTGCCGCTCGGGTCCTCATGAACAATTCCCCCAACGAACCCCTCCGCCGCTTCTCCACAGCCTCTACCGTTGAACCAAAGAGGAAATCTTGCAAAGGGCAAACGTCCGATACCTTTCCGCTTGATCCAGCATGGCTCGGCCTCGCCGACGCCGATGATATCCGGTCACCGGATCTCCTCTCCTTCTCCGACTCAGCCGCAATCACCTTTTCAAGCTCCACTGAGATTGCTATCAGTTCGTTATCTGTTGTCTTCAAGATTTCCCTCTCTGCTATTTCATTCACTATGGCCGAAGACATTTCTTCATCTTCATTTTCCGGCGGTTCGTTTTCCGGGATTATGATTGGGGAGCCGAAGGTCCCGATGTGGAGCAAGCCGTCGAAGAGAATGGAGGCAGTTAATTCGGGCGGCTCTGTTACAGTTGGGAGTACATCTTGCTGCAGTATCGCCGACGGTAGTTTTGGGCGGCGTTCTTCGGTCGAGGGTCCGCCGGAGAGGCAGTATAAGCAGGCGGACACTGCGGAGCATTTCTCGGTGTTTAGTAAAAGGCTTAGAGTTAAGAGGCGTGGTAATTTTTAAAAGATACTTTCGTATGCTATGTCTATGACATAAATTTGTCGAGGATTAAATTTTAAAATACAATTTTTTTGCACTTGCTGCAAGGTGGATAGGGGGTGTTAATTCGGGTCAATGGGTTGGATTCGGGTCCAACTCAAGATGACCCGAACCCAACCAATTAGTAAAACGAGTGAAGATTTTCAATCCGGACTTGACTTGTAAACCCGTAGTGTAGTCGTTAAGTCGCGCGGGCGTAGGTCCTTGGCAAAGTCTAGGTGAGGTTTGGTCGATTCAGTTAATTGATGGTAAATTGATTTTAAATTACATTTAAAATTTTGAGATTTATGATTTTGTTTGGGACAACTTTTTTACTACTTTGCTTTTCTGGTCTCAATCATAATTTCTTTTTTTCCACTATTTTTTATTGTTTTCAAAAAAATTTGTATTATGAATTTGTTTTTTACGCCTCTAAGTAATTACTTTCTCTACAACAAATTTACAAAGCATAAAAAAATCGTCCCAAACGAAACATCCTTCTTATCAATATGCTAATTATGATATTTCAATTAAATATTTTTTAAATTTAATTGGTAAAATGTTGTCAAAAAAAGTGTTGAACCAATGTTTGAACGAGATTCGAACCGGTTTTGAACAGTATTCAAACTCAAGTATGATCTAAGGTTTAAATTTGAACTAATTCAAACTAATTTCTTTGTAACGAGCTTCACTAAGCAACCGTTGAATGAACTTTAAAGCTTTTATCTTCAACAAAACAAACAATAAGACAATATTTTCATTTGAGGCATATATATAAAGTCAAATTATCCACTATATATGTATTAAATAAAATTAAAAAATATGTTGACTTTGTTAGTATAAAAATTTACTTAATTAATTATGCTCGGATAAATTATAGATCATGCCATATTGTTGATAAATGCTCAACCCACATATAAAGTAACATATTTTTAATATTATTTTTAAATCCAATTATATATAATAAAAAAGTGTGATCTCGGCCAATCATTTACGTACCAGTGTCTATGCGTCTTTTATATTTGATATCTCAAATATTTTTTATCTGTTTTTAGATGGGTATAATATATATATATATATATATATATATATATATATATATATATATATATATATATATATATATATATATATATATATATATATATATATATCTAATTAATATTATACTTATTTTAAATAGATGTAAGATTTTTTAGTTCTAGATTTTCTTTAGGATATCCTAAAATTGTTTTTTTTTTTTTTTGAAATATTTAAGGGTTATTCTGATCACTTTTGTGTATATTTATATTTAATGTTTTTCATTTTTTATTTTGTCTATGTTGTTAATTGAAGCAAAAACATATTTGAGAGATTTGATTTCTAGTAGGCACAAAATTCTTTTAACATTAAGGGTTATTCTTATAAAATAATGTATGTATATATATAATTTTTCATATTTAATATTTTATAATTAATCTTATACGCATGTGACTATAATATTTTAAATATTTGAATAAAGTCTAAGAAAATAAATAAATAAAAAATTTCCTTATTCTTTCAACTAATTTAGTTTATATAAATTTAAGGGTTTTGAAATTTTAAGTATTTTAATGGTTGAGTATCAAATTTCATATGTATTTGAAAATCACCATTTAGTTCATTTTGAGCGCATATGAAATTCATTCATTTTGAACGAATTCCAAACACACAACTTTGCTGTAAGTGGTTATGGTTGACCACTATAGTAATCTTTGAATATCGTCAATCACAGTTGCCACTGCCACCATTGCTATCGTTACCGTCGTCACCATCGTTATTGTTATCGTCATCACCATAATTTATTTTTATCTTTTAAACATTTAAAGTTAAATTTAAAATTTATTAAAATCTTACAATAGCTAAGACAAACAAGTTTTTAATTTTTCAATTGTTTGTTTTTGTAAATTAGGATAGAATTTAATAATTAAAAAAATATGTTATGTAAATTAAGATGAGCTCTCACCAGGGGCGAGGTCCCTGCCTGCTGTATCGCTGCTGTTTTGCCGGAACTTGCGGTGCATCCAACTGAGCAGCTGAAATCCAAATTAAACAATTAAAATTAAACACAGAGAAGATGATTAATTGAACACAAAGAAAAACAGAACAAATACGGCATAAAGTAACCGACCTTCATATTCTATTCTATTTGCCAAGCAAATAAAAGAGAGGTGGATAGAGAAAGGAGAGGTGAGGTGAAGAAGGGTGGGTGGCGAGAGCGCCTTTTAAGGAAATGGAGAGCAGAAGGAACATATAGAAAGGAACAAAAAGCTCTTATTGCAAATTGAAGTAGTTGTCATAAATTTTATAATGATATCTATCATTTTAAATTTGAATAAGTTAGGGCTGTCAAAATAGGGTCATGTGTTGGGTTTGGGTTGAACCAGAATTGACCAGGGACTAGTTGACCCGACTGAACCCGACCCATTTTTGGAAACGGGTTGGTTTGTCAACCTGGACCCAACCCACACTGATTACCGGGTTGACCCGACCTGACCTGCGGACACAATCTGACAGTGGGATGCGACTCACACGAAGATGCTATAACGACCCCCAAGATCCGTGTAGTGAAAGGATTCATCTGATCGATCATTCATTCTTTTTTTTTTCTTTATCCGTTATTCGTATCAATATATACATCCAGAGCCAGAGATAATTACATTACAGAAAAGAAACAGCAGCGGATACTATAATTCACATATAGTACAATCAGAGAACAAACAAAAGAGAGTCCAAAAGAAATAACTACACAGGCTACAAAAGAAAGCCTACCAAGGCTACAAAACAAAGAGCGACAGAACTCAACGGAAAGATCTTCAGACTGGAGGCCCTGCACCTGAAATATTAACCACATATAATGAGCTTACAAGCCCAGCAGGTCACCAAAGCCTACAACTGAAATCAAAGCACGATCGAAACAATATGCAGGTCAATCGAGTCAAGTCGGCTATGATCAATGAATCTATGCAGGTACGGAAATCAAATCAAAGCGAATCAATCAATACTCAATAGTCAATACGGCGGCAAAAGAAACGTCACAGCTATCAAATCAATAAGTGCTTTCAGTCAATATCTATTCATCGTAGCCCTTTTCTGTCAATCAATATTATCAGTTCAATCAATCGTGTCGTCTAATCCGTATCGTCTACTCAATTCATTGTATCCATATCATCAATCAAATCAATAGGGTGTCTGTATCAATCAATAGCAATCAATAGCGTCAATTAATTCAATAAGGGACTCGTGTCAGAACGTACTCTTGCAACAGTCAATCCAATTATGTTCAATGACACTACGACGGATTCAATAATGACGACATACGATGCTACAGTAGGGAAATCATCTCAATCAATAAAGCACTTTCCAGTCAATTATATCAATCAGCTCAAGTCCCAATAAACAATCGAATCCAGTACGGCGAAAGATCAATTGAAAATCAAATCACAATGAAATCATCAGGCCAATAGAAATCAAAGAAATCAATTCAACGATAAATCAAATCCATACGGCATTCAATCAATCCATCGATAAACGGCATGACGAGTTAATGTACGGCACGACGAATCAATGTATCAGTATATCAATAACCTATCAGGATCTGTCGTATCAATAATATTCATATGTCAATATCATATCTATATCAATGTCGATATCGGTATCTATCATCGATACAATCTATATTCATGTCGCTGTCGATATCTATCAATACACAGAATCCATATCAATATCGGTGCCGGTGAATCAATACAATCTACATCAATATCAGTGTCAATCTCTATGACTCAATACGCATGATCCATATCAATATTAGTGCCGATATCTATGAATCAATCAAGTCGAGAAAATCAATCGGAAAAACAATACGATAAATCAATAAATCCGTCAAATCGATCAATCAATCAAATCCAGTCTATACTATCAAGTCGATCAAATCAATCGGAAGGACAATACGATAATCTACAGTAGCAAGTCGAATCAATGCATAAATCAATGGTATCAATGAATCTATGAATCTATGCCGTCCATGTCCATATCAATATCAATATCAATAATCAATAATCAATAGTAGTATCAATGCTCGATGATCAATCAGTGAAATCAATCAATGAAATCAATGAATCCGGACGTTAAGCAATCAATTCGAATCAATAAATCAATGCATAACAGGAAATCCATACGATGCACATGCAATTCCATACATTGGTCTTACTCGACAAGCACAAACACTAGCTATGATCAACCAGGTAAAACTGGCTATTATCAATAGTGCTGTTGTAGAATCCGTATTGCTGTTGTAGATATCCGCACGTTGGTTCTATCAAGAAGAGTCGTCACTCTTTTGCCCGTCGGCCGCCCGTCGGCATATAAAACTCCTTATAACTCCCAATCGTTATATCGATGATCTATGGTCTATGATTTAAAGGAAAGCCCGTCGGCCCACCATCCTGTACAGGTCAATATCTATCTTCAACCAACGTTCAACCAGGTTCCCACTTGTCTTTCAGTATCAATCAGTCAATGCAATAATCGATGCAATAATCAATAATAAAGAAATCTAAAACGATCATATCAATAGTCATGCACATATCAATTCAATCTATCAATTTCAACCAAATCAGAAATCGTACGAAAATCGGGCAGAATAACGGCAGTCGGTCAAATTTACACAAAAATCCTGCAAAAAGACACAATTTCCAAATCTCACCAAATTAATACAGAACATGCACAACAACATTCTAAGACTATTCTCCTACTGCTCAAACCAGTTCGGACATCATAATAAATTGCAGTCAAAATAAAACTCCGCAGAACCAAAACGAACCGGATGAAATCCGCCAGAAAATAATCAAACCGTGCAGAATAATCACGTCTACAACATACCAAAAGTTACGCGGTGAAATCTTTGCCAGTACCAAACCGGGTACGAAAATCGCTTACAAAAACACAAATCTGAGCACCATTTCGCAAAATCTCAAAATCTCTGAAAACAGAAGTAGGGTTCGGAATCCTTACAGCGAGACAAACAAAATATCCAACAGCAACGAACGACGAAAATCGCTCCGCGGGCCCGAAATCGGACTTCTTCCTTTGCTTTTCCGGCCTTTCTCTCTCCTCAAAATATCTGTTTTATAAAATGTTTTCTCTCTCCTCAAAACGAGCTCATTTTCTTATATCATTAGTGGGATCGGCCCGGCCGATCGTCACATCGTCCCGGGACGATCAGACTAAAATTGATCGTCCTGGACGACTCCCAGAACTATTCTCAGGACGATATTTTCTACAGTGCAGATCGGCCTGGACGATCTCCAATCGGCCCGGACGATCCTGGGAAAAATATCACTTTTCCCAGCAGCTACAGCAACAGTAAAGGAACGAGGTCTCACAATCTCCCCACCTTAGAAAAATGTCGTCCCGACATTTCCCTAACGTGTCCGGAACAGAGCGGAACAAAACAAATCCAAGCAATCGGAAAAATCGTACAAATCACAACGAAACAGACGATAAACAAAAACTCATACCAGTCACATTAGCAGGCATTCCTGGAGCATCTTCCTCCATTTCTTGTTCATTTCCAGCCAGATCAGTCGGGACAGTCGGAACAGTCGAAGCCATCGGAACAGGTACTTGCCTCCACCCAAAACTTGGGCATTCAGTCATCCGATGCCCACATGCACCGCATCGAAAACATTGACCTGTCCGTCTGTAACACTGTCCCATGTGTCTCCTGCCACAAGACGTACAAACAGGAGTAGTCCTCGGTCTGCTACTCTCCCCACTCTTCTTAACATGCCCAGAACGTTTGGCTGCGAGTTTGTCGCTCACCATCTGAGCGACCTTGTCAGCAAATTTATTCATATCTTCAGACGAAAGTGGGAAGTTAGCAGCAGGTTCAGTCTCAATCTTCTTGCCTTTCCGATCCATTTGCCTGATCACTTCAAATCAGTCAAACCAAATCAAACCACGGAGTCAAACACGGAAAACAAAATAAATCGAATAATGCAATTATCAATTCTGGATATAATCAAATCCTTTTCACTACACTCGCTCTGATACCAATTATAACGACCCCCAAGATCCGTGTAGTGAAAGGATTCATCTGATCGATCATTCATTCTTTTTTTTTCTTTATCCGTTATTCGTATCAATATATACATCCAGAGCCAGAGATAATTACATTACAGAAAAGAAACAGCAGCGGATACTATAATTCACATATAGTACAATCAGAGAACAAACAAAAGAGAGTCCAAAAGAAATAACTACACTAGCCACACAGGCTAAAAAAGAAAGCCTACCAAGGCTACAAAACAAAGAGCGACAGAACTCAACGGAAAGATCTTCAGACTGGAGGCCCTGCACCTGAAATATTAACCACATATAATGAGCTTACAAGCCCAGCAGGTCACCAAAGCCTACAACTGAAATCAAAGCACGATCGAAACAATATGCAGGTCAATCGAGTCAAGTCAGCTATGATCAATGAATCTATGCAGGTACGGAAATCAAATCAAAGCGAATCAATCAATACTCAATAGTCAATACGACGGCAAAAGAAACGTCACAGCTATCAAATCAATAAGTGCTTTCAGTCAATATCTATTCATCGTAGCCCTTTTCTGTCAATCAATATTATCAGTTCAATCAATCGTGTCGTCTAATCCGTATCGTCTACTTAATTCATTGTATCCATATCATCAATCAAATCAATAGGGTGTCTGTATCAATCAATAGCAATCAATAGCGTCAATTAATTCAATAAGGGACTCGTGTCAGAACGTACTCTTGCAACAGTCAATCCAATTATGTTCAATGACACTACGACGGATTCAATAATGACGACGTACGATGCTACAGTAGGGAAATCATCTCAATCAATAAAGCACTTTCCAGTCAATTATATCAATCATCTCTCAAGTCCCAATAAACAATCGAATCCAGTACGGCGAAAGATCAATTGAAAATCAAATCACAATGAAATCATCAGGCCAATAAAAATCAAAGAAATCAATTCTACGATAAATCAAATCCATACGGCATTCAATCAATCCATCGATAAACGGCACGACGAGTCAATGTACGGCACGACGAATCAATGTATCAGTATATCAATAACCTATCAGGATCTGTCGTATCAATAATATTCATATGTCAATATCATATCTATATCAATGTCGATATCGGTATCTATCATCGATACAATTTATATTCATGTCGCTGTCGATATCTATCAATACACAGAATCCATATCAATATCGGTGCCGGTGAATCAATACAATCTACATCAATATCAGTGTCAATCTCTATGACTCAATACGCATGATCCATATCAATATTAGTGCCGATATCTATAAATCAATCAAGTCGAGAAAATCAATCGGAAAAACAATACGATAAATCAATAAATCCGTCAAATCGATCAATCAATCAAATCCAGTCTATACTATCAAGTCGATCAAATCAATCGGAAGGACAATACGATAATCTACAGTAGCAAGTCGAATCAATGCATAAATCAATGGTATCAATGAATCTATGAATCTATGCCGTCCATGTCCATATCAATATCAATATCAATAATCAATAATCAATAGTAGTATCAATGCTCGATGATCAATCAGTGAAATCAATCAATGAAATCAATGAATCCGGACGTTAAGCAATCAATTCGAATCAATAAATCAATGCATAACAGGAAATCCATACGATGCACATGCAATTCCATATATTGGTCTTACTCGACAAGCACAAACACTAGCTATGATCAACCAGGTAAACTGGCTATTATCAATAGTGCTGTTGTATAATCCGTATTGCTGTTGTAGATATCCGCACGTTGGTTCTATCAAGAAGAGTCGTCACTCTTTTGCCCGTCGGCCGCCCGTCGGCATATAAAACTCCTTATAACTCCCAATCGTTATATCGATGATCTATGGTCTATGATTTAAAGGAAAGCCCGTCGGCCCACCATCCTGTACAGGTCAATATCTATCTTCGACCAACGTTCAACCAGGTTCCCACTTGTCTTTCAGTATCAATCAGTCAATGCAATAATCGATGCAATAATCAATAATAAAGAAATCTAAAACGATCATATCAATAGTCATGCACATATCAATTCAATCTATCAATTTCAACCAAATCAGAAATCGTACGAAAATCGGGCAGAATAACGGCAGTCGGTCAAATTTACACAAAAATCCTGCAAAAGACACAATTTTCAAATCTCACCAAATTAATACAGAACGTGCACAACAACATTCTAAGACTATTCTCCTACTGCTCAAACCAGTTCGGACATCATAATAAATTGCAGTCAAAATAAAACTCCGCAGAACCAAAACGAACCGGACGAAATCCGCCAGAAAATAATCAAACCGTGCAGAATAATCACGTCTACAACATACCAAAAGTTACGCGGTGAAATCTTTGCCAGTACCAAACCGGGTACGAAAATCGCTTACAAAAACACAAATCTGAGCACCATTTCGCAAAATCTCAAAATCTCTGAAAACAGAAGTAGGGTTCGGAATCCTTACAGCGAGACAAACAAAATATCCAACAGCAACGAACGACGAAAATCGCTCCGCGGGCCCCGAAATCGGACTTCTTCCTTTGCTTTTCCGGCCTTTCTCTCTCCTCAAAATATCTGTTTTATAAAATGTTTTCTCTCTCCTCAAAACGAGCTCATTTTCTTATATCATTAGTGGGATCGGCCCGGCCGATCGTCACATCGTCCCGGGACGATCAGACCAAAATCGATCGTCCTGGACGACTCCCAGAACTATTCTCAGGACGATATTTTCTACAGTGCAGATCGGCCTGGACGATTTCCAATCGGCCCGGACGATCCTGGGAAAAATATCACTTTTCCCAGCAGCTACAGCAACAGCAAAGGAACGAGGTCTCACAGATGCGGCGGCAATAGTGGGATCGACTCACGCGAAGAGACGCGGGACGCAACGCTGATGCAGAGCATCTTAACTAAATTACTCCTTAGACCTATTTTAATTAGTTTGTTATGTGCTTCTTTCAAGTTTCTTCTAGAGTCTTCTATTTAGCCTATATGAGCCAGTTTTGTAGTAGAGAATGGGGAGAATGATATAATATACTCTTTGAAGCTTTTGAAGCTTGTTTTCTTCCTCTCTGGATTGGGAGCCAAAAATCCTTCTTGCAGGTCGAGTCTTCCGACGATCCACTACATCAGTTGGTATTAGAGCCTGGAGCTTGCGAAGATCGATGTATTGCAGAAGGTCGGCTGTCGACGACGATCGAAGCCGCAAAACAAGATTGGCGGTCGACGACAATCGACGCCAAGGAAGGTGGGCTGTCGACGATGCTCGAAGACGGATCGCCTTCTATCAAGCTCAATCGAAGAAGTCGCTCGATCAGGTAGATAGAAACATTGATCGGATTCGCGAAACCCTTCGGTCAATAAGGAGGATGAGGATGTCGTCGGCAACCATACCGAGGCATTCTTCTTCTTCGATCCCCTCGTCCGCTTCACGCAGACGCCATTCGTCCCGCCATACTCCCACGGTCGCCGATGACTATGCGCCACTCGAACTCCCGCTCCGATGGCGTGATCCACCGCTGGAATACCCACCGCTCGAGCTTCCATTGCGATGGCGAAATCCTCCGCCTCCACAGATTATGTCGCCTCCACAGATTAAATCAAATCCGAGCATTCCACTTCCGCTGCAGCAAGAAAACAATGAACCCGCGCCTGGAGACGAGCGCGATTCAGCGCCGGGCGACAAGAGCGATTCCGCGCCTATCATACAACCCAGCTCCATTGCTCGTGATGTTGCCTCCGATTCATTTATTCTTCCCATAAATGACAAAGCAACTGCCGATTCCACCTCTGCTCAGCTCATTGGAACACGCACAGAGCTCCCGTCTTCCGTTCCTTTGGACTCGGAGATGCGAGATCCAACACGCACAGCTGCTACTCCGATCCCATTTGACCAAAGTTTGCCCGTCCAGTCCGTCCAGCTCAATTTCTCTCTCGTACCCACTGTTTGAGCAGATCTACAGCCCGACGCTGACTCCGGCTCAAACGCAGAGTTCCAAGGTGGCTCCAATGGCGCCGTCACCACTCCGTTTATCCCTGGGTACCCCGACACCTTCAATGTCCTCAGCCTCGAGTAGATTAACGTGAAGCCAACTGCATCGACAAATGCGAAAAAAGACAAGGATTTTGGGGGCAATATCATCATTGACTATGGCACCACCCTCACTCCCATTGAGGAAGAAGAGGACGTGAAGCTGGAGGAATCTCCAGAGATTAATAGAAGGAAGAATCAAACAAAGAAGGTGGTTTTCATCCCAGCTGCCGCTGCAACATTTGGTAGGCCAAGTGGAGAGGTATGTCACGGTCTTCTTGCCCTCAGAATTGCTGAAATGAATACATATGATGTGGAAATTTGTGGCAAAGCTGCTAGTAGTCGTATTAGGAAAGTTTTTAGTGGAGGTGTGAAAACGATCCATTTAAATTTGACTGATAACGCCGATCCTGTGCAATGCTCACAAAATGCTCGACGAAATGTCAATAAAGGCTGGGATCTCAAATTTAAGCTTTCAGGCTCTGCTTACGGGAGAAAAGAAAATAGGAAACTTACATATTATGGCCCCACTACCACTATTGAGGAGCAAGGAATCAAGGATCTTGACATGAGGCATGGTAGGGTTTCTTCTCTGCTCCATATTCGTGAGCTCCAGGATGTAATTGACTTGTCCAAAAGGGAGTTTAGGGACACCATTAACTTTGAGGAATCTGCTCTTGACTTGGGAAAGTGCTTGCATGGTTTCAGCAAGCAAATTAGTTTGGAGTCTGATATAACTCCACACACAACCGAATTTGATACAAATGCCAAGTGTGGTCAGTTCAAAACTTCAAGAGCACTGAATGAATCTTTGCAACTGTTATTGAGGCAGAAGCTGGATTTGAAGGAAGAGAAGTTAAATGCTGCAAATGGAGTCAGACGTATAGCTGAGAATATCGCTTCACTTTTGGCTCCACAATCTGGTGCATATTATGATATCTGGGTTGATGGTGAGAAGGTAATGTCAGCAGAGCCTTTTGAGGTAATTGCAGCTCGGAATGATAGTTCCAATGGAACTAATTTTCCAGATTCTCCAAAGCCCATCTATGGTACATTGTATTTGCCTAAAAAATTCAAGATAGTTGTAACTGTGCCTACAGACAACTCAGTGGAAAGTATAACCAATGATATTGGTATATTTATAGTTTTTTATGGTGATGGAGAGCCGCAAGGCTTTAATATTTATGTGCATGGTAGCATGGGAATGATGCACAGGCTGGAGACCACTTTCCCTCGGCTGGGAGAACCCCTTGGTTACGTACCAAAAGAAGATATACTATATGCTGTGAAGGCAATAGTTGTTACTCAGAGAGCCAATGGGTCGAACGTTTTTGGTCCTATGACGGAAATGGATGCGGAATCACAATCTAACATTTTATTATTCAGAAATGGTAGTTTATTACAAGTAGCTGCAACAAATGATGAGAACAAAATTTTCGATCCAGGAGGTTTGCTATCTCCCTCCCGACAACACGCCTCGACAGAGTCGAGCCCTTTTGACGCAAGGGGAGAATGATGCAGAGCATCTTAAATAAATTACTCCTTAGACCTATTTTAATTAGTTTGTTATGTGCTTCTTTCAAGTTTCTTCTAGAGTCTTCTATTTAGCCTATATAAGCCAGTTTTGTAGTAGAGAAAGGGGAGAATGATATAATATACTCTTTGAAGCTTTTGAAGCTTGTTTTCTTTCTCTCTGGGTTGGGAGCCAAAAATCCTTCTTGCAGGTCGAGTCTTCCGACGATCCACTACATCAAACGCTGGATGCGATGCTGGACGCGGTCAATTTGAGCAGCACACTCATGTGTGCAGCGCCTAGGCAACAGGTAGCGCGACTCGACTCGCCTGAAGGGAGGCGGGCAGACACCTAGGTAGCAGGCAGCGGGGGTCAATTATTCCTGGTCAACCAGGTCATTATTCCCAGGTTTTCGGGTCAACCAGAAGCGGACCGAATTTTTAAACGGGTTAGTTTGTTGAACCCGAACCCAACCTGTTTCACAAACGAGTTGACCCTAACTCGAAATTTTCGGATCTGATTTGAGTCGCGTTTTCGGGTCGTGTCAAACATTGACACCCCTACAATAAGCCATCCTAGTGTGTCTTACAATACAATTTTTTTTTAATTCTGAGAATATTAATATTATTAAAGAATTACATAAATTTTGTTTAAATAAATGTGAAAAATAATCGATCCAATTTTTTTGTGGTTAGATTATTGATACATTTAGCGATAAAAATATCTAATTTTTATAATTTTCATGCATATAATAAGTCGTTGGTGTCGTTACTGTTAGAAATACTGTTGAAGAATAAATGGCTAAATTTGATAAAAACGAGTATTCTAATTGGAAGAGCCTTATCATTATGAAGAACTATATTTCAAATAGTTTTAGAGTTGAAAATTTTGAGGGGAAAAGTACTAGTAAATTTCTAATTCAAATAATAAGCTATTTTACTTGATCTAAAATTATTTAAAAAAGCAAATAAATGTCATCCTACATAGAAATTATGATGCTATAATTTTTGGGGCTATTTTGTGAATCATGATAATTTAATTCGGGCTTTATTTGGGAGAGCTTTCTTATTATTTTTTAAAACTAATTTTTAATACAAAAATTTTCTAATTCAAAAAAAAAAAAAATTATAATAAAAAGTTGCTTTTAAAAGTAGTAAGTAAGCTGTCCCAAATAAAATCTAAGTCTATCAAAAATGTAATTTAATGTTAAAAGTGAAAATATTCATTCAATCTAATAGCATTAAAAATTTTTATGACAAAAAAGTCATATTCTATTTCACTTGATGATGAAGGAAATGAATGAAGATCATAACATCAATCAAAGCAATTGATTTAAAGTACGCTAAATAAAATGCTTGATGATTTGAGATTCCTCATAAGAATTTCTATAAACAATTCTTCAAAGAACCCATTATGACTCACTATTACTAACAATAGTAAGTTCAAGGCTCACTTTTTTTAAATAAAAAAATTCGCATGGAGTCCTAAGCGTTAAATAAAGGGAAGTTACAAATCTTTAAAAGATTCAAAAGCTCACTAAAATATAACCTTTGAACTAAAACTTAAGAGCCTAACTATTAAAAACAATAAACAAAGGAAAACCAATCGAAGAACAAGTCGGGGCCAGAAGCAGCAGGCAAAAGCAGATCCACAGACTGGGAGGTAGACAGACAAACCAACCAACATGTTGGAAGATATTAGAAAAGGAATCTGCAATAGAAGAAAGAAAAAAAAAATCCACCAGACTACAATCAGAGCTAACAAGGAGCCACCACAAAGACACTCTTAAAGACAACAACAACTGGTCAGACAACCCCATAAAATAAAACAAATAGCAATAAAAAAAAACACACAACGATTCCAGCAAGATAAAAAAATCACCACAGCACCATCAACCAATAGAGGCCCAAAACACCGAAACAACCCATAACACCATAAAGAAATCGAGAAAACAAACAGTAGCCCAAGCCAAAGAAGACACAAAGAGTAGGAATCCATTTTCTGAAAGATCCTGGCTTTCATGCATTGGTGAGTCGTCTGAGATCCTTTCGATGACCTATGTTGTGTTGAAATCTATATGATCCGATCGATTGCGTAAGGGCCGCGGTAGCAACGGAACCGCGCGTTAGCGGCCGCCACCGCCGACACTATCTTGTTGAAGCGACTGCTCACGGACTTCTCCATCCAATACAACCAACCGATCGATTTATTCTGCGACAACATGTCAGCCATCGCCCTGGCGCACAACCCGGTCTTCCACGCTAGAACAAAGCATATCGAGATCGATCACCGGTTCATCCGCGATCACATTCACAACCAAGTGATCCGGCTTCTACCGATCAATACAACATATCAGTTAGCCGATATCCTAACCAAGCCTCTATCCACAGCTCGATTCAAGGAGCTGCGAACCAAACTAAACATTCAAGAAGAATCTTCAGTTTGATAGGGGATATTAGACATACAGGATTGAGCTCCAACGGCTCCAACGGCTAACTCAACTATCATCCAATAAGATCTTAACACGTGTACAGCTAATGTATTTATATATGCTATCCTCTGTATCCTGTACATGATTGAACAACATAATAATATTTCGCAATTTCTGGTTTTCTCGCCTTCTTCCTCTCCGGCGATCTCAACCCACCGGAGTTATCTCCTCTTTCGTTTCTACAATATTAATATTATTAAAGAATTACATAAATTTTGTTTAAATAAATGTGAAAAATAATCGATCCAATTTTTTTTTGGTTAGATTATTGATACATTTAGCGATAAAAATATCTAATTTTTATAATTTTCATGCATATAATAAGTCGTTGGTGTCGTTACTGTTAGAAATACAGTTGAAGAATGAATGGCTAAATTTGATAAAAACGAGTATTCTAATTGCAAGAGCCTTATCATTATGAAGAACTATATTTCAAATAGTTTTAGAGTTGAAAATTTTGAGGGGAAAAGTACTAGTAAATTTCTAATTCAAATAATAAGCTATTTTACTTGATCTAAAATTATTAAAAAAAGCAAATAAATGTCATCCTACATAGAAATTATGATGCTATAATTTTTGGGGCTATTTTGTGAATCATGATAATTTAATTCGGGCTTTATTTGGGAGAGCTTTCTTATTATTTTTTAAAATTAATTTTTTAATATAAAAATTTCTAATTAATATATACATATATATATAATAATAATAAAAAGTTGCTTTTAAAAATAGTAAGTAAGCTGTCCCAAATAAAACCTAAGTCTATCGAAAATGTAATTTAATGTTGAAAGTGAAAATATTCATTCAATCTAATAGCATTAAAAAATTTTATGACTAAAAAGTCATATTCTATTTCACTTGATGATGAAGGAAATGAATGAAGATCATAACATCAATCAAAGCAATTGATTTAAAGTACGCTAAATAAAATGCTTGATGATTTGAGATTCCTTATAAGAATTTCTATAAACAATTCTTCAAAGAACCCATTATGACTCACTATTACTAACAATAGTAAGTTCAAGGCTCACTTTTTTTTAATAAAAAAATTCGCATGGAGTCCTAAGCGTTAAATAAAGGGAAGTTACAAATCTTTAAAAGATTCAAAAGCTCACTAAAATATAACCTTTGAACTAAAACTTAATAGCTAATGGATCATAACTATTAAAATCAATAAACAAAGGGAAAACCAACCGAAGAACAAGTTAAGGCCAGAAGCAGCAGGCAAAGGCAGATCCACGGACTGGGAGGTAGACAAACAAACCAACCAACCTGCAGGAAGAGATTAGAAAAAGAAATCAGCAATAGAAGAAAGAAAAAAAAATCTACCATACTACAATCAGAGCTAACAAGGAGCCACCACAAAGACACTCTCAAAGACAACAACAACAACCGACAAACAACCCCATAAAATAAGACAAATAGCAATAAATAAAAAAACACAACAATTTCAGCAAGATAAAAAAATCACCACAGCACCATCAACCAATAGAGGCCCAAAACACCAAAACAACTCAGAACACCATAAGAAAATCGAGAAAACAAACAGTAGCCCAAACCAAAGAAGACACAAAGAAAGAAGAAAGGAAATCCAAAAAACAGATTATTTCTCTTTGGATTTCCTCTGTTTACATTTACAAACTTTTTTAAAGTAATCATCCTCAGCAATTTGAATCACACTTAAGTCATAAATTTTCGTAGAATTAACCCTTTGCACATCAATCCCTTCCCTAACATCCCAATTAGATGCTGAATCACAAGCATGCATAGAATATAAAACAATTTTATCTCGTCATAATTCCACATAAGATCAAATAGGTTATGTATTCACCAAATTTCTCTCGAATTTCAAGCACCTACATGACTACATCTTCAAGCCAAATTGACGCTCCGCGAATGGATCATGAATTTGCAGGGATTTGTTAAGGAAAGCAATACTAGCAATTACTCTAACGTTACTCATTAACGACCTTCAAGTATTCCAATTTCCTTTAGAAAAAAGAGAGAATATATGTAGGCAGAAACTGGGTTGGCCCGGATATATGGTTTAGTTTTTGCTCTTGATTTATGAGCTAATTTTTTAGCAAAGATAAATGTACATTTAGTATCTTATAAATCAAGTTCAACTGTTCACAAGCTATTATATATAATCTGGTAAAAGTTTTTTTTTTTTTTTCAACAAAAAAACCCACCCTTTATTCAAACTGTAACAGAATAAAGACTGTGGTCCTAGCCATTGCAACAAGATAGAAACAGAGTCAAAACCAATAGCTAGAGGCAATATAGTGAGAGTACAATAAAATAAAATCGGACTCAGGAATGGAAGCCACTTGCACTAGCTATGAGGCCAGCCACAGACCATCCATAGGTGAGAGAGCCCAAACAGCCAAACCACCAAGCAATCCAAGCATAAGTGCAAATCACCTCGGTTGCCAACCAGTCTAGCCAGCGAGGGGAAGCTGGGGGGGGGGGGGGGGGGGGCGCTTCCTCATCATTGTCCACCAAGCCACCAAAAACCAACGCAGAAGAGCAAGTATAAAAGAGGCAGAATCTATTTATTTTTACCTTTATTTTTACGCTGATTGCCACCATTAAAGCGACTAGGGACAGCGAGCATAACAAGCTCAACCTCATCACAAACATCAAAATCCTCTTCTTCCTCCCCATCAAACGAAGAGGAGTCGCTCAAAATTTGACAATCATTTTGCACTAAAATAGAATTTTTAACAGATTTAGCCACATGAGACTGCAATTCACTAGTAGACATAACAATAATCAGAACATTAACAAAAGTTGTTGAACTACTTAAGGAATCATTGGTGATAGGGGAAACCACTTTATTTTGGACCAAAGAATGAGTAGGGGAGGAAACACCAAAATCAACCAACCCTTGGACAGCAGGCAAACCGAAATTGACCTCCCCAGACAATTCAATCGAGTCAAGCAGAACATCCACATCAAACAAACTAGCCTTTAAATTAGTATCACAATTCCTAAGTCCAACCTCCCCAAACAGAGGAGCAGAATGAGAAGGGCCCATAGGAGAAGCCAAATCCCTCAAATTCTCGAGAGGGACAGACGGGGAGGGGACCAAATCACCACCCAAACACCCATTGGAAGAAACAAAATCACCTATGGTGTCATTTAAGCCTTCAACTAAAACATTAACACAATCCGACACCACACGACCCTCAGCAACATACACAAGAGTAACATGAGCAACAACCTCACAACCCTCCACACCTATCGTATCTTCCCCCACCTTCTTCGGAAAACGAACCAAAGGAGAACCCTCCAAAACTGGCCGGAGAGCATGCCCAGAAGAAATAGGGAGGGGGGAGAGACAGAGAAGCAGTAGAAACATCTCAGGTGACCAAGATGCTTGCAGGACACACAAAAATCAGGAAACACCTCCATTTGCACATGTTGGATGTACCCCGAAACCTCAAGCCCCAGACAAATTTGTGAAGGGTAGCTTTTAGAAATGTCCAATTCCACCAGAACACGCGCTAGGGAAGGTCTAGAACCAACAGAGGTAGCGTTATCTACATTTAAAGGTTTCCCGAACATTGAACCCAAAGCTTGGAGGATACGAGGAGAGAACATATGAGGTCTCAGATTTGGAAATGAAACCCAAATCAGAATGACAGGGGATTTAAAACTGATATCCAGTAACAGAGACCATTTCGAGAGTTTCATGAAGCAATTATACACTAAATATGATCGATGATAAAAAACTCTAGTGTAATCTAGATTATTAGACAGTTTAATTATGATATGCATCTGATCCAGAACTATGATAAAAAAATCAGAATTCAGCTTAAGCGAAAAGAAAAACTTGCTAATAGAATCCAGCGACGGACACTAAGTCATGAAAAAACCTACTAAGGCAAATTCAAAGGGCGTAAAAAGGGCTTTAATTTACTCTTCTAAAATCCACAGTGAAGGTAAACCACGGAAAGTAGCTTGACGAAGCTCAGGGAAACAAGCAGACGACGACGAGTCAGAAAGAGCTTCAACAAATTAATGATCATGATTTAAACAAGCCATCCAAAAAACCTGGATCAGCCACACGTCTAACCGCCATTCCGGCCACAGACGGCCGGAGGAGGACAAGACAAAACAACCAAACCAGAATAACCAAAATGAAAACCAGAGGAGAAGGAAAGAGAACTTCTCTGCAACCTCCAACAAAAAGCAATTCAAGATTCGGAGGCGGAGAGCCACAAAATCGCACCGGAGAAGGAGCAAGGGCAAAGCCCTAGCAGAGCGAAAGAAGAGTCGCGGGGAAAAAATAATCTGGTAAAAGTTAGAGCAGTTTATTGTGCAATACTTAAAATTTCATTATAGAAAATTTTAAATTAATTTATCAGCAAAGAATGCGAGAGTATTCCCATTAAAATTTCACTTGAATATTTGAAACAAAATTGGGCTCTTCTCCTTCAGAATAAGGGCCAAAGCAAAACTATCTGAAGCTTGATTTTTGAGACTCATAATAATAGAGTACCTAAAGCTATAAGCTGTAAATAATGAATGAAGAGAAGCAAACTGGACAATATATTTAATGAACAATTAGATCTGTCAACTTCAACGTGCGAGATGTGGCTCAATAATTGCAATTTGTTGAAGCCTCTCAATCAATACCGTGCAACAAACCACATGGTTACGAATTGCAGAGATGGTAGGGTTCATAGATGGCTTAATTGAGTTGGTACAAACCATACAAAACTTCCTTAATTTGTTTGGATGAGCATTTATGTGGTCTTCGGAAATTCACGTTCTGGCCTCTCTGCTACCCCTTTCTCTTTTTTTCTTAGGTCGTTGAGGAGAATTTTAACAAGTAGGTTAAGAGGCAAATTTTTATAAGACAGATTGGGTTTTGAATAAGACATTATCTAGAGATTTTGCCCTTATTTTGCAAGGACTTTATGATTTGAGTTTAGGTTTCCTATAGGCGCAAGCCTCCTATAGTTAATTGCCCCTCCTGATAGCTAGAGAGAACTTTCGATTAAGGCTAGTTGTAAAAAAGATACGTAGTATATGACATATATAGTAGCAGCATGTTTAGGTATTTGAAAATTTAATATTTAAAATAAAAAAATTCACCACCTTATACTTAAAGCAGATGGTGGGGGGAATTATGATAAACCCAATCAAGATCACATGGTTCCGTCGTCACGAGCCATCATGTTCCCTAGCCTACTTAGTCAGAGGAGGTAGTCGACCCAACCTGACAAAAGGTTCATTGTCGGCATCCATGAGTTGCTTCTTCCAATAGTACTGTATAGATCTGGGGTGAATATTTGCCAAAGGGGATATACTTAAATCCACCTTAGCTAATAGAGAGTTTTATGCCCTATCAGTCATATCTTATTAATTTATTACTCAAAGATTTAGCACAGTTGGGGAATATACGGGCTCTGACTATGACCATAATTTAATGGTGTCATTTGACGACAAAACCTGTCGATCATAATTGTTTACTTGTGGTGTCATTTAGTGGAGAAATTACCAATTAGAGGACACGTGCCACATCATTACTAGCAAGAGACAATTTTAGAATGAATTCTAGTTATACTCTCGATTAGACATTCACTCATTTGAGCTGTAGTGATTCTCAGATTTGTCTACCTTGATAAATTATTATGAAGGATGGATGAGTATGTTGTTTTAAGTATTTTGGTGTTTTGTTTCAATTTTAAATATTAATATCATTCATAAATATGTCGGAAAAAATTTTAATGTATTTTATGCGAAATTGGAAGGTATTTTGAATATTTGAGGTCCCCTCCGGTTGAGATTTTTCTATTAACACGGTCATCATTGGGACATGATACACGTTTGATACGGGTCAATTATATTTTTACACATCAGATTAAAAAAAAAAACTAATTAAAATAAATTCTACGTATATGAGGCACACGGGTCTTAAGTTAATTAAGAGATATAACGATAATATATAAGAATCCAATCAAAGTTTAAATTATATTTTCAAGAATGAATATGAACCAAAATACTAACTAATAAGAATTATTTGGAAGCTCATATTCCCCTCTCATTAATCATTCCCTTCTTAGTCATTTGCCTCTCATTATCTCCATGAGAAAAAAAAGTAGACCATCTTAAAGAGAAATTGGACTATTTTTCAAGAAAAGGTAACTAAATAATACTCTATTTAAAGTAAAATGTGGGTGCCACATTATACATCCATGCCCTTGTTGTTATTTTGATTATGTGTTATCAATATATACAACCAAACCCTCTAAATTTTGATTAAAGAGCAATTGTACCCTTTCTATTTCTTTTTTTTTTTTTTGGGACATTTAGGCCAATTAAGACAAACTCACGCACACCACACATACACAAAGACTCGAACCCAGAACCTCTTAGTTGAAGCATAAGCTCTCAACCAATAGGCCAAGGTGAGCTTTGTGTACCCTTTCTATTTCACAAGAACATTGATTGGTATGTTCCTTTAGTTATTGCAAGTTATGTGGTGTTTGTTAACTTTCATGTACTTATCATTTTATAGCATCTACATCATACATATATCATCTTTGTTGCCTTTCCAATATGTTGTAGTGTTTGTCTTGTATTCTCTCTTAGGCAATTATTGTTGCAATTTCAAGAACTATTTCAAGTAAAATCTTTACAGATTTTGATGTGTCAGTGCCTTATGAGGTTAAACAGGCAACATTGTAGAGAAAGTTGTTGTCAGATTTTTTTCATAAAAAGTATCAACTTTATATTTGAATGAAAGAAATATAGGACCACCGCTGCTTGTCTGGGTGGTGAAGAGCCGGCTGGGCAAAGCCTATGTCCCTGGTTCGAATCCGTTGGCAAGCAGTGAAAGCCTTAAGTGTCGTCCCGTGTAAATTGGTGTGGGTTGCATGCTAGGTCGACTGGAGTTTTCACTAGCCAAAGGACAATGCTTCCTCATCTATATATATATATATATAGTCCAATAAATCTATATGAAAGAAAGTAAATTGTTAATTTACTTTTCTAACATTTTTTTATTGGACATTTTGATTTGTGGCTTGCTGATCTGCAGGCAACCATTGCATCCATCATTTACAATTGAAGGCTTGGTTTGATCCTTCAATTACCTAGTGGAATTTGTAGTTTAAAATATGAGCTTGGGATTTGACTGGAGAAATCTCAACCATTTACTTTATAGAGAGAATCATAACCTCTCATGCATTAAAATGAGAACTTTAAGTTAATTATTCATTCAATCTTTTAATATATAGCTTCATCGTTAGGGCATCTTCAACCGAAAAACTTATTTTCCACTCCAAAATACAGTAAAATTCTAAAATGCAGTAATTCATCTCCAATCGAACTCCATTTCTTCTCCTCTTTCGAGCACTT
Source organism: Dendrobium officinale (assembly GCA_019514585.1). Lineage (NCBI taxonomy): Eukaryota > Viridiplantae > Streptophyta > Magnoliopsida > Asparagales > Orchidaceae > Dendrobium > Dendrobium officinale. The sequence continues at coordinate 83,403,051 of CM033682.1, forward strand.
CTTCTTCTCGTTGCAAAGGAACTCTCTTTCTCCTCTTTCGTGCGCTTCTTCCGCAAATCCCGTAATCCAATTTTTTTGGCTTATGTGAACAGCGTGATGCCAATATTGGATGGTTTGGCGAACGACATATTATCCCGGAGATTAGCGGACAATTTTGCATTCGATTGGATCGTTTGGCTAACGGCATATAATTGTTTACCATTCAATTGCGGATGGTCTTAGCCCAGTAAATTGGTGTTTATGAATAGTTGAAAGCATGATGCTTTCCAATTTATAAAGACACCGATCTGTATCGTATTTATGTAATCTGTAAGGCAATCTCTTTTTAATTCAATTAAGAATCAATATAGCACTTCAAATTTTCTTTCTTATTCATCTATTATTTGTACAAATGTATGCTAAAAAAATGAGGAAAGAGGGACAATTGGATTAGAAATCCCCAGCAAGTTTACATGTCCAATTTTTCGAAGGGTTTTTTTGTAATGGTTTAGACCGCCACGAAACTATATTATGTAAATTTTTTGGGTGGTTCAAAATGCTGCAAGTTATACTTCTTTTCTAAGATATTTAGAATTACTCTAATATATTTTCACAGCATTTAGACCATCGAACACCAATGTAAGCAAATTTATAGTCAAACTATATGTCTCGATGAGATGAACTCATAGACAGTGCAAATGATCAAATATGAGTCCAATTAAGCTCAAATTAAATTCTTGAAGAAGCATATTTAAAATTTTTATTATTAATTGAATGATCAAAATGATCTCCAAAAGTTACGTTATTATAATCAAATCAAGCAGCTGATGAGATGAATCCAATGAACTCAAGATCATTCTATTTTTATATCAAGGCACTCAGATATTACGTAAACTATCTATGACAATATGGATCAATATTAACCGCTCGATGGAGTGTTTTGAGATTCTAACTAAATTTATCCAAATGCATCTCTCTATAAATAAGACATTATTTTCTACATGAAGGGATGTTCTAGAGTTGAGATAGCTAAATAATTTTACTATATTTTCGACTATTAATACTGATAACAATCATCAACAATCATTGCCATGATTGGTAGACTTTTATTACCCGACTATTGTTGCTTGATTATTAACATCTAATCTTATTGCTATGCTTTAATAGTCAGCTTCTGAACATCCAATTTATTTTGTCTCTAAAACGAAAATGAGACAATTGTTCTCAACTTCACCTAGTCACATATTCTTCAATTGAGGAAAGGAAGATTTTTATAATTTCTATTATTTAGTGGTTTTATTCAATTGGGCCATATCCCGTGATTTTGCCCCTTCTTTGAATTTTTTCTAAGTAAAAATTTATATTATCTCTAACAAACTCCTATTTTTGGGTGCTCAATATTTGTGTAAAGGCAAAATATTAAATGTTCTATTGTTTCAAATTTTTTAGGAGAGAGAGAGAGAGATATATTATATAACTCAAGTCAGTTGCAAATATTAAATAGTGATTGCAACGTAATGAACATGCAAACATATAGTTATGGTGAAGTTGTTGTGGAAAAAATAATTCAGCCACTCTAATTGTAAAAGTAGCACAAAATGTCTAACAATAGCTGTTACTCAAGGTGTCTTTTATTACATCCCTCTTCATTAATAAAATTCCTCAACTTATCAACCCACCATAAACTTCTAAACACGATGAATTATCCTGAATGACATTATTGTCACATAGTTGAGATTAGTCTTTCACTTCTCACCCATGCATCACTTCCTCTCACATATTAGAAACGTACCTTTGCCATTACAGTCTATCTCACTAACACCATGAACCACTCTCCACCCACCCCTTTTGGTGTGCAAAACCCTTTAGATTTTCTCTTACCATTCAAAATGTTATGTTAATGATTGTTTACTTTACTCATAACATTGTCTCAATTCATCTCATAAGATTGAAACATGCTTTATTCCATATATCGTTCTTAGGTATTCTTTTATTCAAAATTCCTATATCTATCTCGACCAATCCACCATCAAAATTTACACCACTTGAAATATAAGATTTGATGTAGCAACATCTTAGCTTATATTATGCTTAGGGACTAATTTACCTTCCTTAATCTAGATAGTTCTATTTTCCTCTTTAAATAGTTGGCTATTATAAATGATGGAGGTCATTGAATGATATATTACACTCTTTGAAGCCTTTGAGCTTGCCTTTCTTCTTCTTCCCTAGATTGGGAAACCGAAATCCTTCTTGTAGGTCGAATCTTCCGACGATCCACTACATCAGTTGGTATCAGAGCCTGGAGCTTGTGAAGATCGATGGACTGCGGAAGAAGGTCGGCTGTCGACAATGCTCGAAGCCGGATCGCCTTCTATCAAGCTCGATCGAAGTAATTGCTCGATCAGGTAGACAGAAACCTTGATCGGATTCGAGAAAACCTTCAGGCAATAAGGAAGATGAGAATGTCGTCGGCAATCATACCGAGGTATTCCTCTTCTTCTTCGCTCTCCTCGTTCGTTCCTCGCAAACGACATCAGTCCCGCCATTCTCCCACCGTTGTTGACGAATACCCTCCGCTTGAGCTCCCTCTCCGATGGCGTGATCCGCCACCGAAGTATCCACCGCTCGAGCGTCCGATGCGATGGCGAGATCCTCCGCCTGATCGCGAAGTTCGCAAACTTCCCTTGCCCGACCATTTGTTCTGCAATCAACCCGTGACTTTCGTCCGGGACTCGCCTCCGCTCATCACCGGAGCCCAATGACTCGCTTCCGCATTCGCCTCCACAGATTACTTCCGCATCCTGTTTCTCCTCCGATCTCCTCTACTCCATCCGCATTTGACTCCGTCGCCGCAGCCGCATCCTCCCTCTCCACACCTCCCGCAACTCCTTCCACTCCTCAAAATCCCACGGCCTTTGCGGAATCCACCGGGACGGATAAGCTATTGGAGGTCATCAAGGTCCCCAACGATGCCCCATCGGTCAAGCCATCGTCTCCACCGCAGGCAGCGTCGGAGACATCCCCTTCCCGGAAGCAGCCCACGCACATAAGGCGGGTATCCAGCACCGGTGTCATGGCTGATTCTATTATCCCAGCGCCCGTCTCTAGCGATTTAATGCAGCACCCCTGCAACGAGTGCAAAGGCACAGGTGAGACCATCAGTGAGAAAGATCGCTGCCCACAATGCCATGGCGAGAAGGTCGTGTAGGATAAGAAGGTTCTTGACGTTCTTGTTGAGAAGGGCATGCAAAATGGGCCAAAGATCACCTTCCTCGGAGAGGCTGATGAAGCTCCTGATTGCGTCACTGGCGACATTGTCTTTGTCCTGCAACAAAAAGACCACTCCAAGTTCAAAAGAAAGGGCGATGATCTCTTCGTTAAGCCCACTCCCGCCTCCCTCCGAACTGATCTTCGCTCTCACTCCCCCTTGGTTCCCGTGATGATGAAATTTCCTTCAATTATTTGACCTGTTTTAGGCGTTCGAATGATGATGAAATGAGATGCAACAAGCCAGTGGTGATATCCTGCAACAAGCAGCAGAGAGAAGTTGCTACTGTTCATAACATTGTTAACAAGCAGATTGATAAGACCTTTCTTTTTAAGAAGGTCTTCGGTCCATCATCACTTCAAATTGATTTGTTTCAGCAAGCAGTCTTCCCTACTGTGAGCGAATTTTTTGAGCATTTTAGCTGTACTATTTTTGCATACAGTCAGATAGGTATTGGAAAAACATACAACATGGAAGGAGGCACAGCTAATGCAAAGAATGGAGAATTTCAAAATGACGTTAATGTTATTACGAGGTTTGTTCGTCAAATCTGTGATAAGCTTGAGAGTCACAATTCTCACTATAGTATGAAAGTTTCATTTCTAGAGCCATATAATGAGGAGATAGTCGATCTTTTGGCACTTAAAGAATCAAGGCTCTTAGAGGATAAATCCAAGAAGCATATAGCTATTTTTGAAGATGGAGGAGTGGGTTCTGTCTTCAAGCATCCTCTAAGGAAATTCAATATAAAGGCTGAGCAAAGTGTAAGGCAACAACAAAAAGTGGACATGCATATGAGGAGCACGCAACAATTTAGAGAGTTTTTAGCCAGGATGAAGTTTCTAAAGTCCTGCATGAGACTAGATTCTCAAAACGAAGGGTCCTCTTCTGCGATGGAGCTTTTGGATGAGGTGTTGCCCACAGTTTTTTATTTAATGCAAACCTATGAGGAGTTGGACGCTGGCAATGTGCAAATGCTTGATATGAAGTCCGCTGACAAAGCCTATCCAATGCCATGCTCACAAGGTGCTCGATGTAATGTCGCTAATGACTTCGGGCAATTGGGTGTTGACAATTTCCTTGCTGAGAGTGATTTAATATTTCAGGACAAGACAATACATAAGACATTGGATAGTCATCCTCTCGGGAAGACAACATCTATCTCCCACATCAACCACTTTCAAGTGATGCTTCCCGCATCCCAAGCATGGCAGATGGGTGTTCCTTTTCATATTCTAAGGTTTATTGCATTCCAAAATGATTTAATTAGGACAAGAGAAGCAATGGATCCGCGATGCAAAGTATTCAACCCAGGTGGATTGATTATAAATTTTACATCTACCTCCCTCTCTACAACACGCCTCGACGGGGTCGAGCTCTTTTTTTATGCAAGGGGAGAAGATTTAGGAACATCTTAGCTTATATTATGCTTAGGGACTAGTTTACCTTCCTTAATCTAGATAGTTCTATTTTCCTCTTTAAATAGTTGGCTATTGTAAAGGATGGAGGTCATTGAATGATATATTACACTCTTTGAAGCCTTTGAACTTGCCTTTCTTCTTCTTCCCTGAACTGGGAAACCGAAATCCTTCTTGCAGGTCGAATCTTCCGACGATCCACTACATCAAGATTTGTTGTGAATATCTTCTCCTTGACGCTTCTCTACAACCACTTATTCAAAATCATAAATTTAATCAAACTTGCTCCATCCAACATCAATTGTTCTTGTCCATCAAGTCAGCTAACACCAACATAACAACTACACCTTCTAAACTCCTTTCACACATCATCCCTTAATCTTAGCACTCACCCTCAACAAATACTCACACCATAAATAATTGACCAGTTTTGGGAAGTAAACCACGAAACAAAAAAAACAAGAAAAGAAAAACAACGCAAATGAACATTGGGGTTTATCGTGGAAAAACTTGAAACCCACGAAAACAACGGAGCTACACCACGCAAAGAAATTCATTATGAAAACTAGGAGAAACTGTACAATCTCTTTCTTTCTCACTTCACTTTTTCACATCATTTTAATACAAAATAGTCAAAGGGACGCACTTTACAACATGAAGAGACGCACACATTCAAGCTAAACATAAGAAATGAAAATATTGTCTAGTTTGGCTCACAACAATACAACGCCAGAGTTTGGAACACTATGGTGCTCCTAAGTCTCTGAGCCACCCTGCAATGATGTGGCATTGCCGTTCTATAGTGATATAGCGTTTTGCTCTCTATCTCCAACTAGAAGATGTAACACGATTTGAATTTTTCTACTTAAGTTTTCTGTGTATTTATTTTATTTCGAGATTGTGTATTTATTTCCTGTCTACATTTGAATTGGAAAACACCCCTTTTTCATAATCATCCATAGCTTTATATGATAATATCACCTCAATGAAAATATCAAACCATTCTTAATGACCAATCAAATACAAACCAAGAAGATAACCTCAATTTAATAAATCCATCCATAAAAGTATCTAATTTAATATGACTCATCATATCCAAACCATTATTTATTCTTAATGACTGAATCATCTTTCTGTGCATACATAAAATAAGTAAAAAACCATATCCATAATTCAACAACTACGAACTCTAAAGGCAATCAGTTTCTCTACACAGACACGCCGAAAGTAAAAGACAAATTAAATCTAAAACAACCGCCCCTCACTCAATCATCCTTCTTAATTTTCTCTTCTTTGCCATTCGCCGGAATCTCGCCGTCGCCCGCCGGCTCGTCGTCCGCCTTCTTCTCTTGAATCTCATCCCTCTCCTTAAAATACCTCTCGAACGCCCTCGGTAAAATTCGCGGAATTAAAAACACAAACAGATTGACTGCAAAATAGACCAAGTTAACCAAAGCCAATCCCCTCCCAAACCAAAGCCACGCTAAATCCTTCATCGGAGCCACCGCCGGAACTGTCTTGTTCAGCCACACATCATGGTTCCAATCCACAATCACAAAGATCCTCCGCACAGTATATAGAAGCGGCAAGATCGCTCTCACCGGCGGCGAAAAGAGCGACAATCCGCTAATAACATTCTCCGTTAAGATCTGACAGGAAAGAAGGAAGAGATGCGGTGTTGCAGATCTCACCGCATGATCGTCGCCACGAGCGAATCCACCGAGAACGTACGCAAGCGGCAGGAAAAGTCCCAGCGTCGTGCCTATGACAACATAGACTTGGAACATTCGCGATCCGTGGAAGATCTGGCGCTGCTCGCTGGAAGCATGTTTAGAGGAGGGGAATGCGAACCGAGAAATGAGTAGAGCGTAGATTGTGGCGAAGGCGGGGAAGATGAGGTCTAATAATGGAACGAGACCGCTTGCGGAGAAGACCAGTATGAAGGCGACCAGCTGTAGCTCGATTACTCGGAGAGATCCCATCACCCCGCCCATCATGCTCTGGGTCTTTACTGCGTCCGAGGAGGTTGGTGGTGGTGCGGCTGGGACAGAGCGCGGTGCTACGGCAAGCGAGAGGCCCGACATCTTCTGAGAAACAGAGGCAGGGGAATATGGCAAGGAATGCAGTTAATGTGACTTCTGCAGGCAAGGTGTTTGATAGAATTCGTGAGCGTTGATGGGAGGGAAGAGGGTGCTTTGTACGGTGGTGGGTTGAAGAAGGTGAGGGTACACGTCAGGCGGACGCGTGGCCAGCATAGAGGGAGATGAAGGAGGACGTGGCAGTCGAGAAGCTTTTTGGGACGTGCACGTGCCGGATTAATTCTTGCTCTGATTTATCAGTTTTTTTTATAATTTTACTTTTCAAAATAGTTATTAGAATTCTATGCGATCTATGCTCCATAATATTAAATACTAAATACTTGAGCATGGTTTGATCATTATTTGAACTAACACGCGGGGATCAAACTAGAAAGTGAAAGAAAAAAAAAAAGAAGAAAGATGAGGAAGAGACATATATGATTTCTCTTGCCGCAAAACTCCTCCATGATCACCACCTGGCAATTGACTTTCGCCCGGCTACCAACAGTTGTTGGACTTATGTCATGCAACTGGTTATTATCGGACTTTCGCCCGGCCACCAACTGACCCCAGGCTTTCACTGGACTTTCCCCAGCCACCAATTGACTTATGATTTAGGCCCTAACCACGACTATCGTCGGGCTTTTGCTGACTTTCGCTATGTCACAAATTGCTGCCAGACTTATGTCCGACCATCGATTATCACTGGATTTCCTCTTGACCACTTTTGCCGACTACGATCTTTTCAACCATCGTCATATGAAAACGATCTTTCTAACCTTCGTCGCTCTCCAACTATGATCTTTTTGACCTCCGTTGCATGACTATGGTCCATTCCTACTACAACAGTTATAATAATTTCAATCTATGTTTGAAGAACAATGAGGTTATAGACTCACAAGGAAGAGAATGAAGGAAATAAGAGAGGAGAGGAAGAGACATTTGCGATCTCTCTTGCCACAAAGCTCCTCATCGACTACTAACTGTCAATTGAATTTTGCCTGACAATCAATTGTTGTCGGACTTATGTCCGGCCACCAGTTATTATTGGACTTTGGCCCGGCCACCAACTGCACCAAACTTTAACTAGACTTTCGTCCAACCACCAATTGATGCATGATTTACGCCCTGCCCCTTACTGTCATTGGGCTTTTGCCGTCTTTCGCTCGATCACCAACTATTGTCAGACTTACGTCTGTCCATTGATTATCGTTGGATTTCCTCCTGATCACCATTGTCGACTATGATCTTTTTGACTGTCGTCACCTAACAACAATCTTTCTGACCTCTTTCACCTCCCAACTATGGTCTTTTTGACCTCCGTTGCATTACTATGGTCCTTTCGACCACCGTCACCCGACTACGATCATTTTGGTCTACATTGCTCGTTGACTGTGGTTATACTTACTAAGCAAACATATCAATACGGATTCTTCCAACTCCCACTATGTAATGCACTATATATGATGTGTATTGACTGCATCAAGCCACGACCTTCCTCCTAAGGAAGGGCCTCATTTGTAATCAACTACTAACATTAGTGAATTCATTCAAACTAAATCATGCTCTTTAAGTAAAAGTGTAGAGTTTTTTTTTCATAAATATCCTTACAATCAAAATTTGTTTCGAGGACGCTACCTCTAGACCCCTATTTATTCATTGTTGTACACTTTGCAGATATGTCGGGGGCAGCTCCCCCTGCGGGGTTCGACCCTTATTTGTTCATTATTGTAAGAATATTTTTAGATTATCTTTATTATTTCTCTTTATATTTGGTTCATCATTCCCTAACAATAATATATCTACACATTGTGTTTAATTATGTTTGTGCAATTGCCTAAAGACCGTAGTATTTTAAAACTTTTAGGAGTGGGGGGCAATTGCCTAAAAATCTTTGTAATAAAGACTAAACAATACATTGATGGGGATAAATTACCTAAAGAATCATTTAATAAAGATTTTTTTTTTCATGGGGGCAATTGCCGTCCCCCCGACCTTAAGGTGGATTCAACCATACATTAATCTTATATGCAAAATGATTAATGTCAATAATGGATTGTTTATCTAAAATTGTCTAATCCTCTAATTGAGCTCCTCGCAAATGAAGATATTGCTTTTTTTTTTTTCAACAACTTTATAATATCCATTAAGCATAGGTTAAAATGTGTCACTGTTATTTTTAAAAAAGATTACAATGGTGTAAGGCAATAAGTTCACCATCTTCTACTAATCTAGGTAATAATATGAACATTTCACATGAAAGTTAGTGATACTATGGATGTGCAAGTTGTAGATTATTATAATCCATTGGAAGATTCAAAACTCAAGCATCCATTGGAGGTTAAATCCCATTTTTTTATCAACTTGAAATTAGTATAGGGCTAAGATCTTAGGATTATTCATGTACATTGCGCCTATAATTCAAGGCATGAAGAATATTCATTTACATTGGGCCTAAAATAAAAAATTCATGGATAACTCCCATCCTACTAGAGTTAGGGACTAAAAGTATTTCAATTTCATTTGATGCTAATTTACTGGCATCATGCTCGGGTTTGCTCATTGAATTATGTGTCTCGTACTTGTTTGAGTGAAAAGGAGAGATGGAGCTAATGTTAGGTATGTATGCCATGAAATAAAAATTTATTTAAAGTGAATAAATTGAGTTTATAAGTATGGTTCACAGTTGCTCTAGACACATGCTTGTAGAGCTTGCGAGCAAAAAAAAAAAAAAAAGAAAAGTAAATTCAAATGCGTTTAAATAATAAGTCTTGCATCAAACATGTGATAAACCTAAAAATAAAATGTGCTATAATAATAATAATAATAATAATAATAAAATTTATTATTATTATTTTGAACTGGAACAAGCCGGCGCTATTATTTGGAGTGCTGCGACACTAGATTTGAGAGCACAACAGCGCCAAAAAATGCTGATATGACATATGTGTCTCAACTCTACAGTAACATTGACTTTGGTATGTAGCGCTAGGCTAGGTCTGAGGGCTGTGGTACTAGGCTACTAACAAAAGTTTTATATTTATTAAATTCTCTCCATTGCCTCTCCCTCACTCATTCGACTGGCTTTCATGGGAAGAAGGAAAGGGAAAGGGACATGAAGAGAGAGAGAGAGAAGCAGATTTCAAGCATTTTTATTCGTCGATTTTGTTCAGATATTTCATCTAATTATCATAAGTAACCCAAATCTCATTTTAGTTTTCAATGATTTTGAGTTTAACGGATTTATTATGTCACAAATTAATACAAAATGCATTTTCTAGTGATTTATTTAGTTTTTAACGCATAGCTTTTTGCATATGATAGATACAGGTTGTACATGCATTTTAACTATAATATTATCAATTTCTACTAGGTGAAATGAAAGTCGGAATGACAAACAGAGAGGAAGAAATGCGAGTAGTTGAACAAAATGAGGGTTTATGGGTTGGAATAGGAATTTAGGTTTTCTTTTATCTTGATTTGGACCGGTTGATCAAAATTCAATGGCTCAAATTTTCTTCTGTTTAAAATGTGCAATTTTGGAAAATTGGACTCGGTTCTACTGTTAGTTGGTTCGATCGCCAATTTGAGTGGTTCTCAGGCGGTTTTTTTACAAATTCGATTTCATATTCAAACCGAACCGACCAGTCCATTTTTAATAACCATGCTTTTTTACATCATATATGGTGAAAGGTTTGATATCTTCATTGAAACTCTTTATTAGAGGTTTGTTTTGTTAACTTCTTTTTTATATATGGTTATCTTATATACAATCATATAGGGTTATCTTATACAATCATTGATAATTACTAACTAATATATTACTTCTTTTGCAATCATATAAGATAATTACTAACTCTTTGAAGTTCTAATATATCATTGTTTTATATGATTGTTGTAGATTTACATTTGTATTGGATGTGGTTGTTACACCTCCTTCTGTTCTTGTAGTAGTTATCCAATATCTATGAGAAGTGCTTAACTTGTTGAGTTTTTTGTATTGATTGTGTTTTCTCAAGTTATTAGTTTATATGACTCTTGAGCTGCTTGTTAGTTTTCTCAAGTTCTTATTAGTTTATAATCACTTGGACACATTGAACATAAGATTTACATGCTCTTAATATTCACTCAATTTATATTTGCATAGTATTGTATTGATATTTGTAATTTGATCACAAAATTTAGTTTTTTTGCATTATGTATATATTAATTTGTGTTGACCTTCAGTATCGATTTTAACCTTACTAAAAGTTAGCGTCGCTAAAGCCTTCCTCCAGCAGCACTGATCGTTACTAAAGCCTTTCTAGTGAACACAAATACAACGAATTTGCAGCGGTTCCTAAACTGCTGCAAATAAATTAGTATGTGTTTAAGCTGCTGTAGTATGTCATAAAAAGTGTTGTGAAACCATGATTTATTAGTAGTTTTTATTTCTTTTATTATTATTTAAAACAAAAATATGTTTGATTATGATTTTGTATAAATATTAAAAAGTAGAAAAAAAAAACATAAATTCAAGAATATGTGCATAATATAGAAGCTTTGTTTTAATTTTTATTGTTATTTTTTTGTAAATTAAAATATTACATTATTGAACTCAAAAAATTTATTACGGAAATTTTAAAAACAACTATAATGTGTTTTGAACACGGTTGCTATAGGCTCCTAAGCTTTGAATAAGAAAAATGGAGCAATTTATTAGCTAGTTGACCACTAGTGTAAAATTTATTGAATAATCATGAAATAAATCTTTAAGGTATTGTTCTCTTAATAGAACATAATGGAGGAAAATGTCCATGTAGCGGACTCTGTGTAGTGGGATATAGATTTGATGTTGTTTTTAGCTTCTCAAAATTTTGAATAACGAAAAGTGAAAATTAACTTAGCAAATTTATTTTATCATCTCCTTAATTTATATTTAAATAAAAACATTTTTTGAGTCAGCAAAATTTAATTTGAAGGAAAGTTAAAGACTGTTAGAACTTATGCAAAATATGTAAACTTAATATGAAGCCCCATAATTCTGTAAGCTTAGATCGTATCCTGGTTTCCAGGCCTCAGCCCATTTAAATATCAATCAATTTTTAATTTTGTTTACAGTTTTGTTTGCATTATTATACATCAGAAATGAAATATTTTCAAATTAATTTCTTTATTATTATTATTTTTTGGCTAATTTCGTCCGGCGCATGCATGAGACAAGCAAACCAAGCAAACCGGTCGAATAGTCGGGTCTAATTTAATATAGCTTAGACCCAACTATTTGGATTTAATTTGTTATAAAATAATTAAAATATTTTCAAATTAATCTCTTTGTTATATATATATTTTTGGGTAATTTCCTCCGCTCATGCAGTCATGAATGAAAAAAAAGTAAATCAAGTGCACCAGACGAATAGTCAAGTCTAGAGCTGCAAATGAACCGAGTGTTCAACACAGGGCATGTAGAACAACAATGTCGTTCACAGCGCCCTGTCATTGCAAGACGGAGAATTCAACTCCAAGACGTGAGTATAATGCCTTGTTTATCTTCCTTGTTTTCCTTATTTCAATTGAACGATTGCATCCTTTCATGCAATAAAAATGCATCCATTTGATTGTTATGAGTGTAGACCAACAGTGTGTGAAGTGTAGAGAGGCAAGGAAAGAGTGTGAGAAAAGAGAAATGCATAATTTATCTTATTATTATAGTAGATATGTTGGTGTGTTGCGGCTCCATGTTTATCGATTGTAGTGGCCAATGTGGGTTGGTGGAGGTGGGTGGTGTCGGCGGTTGACATCATTGAGCAATGATGGTTGGAGATGACGAATGATGGTGGTGGGTGGTGGCCAATAGTAGCAGCCAACATTACTTTAGACAAACTGTGTATTTGAAATTCATTAAGGGACTATTTACTTTGAAGTAAAAGGATGTGTAAAGCATTCTACATAGAGTTTTGAGAATATTAGTGTTTGGTTTGAAGTAAAATAAATGCAATATAAAATATTGGTGTATTTGGAATTCATTATATTTCATTTTTGGTGAATTTAAAATTCCTCATATTTGGGTGAGTTTCAAATACACCATAAATATATTGCAATTGCTGACGTCCGCTGCTACTACTCGTCGGTTGCCAGCTCCACCTCTAGTCGGTCATCATCGCCCGTTGTCACCAATGACCACCACCACCGATGTTGAGCACTGTCACCAACGATCATCGACTGCCACTGACCACCACTGCTATCAGTCGCCTGCTGCTTTCCACTGCAGACCATCACCACTGGCGTCCCTCATCGTCGACTACCTCATGCAGCCAACACCCCCGCTCATCATCGTTGCCCTTTGTCATCCACCATCGCCACCGTCGTCGACCACCGCAAGCAGCCCACCTCCCTCCACCACCATCTCTTGCCGCTGGTAGCCACTCTCGTCGACTGCCTTTAGTCACTAATCACTGCCATCACTGGTGACCCGCCATCTCCGATGATCATTATAGTCGCTAACCAGTGGTGATGCTCGAGTTCTAGGTCAAGCTCGAGCTGGTTCACAAGCGAGCTCAATTCACTTACACGTAACCAGTGGTGATGCTCGAGTCTATGCACGAGCTAATATATTAAACGAGCTTTAGGTCAAGCTCAACCAGGTTCGAGTCGTAAACTTGTTGAATTGCTTGGTTAACTTAAAATATGTTTAAATATTAATTTAAATTAGTATTCTAACATATGCCAATTATTTAAATTAATTCAATATTTAAAATAAAAATTCTAAAAAATTTGAAATATGAAATTAAAAATTAGAAATTTGAACTCAACAATGGAGTCAAGAGATAAAGCAACCGAGTTAACTTGAGCACTTAAAAATTTTAACTAACAGAGCACGAACTCAATAAGAACTAAACAACTTTAGATTGATTTGGCAGAATCAACTTATTTGCATTGCTACTTCAAACCAAACAAAATTAAAAAAATCTCATGCATTTATTTTACACGCATCAAATAACTTTATTTATTTTATAATATGTTTCGTTTACATTGCATTTCATTTTTGAGCAATTTAATTAAAAATGCAAATTTTGAGCGAGCGAGAGAGAGAGAGAGAGAACTTGGAGGTTACAACAACAAGACACTGAAATCGGCAAGTTGCAGGGAATAGAGTGAAGCCAACGAAGGAAGAAAAGATGCACGCAGGTTGGCTTTGGGTTGCTGTTGGAATGGTTGGGTATTGAAATTGGGTCAAAAAAATTATATTTGAAATCGTCTCGTTTATTAAATGGGTTAATTTGAACATAAAATTTTTGGGTCGAATTCAAACAAGAGATTTTGGGTCTTCTCATAAATTGACCCATATAAGAGAGGGTTTTATACAAATTTATTTTTTTCAAAGAAAAGCTCGTTTGTTTTCATGAATATATTATAATATTATGATTAATGTCTGTTAATTAGATGCTTCTCTGCGGTGTATGACTCCGTCTTTTATTTATTTATTTTAATTTTTATGATTATAATTTTATTTTAAAAAGATGAATATCAAAATATAAATTTGATATTTGCAATTTTCAAATTCAGAATCTTAGCAATAATTTCAAATATATATATATATATATATATATATATATATATCAATGAGTGGAATTCATCTTTGATTCCTTGATGTCTTTCTTAAGATGCGAGTCATCTGAAATATTTGACTTAGCAGCTGAATATTTTTATATTAATATGCTGCCAAAGGACACAATAATAATAATAATAATAATTATTATTATTATTATTATTATTGATATATCATCAAAAATTTATCTTGACCGGGCACAAATTTCAAGGCAAAATTAAGTTAAAAACTTCTAAAGTTAAAGTCGGGACCATCTGAACTTTGATTTCAACACACTTATGGTCGAACTGAACGTCTCAAAAAGATTAACCAAAGGACACCAAATTCGACCCGATTCAAGTCCAAGTGAATCGAAATAGAAGGCCCGAACCGCATTTGAAAGGCTCAAATCATAGGTTGAATGACCAAAAAAATTTCAAACGTGACATGCTTATAGTTGAATAGAGCGGCTTGATGAAACAAGTCCAATGAGCACAAGATTTTTAAATTCTGATATCATTAAGGCACTTAAATATTTAATAAACGGACTATGATCAAAGGAGTCAATATCAGCCGTCCATTGAAAACACTCCCAATATGACCTTGATCTTCTCTTTATTTATTGATCATGTCACTCTTAAAAAACTATATGTAGACTCCTCATTCTTCATTGAGGGAGAAAAAAGCAAGGAGGGAGGAAGAATGTGTGACATCCCAAGCGTCTATAGTGAAAAGATTCGTTGACAGTCTTGATCAACCAACACTTCCTGCTCCTTTGCTCTGACCTGAAATTGTTTAATCACATATAATGAGCTTAAAAAGCCCATCAGATCACCAAAAACCTACAACTGAAATCAAAGCAAGGTACAGAAGAAATATGCATGTCAATCAGTCAATAAATAACAATCACTTGCACATGATCATTGAATTTATGTAAATAAGAAAATCAGTACAGAAATAGAATTCAATGCATAAACAATAGAATCCAAAATCATCAGTAGGAGAATCAGTGAACAGTATAAAAGTTCGTAAAGCTCAATGAATCAGTATGTGCATCAAATCTCTACAGTAGTCGTCTTATCTATAATATCAGTCAAAGCAATGTAGTAGAATCGTATATATCAAAACATACATTTGCAATTCCAGTTATTCAATATCACTTGCTCAATAAATCATATGCAATCCAGTAATCGATATCACATGTATAATATCAGTATAGTGAATCAGTAGTAGCAGCGTATGTTTCAATATCAATAACAATCCAGTGCGACATGAATGATTATGCTATAACAGTGAAATCTTATAGTAACAGTTAATCCGCACAGTAACGAATGATAAATCCTCAGTAAATAAGTCAGTAATAGTAAATCCATCAAATCAATATCGTATTATTAACATCAATCAATCATATCAATAGCATTTAATTAAATAAAGAAATCAATTCCAGTCAATAGTATCAATCGGTATGAAATCATATAAAACAATCAAATCAATACATCGTGAAAAAGAGCTGAAATCAAATCAATAAATCAATAATAACAATTAATCAATCAATACAGTAAAATCATATTCTATATCACGTGTTCGGTGTATCACATGTATCACATGTATTAATCAGTATTCGGTGTATCACGTGCTATAAGATTGGTACAATGAATCAATGTATCAGTGGATCAGTAGTATTGGTATCAGTATCTGTAGTATTAATAAATCAATGTAATATCAATATCCATATCAGTATTTATATTCAGTGACACGTACAATATGCAGTATCAATAAAATCGTACAGTAACAGTAAACTCATAAATCTGTCAGTAAATCTATTCATTAATAAATCTATACTCAATCAATAAATTCATCAACATCAATAAATCAGTAAATCCATACAGAAATCAAGCAGCATCGATTCAATATCAATAAATCAGTCGATACAATAAATCAAGCAATATCAGTAAGTTCATAAGGAAATAATAAGAACAATACTTTACACATGCATTCCAGTACAGAAGTCTTACTTAACAAGTACAATCACTGGCTATTAAGATATTTTTCAGTCTTGGAATATCGATGTATCGTTGTATTCGTTGGCTCAATAAGGGTCGTCACCCTTGCCCGTCGGCATAATAATCTCCTTATGACTCCCAATCGTTGTATCACGTGATAAATAGAGGATAACACCAAACCCTTTTTAAAGGAAAGCCCGTCGTCGGCCCACCATACTGTACAGGTCGATCTTCAACCAACGGTTCAACCAGTCTTTACTTGTCTTTCAGTAATAATAGTATATTCAATCAAATATTCACATTCATATACATCTCATTAATGCATTGAAATCAATAAACACAATTAAACTCAAAAGAAGATAATCATTAAAATATCGTACAGTCGACAGAAATCCCAAACAGAGTAAAAATGCACAGTTTTAGAAAATCACCAAATTACCAGAAATCGAATAAAACAACGTTTCAAAGCTTTACTTGTACTGAAGTAATATTTTTCAACATACAGATAATTTGATATTCGATAAAAATATCACATAATTCAAAATACCCGGTGAAAAATTTACAGAAAATACTCAAATCTTGCAAAATTATCATTTCCATAACATACCAAAAGTTACACAGTAAAAGTTTCGTCAATACAAAGATATGCACATTTTTCGGTAACGGAAACACACAATTGAGCAGAAAAATATAAAACACGAAATCGTCGAAATCAGAAATAAGATTCGGATTCCTTACTGCGAGATAAACAATTCTTCTAACAGCGGCAACGGACGAAAAGCGCACCGCGAGCTCCAAAACCAAGCATTCCTCTTCTCTTTCCTTATCTTTCTCTCTCCAACTTTCTCTCTCTTCACAAAAAGATCTCAATCAAATATATACACATGCAGATCGTCCCGGACAAAGTGTATTTATCCAGGGACGATTTGCCCTCTGGATGAATCGTCTTTAGACGAAGTGTATTAGTCCCTAGACGACTTGCTCTCTGGACAAATTTCATACCGACGGTTCGTACAGGGTCGTACAAACGAACCATACAGATTTTTCACAATTTTCTTCAGTTCATCCCGTATTAAAGTCAGTTCGTACGGACTAACAGAACTCAAAAAAATTGAAAATTTGAGGGGTTTTACAGAATGGGGGCAAGGAAGAGAAAGAAGAGAGGAGAGGAAGAGAAATTTGATATCTCTCATACCACCAAGCTCCTCCTTGACCACCATTCGACTTCCGAATATTGTTGGATTGTCGTCGGACTTACGCCTGACCACATATTGTCCACGAACTTTCACCCGGCTACCAATTATTGTCGAATTTGCGTCCGACCACCAACTATTGCCGGATTTACATCCATCCATCGACCATTATCGGAGTTCTGCCCCACCATAAATTATTGTTGGACTTATGCTCGGCCACCGATTATCGTCGGATTTCCTTTCAATAATGGTTGACTGACTACGATCTTTCAGACCTCCGTCTCCAGATAATGGTCCTTGTGACATCTGTTGTCAGATTATGGCCTTTCCGACCATCGTTGCTCGCTGATTACGATCCTTCGGACCTCCGTCGCTAAAACTATGGTCTTTATGACCTTCGTCGCCCGCGACTACAGTCCTTTCGACCTTCGTCTCCAGACTACGGTCCTTCTGACCTCCATCATCTGTTGACTATGGTCCTTCCAACCTTTGTCGCCAGACTACGGTCTTTCCAACCTCCGTCGCCCACTGACTATGATCCTTCCGAGCTCTATTGCCAATCTACAGTCTTTTCGACCTCCATCACCCGCCAACTATGGTCCTGTTTTACCTCTGTCCTCCTCCGACTACAGTCCTCCAAGCTACAGTCTTTCCGATCTCTATCACCCGCGGACTATGGTCCTCCCAACCAAACAAACATGTAATTACTGATTATAACAATTTCCACCATGTAAAGCACTCTATATGATGTATATTTGCTACATCAAGCTAAGGCATTTCCCCTAATGAAGGACCTCATTTGTTATCGACTGCGAACACTAGTAGATTCATTCATATTGGGCCAAGCCCTGTGGTTTTCCCCTATTTAGGGGTTTCCACGTAAAAATGTTGGTGTCTCTTATGAACATTACGCCATTCTCTTTTATCTGATTTTGTGCTGAATCTTCATACAAATTAAGCTAAGATGTTAAACTTTATATTTCTCTAACGCGGTTAATATTCCGGGACGCAACAATAATAAAATATAATAATAATGTGATGTTGGATATCATTAATCAGCTAGTGTGATTTATATTTTATTGTCTCGTTCTTAGCTTCATAGTGATTCAACATACTTTTTATATTATTTCTATTTATATGATGTAAACAATAATAATAATAATATCTATAATTATATAGAGTCAATGATAATTAACTTCCCAAGAAAGATAAACGATATTTTTGGGTAAATAAGATAAACGATTTGACAGGATGAGTATTTAGTCTTAACTAGGGGTGTCAATATTTGACACGACACGAAAACCCGACCCGAAAAATCCGGGTTGAACCCGACCCGATTTCAAAACGGGTCGGGTTCGGGTTTCAGAAATCGACCCGTTTAAAAAACGGGTCGGGTTCGGGTTGACCCGGCGGGTTGCCGGGTCAACCCGCCAACCGTTTAATTCGAAAAATTTTGAATCCCGCCTCTGCCCGCCCGCGCTGCCCGCCGCGCGCCTGCCCGTGCTAAACGCCTCGCGCCCGCCAGCGCCCGCGCGCTGCGAGCCCGCGTGCCCAGCGCGCCCGACCGCGCCCGCGCTGTCCCTGCACGCGTCCTCCCGACAGCGCCCGCGCTGTCCCAGCTCGCGTCCGCCCGCCGCGCTCGCGTCCCCCGCTGTCCGCCGCCGTCGTTCCGGCGCCGGCAACCCAATCCGGGTCGGGTCGGGTCAACCCGGCAACCCGCCGGGTCGGATCCGGGTTCGATTTTCCGACCCGTTTGTCTACCCGAACCCAACCCGTGACCCGAAATTGACACCCCTAGTCTTAACCGGCCTTTATTTGTTTATTTGAAAACATTAAATATGTTGGTTAATTTTCTTTTTGTTTTTAATGTCGTCATCATCATTCATCAATACACTTATTAATTATTTAGGTTCAAGTTTAAAATTAAACTCTTATTATTTATTTATTTTTTATTAATAAAGTCATAAGGTATGACTTTTGACCAATCTTTTTTTACATGATTTCTATCACAATCGTCCCATTAATTTTCCTAAAACAATTATCAATATTTTCTTTGATATATATATATATATTCTTAAAATGATCAATGAGATAAGGTTATTTATATTATAGGACTGATTGATATTTAAATTTTGCATGTCTATTATCAATTTTTTTATCTTGACAATACAAATCCAATAAGCCTAAAATTGTTTACTTTTGACACTATTTTTTTTAACAAAAACTACCAATATATTAGATCAATAAAGAGGGATTACAAGAGAACAAAAACAGTAAGAACAGGTTACACCATCTAGAAAACAAACAAATAAAAAGGATAATAGAATCCTAAGAGCGGGCTCAGTTAAAGGCCGAGGCTCCCAGCATCTCCGAAATCTCGTAAGGACCATCCAGTTAGGTGAATAAAGTGCATTGATCGAACCAAACCAAATTTAGGCCATCACCAAAGATTGCTACTAGCTAGACGACGAGGACACGAGCCCCAGCCACATCATTGCCCCACAATTCTCCAAACCAACCAAATCCGACAGATAAGCAAACCCGAAAAAACAATAGAGAAAAACCATAAACGAAAAAGGGTTATCTTCTATCCCGATCAACAAGAAAAAATGGTACATAGAAAAAGAGGATCAATAAGAATCAACAAGTTGAGTTTTTTAGATTTTAGTTATACCTTTTAAGAGTGATTCTTAGAAACAATCAATTGACTATCACGGTCTGATCTGATGCAAATCGCTATACTAAAACAGGCCATATTATATTGAATATATATCAATTGATTTATTTCTCAAGAACTAATTGAAAGATTTTTTTTTCAATATTTATAGATATTGAGTATTTTCTATATTATTAAATAAATAAAGTAAAATAGCAACTTCTTATTTACTTCACCAAACTATAAATAAAAAAAAAAATACTTTTTTATACAAAAATCATGATATAATCTTTCTCTCCGTCAGAACATATATATCTCATCAAGATTATCAAAAAATAGGTCAATATAATGAATTTATCTATAATCAGTGTCTTAGCATGTTTTAGTAGTCTATATCCAAGTGGAGCCTTGACTTCTTTGAAAATAGCAAATGTAGGTAAAGTAGAGTGAATAACATTAGCTCATTATGTCACTCAAAATCTACCATATAATTCAATTTATAAAAAAATATAGCTTTTATGAACAATAAAATATGCTTATATAAACTAACATATATTGTGTTACGAGACTATGAAAGAAAGTGTCAATATATATATATATATATATTTAATAGGAAATATATTAATAACACAAAAATAAAGGTTACATCAGCATAAAAAGAAAATCTAGCAGATAAAAAAACAACAGAGAGAATTATAAACTAAAAGCGAGCTCAGAACAAAGACAAAGCTTTCAGCGTCCAGTGAGTCTCGAACGGAACCTCCAGAAAGCGAATGCCACCAGCAAAGAAGAACCAGGACTTGAGCCCCAAGCACATCATAACCCAAAGCCTCACGTAGCAGCAGAACAAACAGTAACTCCGCCAAATCCCGAAAAGAAGCAGCAAGAATCAACAAACATACGAAACGAAAAATCATCTCCTGCGTCGACCTTTCCCCCAAAATTTTCCGCGAGAGCCAACCTTTGAATTACGCACAAGAGTAAAATCATTGTCGGACTCAACAGACTGCGAATCCGACTCCACATCCGACGAATCAACCAAACAATTATTCTGATTCCTAATATCCAAACCAGAAGAATTACCCACACAATTGGCCATCACTTGGAAATCAACCACGCTTACAGGGACCACAACTAAACTGTTGGTAATCAAATTAACTTCCTCTCTTCCCTTCTCAATTTCAGCCGGCACCACCGCAACAGACAAAACACTATCAGAACCACCATCTGCATCTTTTGAACCTTGAACACCCCCATTAGAATTCACAACACCCATAACTGGCGAGCCATCAGAAAACACCACATTCATTGCCTCAAAAACCACCTCCGGCACCACCACCGGAGAACCATGGTCACTAACATCAGTCACAACTGGAGGTACAATCGGAGCTGCATCGGGGGATAAGACAGAACAGTTATCAACACGATTATTAGGCACATCATTCACAGCATTAACCACATCAACCACATTCAAAACGGATGGGTTAGAAGTGACCAAAGACTCCAAAATCTCCGAATTTCCGCACACAGGCAACGACCGATCCCCAAGATCGGGAAGATCGCTCGCAACCTGCGCCTCATCAACAGGCTTCACCACATTCTCATGAGATTTATTCACATTCACCGAAGCAGAAAAGTTACCACAATCCCCCTTGACATGACCAAGCCGTTTACACACAACACAATAAGTAGGCACCTCCTCGAAGCAAACTCGTTGAACATACCCAGAGTTCTCCGAACCAAGCCAAATTCTATCAGGAAGGTCCTTAGTAATGTCAATCTCCACCAGGACCCTCGCCAGAGAAGGTCTAGATCCGACAGATGTAGAATTATCAACTTTTAAAGGACGGCCAAACATCGAAGCCAAAGCATGAAGGATACGAGGGGCAAAAAGGTGTGGTCGCAGACTGGGGAAAGGCAACCCAAATAGAAATAACCGGAGACTCAACCCCGACATCAAGATCTGGCGACCATTTAGTAAGTTTCAAATAGCAGTTATTAACCATATAAGATCTATGGCTGAACACTCTACTATAATCCAAATCATTAGAAAGCTTAATAAGAATATGAGATTGATCCAGAACAGTTACAGAGAATTCAGCATTTAGTTTCAAGCTGAAAAAAAATTTTCGGATAGCATCTATTGAAGGGCGCCGCGTAGGAAAGAAACCAACCAGAGCAAATTGAAAAGGAACAGACAGAGCTAAAATTTCTTCCTCCGATATCCATAATGAGGGTAAACCACGACAAAAACCCTTTCTTAACTCAGTAAAATCAACTGAAATCGAAGAACCAGATAAAGCTTCCACAAAAGAGCGCGATTTAAAGGACCCATCCAAGAAACCGGGGTCACAAACCCGACTAACCACCATAATGAAAGTAAAAGGCAGAGAAATGAGAGGGCAAACTTCCCTGGACAGCAACCTGAAGAACCAGGCGGCGGCAGACCAGGCGGCGAAACCAGCCGTCGCGAGAGACAGAGCCCAATCCGTCGCGGATGAGCTGCCCAAGCGGGAATGGCGAAGCCCAGCCTTCGCGGGCGCGAAGCCCCAGCGGGATCGGCGAAGCCCAGCCCCGCGGGCGTGATGCCCTAGCGGGAGCGGCGAGCAGCGCAAAAGGAAACCGTCGCGGGCAGCTCTTCTTCCTCGGTGGTCATTGAGTGAGATTCCATGTGAAAATGTGGAATGCAATTTCTTTGAAAAAAGAAAGTGTCAATATGAAAACTAAGTACATGTCAACAATAATGTTATAAGCATTTATTAGTGCATAATACTATGAATGCAATATTATGAAAAAAATAATATTAAAAATATTTTATTTTAGGATATTCAATATTTTTTTTTACACCTATTATCCCTTTATTTTGATTTATTCATTCACTTATTCATATTTTCTTTTTACCCTTTATACCTTCATTTCATTTTATACTTCAATTTGTTCACATTTATTCAATTATATCTTACGCATAGATAGATAATTATATTGCATTACACTTTTTTTTTTAAGAAAAATATTATATTAGAGTCAAAAAGGAGTACACAAGATAAAGATCAAAAATAATAAAAAGGACAAAATGAAACCAACTGAGGGCTCAGTAATCGGCCGAGGCTCCCGGCATCCCCGAAGCCTCACATGCACGAACCATCCAATAAGGCGAAGAAAGTGCACCAATCGATCCAACCCAGTATGAGGACATCACCAAAGGTTGCTACCAGCTATGACGACGAGGACACGAGCCCCAGCCACATCATTGCCCAACCATCCGTCTATCCTCAAAAACGACCAAAAGACCAGATAACCAATCCAGAGAAATCAATAGGGAACAATCACTGGAAAAAAAGGACTATCTTCCTCTTCTGCCCCTCCCACGAGAGGCAACAGAGATGACAGGTCTATCACGAACCAGTTTAAAATTGTGTACAGGGTCAGAGCCACCGCAATAATCCGAAGAGGAATCAAAATCAGATTCCAATTCAGACGTACAATGCAACCAATCAAGATGAGTCCTAACATCCATTCCTGAATTATCACCCACATGATACACTGGTGCTTGGGAGTAATTAAATTCAAAGGCACATTTACAAAAGTATTAGAATCACCTATTGGGGTGTTTGGAGGAATAAGGGGGCTCTGATGTGGTTTGTTGATAATATTGGTTGGCTGTTTATTTGCTTCAGGTCTTTTGGTTATTGCACTGATAATATAACTATCTGGAAGTATTTACGTTTCTCTGCTTTGTTGGTTATAACCGTTTTGCTCATGGCTGCTATTTCGGGAGCTGGGCTTTCTTCCTTTTCTGTGTGGGGGTTGGTTGGTCAGTGTGATGTGGTTTCTGCTCTATTAATCAGGCATTGTGTTTTTGGTTTTGCTGGAGGTTCTGTTCGGTGCTTGTGGCTGGCATGTTGGGTAGGATTGAGCGGCATTTGGATATTCCTAATGAAGCTCATTTTTCTATTTACATGCAAAGCTCTTTTAGTAACCTTCCTAAGTTTGGCTTTATTGTTTTTAAGAGTGTTTTTCTTGATGCTATCTATAGGATGCTGTCTGATTTTATCTTGTCAGTTAGTGGTTGGTGTAATTGCTGGATTGCTTCTAAGGATTGGATTGTGTGTTTTCTGATCTTTTTTATCCTGTCTTTGGAGATGGATCTCAATTGGAACTTTTATTTCTATTATGTTTTCTTTCATTATTTTGCTTATATTTATTTTGCTAATACTATGTTTTGGCATAGTCTCTTGTTTCTTGTCTCTCTTTTTTGCAGTGCACGACAATCGGGCATGGCTTCTTTTTGGACTGAAAGACTGTATTTCTTGGGCTACACTTTGATCTTTCATTTTTGGATGCGTGTTTATAGCATCAATAGATTATTATTAAGGAATTTTGTAATTGTTGGTAGAGGTGAACATTGGCTCCTAGGTTGTCCTTCTATTGGTTTTGTACTCTTCTCAAGCTGGTGTTTTCCTTTTTTGTTATGTAATTTGCTTTTATTTAACGCGTAGGCCCCTCCGAGGGTTTTTATTAAAAAAAAAAAAGAATCACCAATGAAGGATCACCTCCCGCCACCAACGAACCAATAACATCTAACCAACATAGTTGGATTGTGGTTATTTGATCACCATAGTAGGACCATCATTGTTTTGTGTTTACATAACTCCAATTTATTGTATTGTGTTTATTTTAGCATCCAATTGTCATGTTTAATTGAAACAAGAAAAGTACTAAAGAAGTTAGAAATTTTGCTAGAGAACTTCATATGATAAGCAAATTAAATATTGGCAAATGATGCAATAATTTGATACATTGACCTAAAGATTATGCACTAGCAATATTTTTATCTTTAAAATGTTATTTATAATCATCATTTGGAAGTTAATTCTTGTGAGTGTATGATAATATCTAGAAGTTCAAGAAATATTTCAACTCTTAAATGAACATTGGCTCACAATATTCTTCTCTATTTTAAAGTGTTGCTCGTTATTATAATTTTATTTGAATAATATAAAACAATTAAAAGTAGGCTAGATGTTGAGCATCATATTTTGATTTTTTTAATTATTAATTAATCAATCACTTTTGAGATTTTTTTTTAACAGAACAATATATTAATAATCAAAAAAGAAAACAGTACAAAGAAATAGAGATGAGGAAAAAAAGAAAAAGGAAAAATACAATAAAAAGCGAGCTCAGTAGGCGGTTGAGGCACAAGCACCAGCAACACGTCACCAGGACCGTCCAAAAGCACCCCGAATCAACTCGAACCCTCAGCTATGGTTGCCACAAGCTCGGTGCAATGATGCGTGCCCCAAACCATCATTGCCCAAATTCGACGAAAAACCATCAGAATATAAACCCACCACAGAAAAGAAAAAAGCACAGATAAATAAAAGAAATAAGCTAACGGCGCGGCGACCCCTGCCTCGCCCACGAGCTCTACCCCGAATACCAACCACAGAAACCGATCTTACATTAACAAGAGTAAAGTCACAGCCAGGATCGGAGCCACCACAAAAATCAGACGACGGCATAAAAGCATCATCAGAATCAGAAACTGAAGAAACTGAGGAATACATTTAACAGAGAATGACGATAGGATGAAACAGAAACTAATATTGTATTTCACTTGCCCGATTACAGAGATTAACAAAGTATTTATAGAGACGTATACAACCAAAGGAAACTACTAGATACATATGTATATATGGCTATAAACCGAAGTTTAGAAAGATGTGAAACTGTCTGGCTTAGTATGTTGTGTCATGTCTAATATGCCCCCGCAAATTGATGGGTCCTTTGTGACAGTCAATTTGGATCTGAGAAAGGTAAAGCGAGGTGTAGAGAGTGGCTTTGTGAAGATGTCTGCTATTTGATCGGTAGTGCTTATGGGTAGCAGATTAATGTGATGTTGTTGAATATGATCCTGAAGAAATTTCTGATCAATCTCCACATGTTTTGTGCGAGAGTGAAAAACAGGGTTATTAGCCAATGCAATAGCTGACATGTTGTCGCAGTAGAGGTTCGTAGGATGATCTTGAGAGATGCCGAATTCAGAAAGCAGCCGGCGTGTCCAGATGATGTCTGTTGTAAGAGCAGCCAGCGCACGATATTCTGACTCCGTGGATGATCGAGCAACGGTATGTTGTTTGCGGACCGTCCATGAGATAAGAGTTTCGCCAAGGAAAGAACAGTAGCCGGAGGTGGATCTACGAGAGATTGGATCGCCTGCCCAATCCGCATCTGAAAAAGATTTAAGGATCAAGTTAGTTTTGGTGACAGGTATACCGAATTCTAACGTACCTTTAATGTAACGGAGAAGTCGTTTAAGAAGATAAGCATGCTCGGCCATTGGATCGTGCATATGCTGGGAAAGAAGATTGACACTGAATGAGATGTCTGGACGTGTTAGAGTAAGGTATTGGAGTGACCCAGTGAGGCTCCGGTAGATGGCTGGATCGGCGAGCAGATTATCACTAGAGAATTCGGCTGGTAGCTTGGTGCATGTTGGATTCGCGAGAGAGTTGCAGCTGACTAGATTTGCCTGTTCAAGGATTTGAAGTGCATAATGCGATTGAGAGAGGAAGTAGCCGTTGATATTTTTGGTAATTTTGATACCAAGAAATTCGTTTGCTGATCCTAAATGCTTCATGGAAAACTCCGTACTGAGGCGATCAAGAATCGTTTTGAGGCTAGCCTGATTATTGCCCATAATTAGTATATCATCAACGTATATGAGTAAGTAAATTCGAACGTTAGTCTTACAAAAGAGTAAAAGCGAAGGATCTGCCTTACTATGTTCGAACCCAAGTGAAAGGAGAAAGGAAGTGAAAGTGTTATACAATTGACGCGGAGCCTGTTTAAGACCGTAAATGGCTTTATGTAGGCGACATACATGATTTGGTTTTGTTTGATCTTCAAAGCCCTTTGGTTGCATCATGAAGACGGTCTATGTTAGAGTACCGTGAAGAAAGGCATTTGCAACGTCAAGTTGCTGCACGTCCCAGTCATTGTAGATGGCAATTGCGAGAAAGATTCGAATAGTTGGAAGTTTGGCAACGGGGCTGAAAGTTTCCGTATAGTCTAGCCCGAATTGTTGATGGTTTCCGAGCGCTACGAGTCTTGCTTTGTACTTAGCGACCTTTCCATTGGTGTGTAGCTTTGTTCGAAAAGTCCATTTGCATCCGAGGATAGATGCGTTGGGTGGAGGCTTGACGAGGCTCCAAGTACCTTGTTTCTGAAGCGCAAAAAATTCGCTTGCCATTGCATTTCGCCATTCAGGTAGTTTTATGGCTTCGAAATAGCTGGTCGGTGCAACAGAAGCATGGCCTGTATGTTGAGTAATAAGGTTAAGGCGTTGAATAGGTTTGAGATTACCTGTTTTGCTGCGAGTGGTCATGGGATGAATGGGCAATTGCTGGACTGTAGTGTTGTCTGAAAGATTTGTATGAGAGGAAGTATCCGGAATGTGACCAGCGCTGTTCAAGGTTGGAATAGAAGCAGAGGAGGTTTGCCTGATTGGAAATTGAGTGTGGGCCGAGGGTGTTGAGACAGGATGCTGATGAACGGAAGCACTTGTGGGAGTGAGAAGAAGCGGCGGAATGTCAGAAGAGCTGGCTTCAAGACTTTTCTGTACCATGGAGAAGGGAAAAATAGACTCGTTAAATATAACATGTCTAGCATAAAAATTTTATTCGTGACAATGTCAAGACATTTGTATCCCTTGTAGTTTTCAGAATACCCAAGAAAAACGCACGAATGGGATTTAGGTTGAAGTTTGTGACGGGTTTGAGGCGGAGAGAGAGGAAAGCAATTGCACCCAAATACATTTAATTGATTGTAATCAGGCTTGCGTTTGTACAGCATTTCAAACGGAGATGCATTGCGAAGCGTAATGGATGGAAGCCGGTTTATTAAATGAACAGCGGTGAGAACCGCATCGGGCCAGTAGTCATACGGTATGGAAGCAGTGAGTAGCATGGTGCGAGTTGTTTCGACAATGTGTCGATTTTTCCGTTCTGCGACTCCGTTCTGCTCAGGGGTGTAAGGGCACGAGAGTTGATGTAGAATGCCATGTTTTTGAAGGTATTTCTTGAATTCGGCATTGACATATTCCGAACCACCGTCAGTCCGAAAAATTTTAATTGGATGAGCAGTAAATTTTTCAATGAACTTTTTAAAATTGACAAAGATAGAGAATACATCAGATTTATAACGAATTGGAAAAATCCAAGTATAGCGAGAAAAATCATCTACAAAGATCACATAAAACTTGTATCCTTGAGCAGAAACAACAGGTGCCGGCCCCCATACGTCAGAGTGAATGAGGGCAAGCGGCTCTTGTTGTTTATATTGATTTAGCTCAAACGGAAGTTTATGAGATTTGGCAGTATTACAAGAATTACAGGAAACAAGTCTATTGCTTATTTTGAGATGAGGATTGGATTTGGAAATAATTTCCAGCATTCGTTTATGCGGGTGGCCGAGACGAAGATGCCACTTATTGGTGTCGTTTGTTGCCGAGAGAGCCTTATGATCGTTGTTCTTGACGGTGATTGGAATGGTGTACAGTCCCCGTCTACAAGGTCCTTGAAGTAGTGTTGCCTGCGTCGCCAGATCCTTTAAAACAAAACCAGATGGATCAAAGGTGATGGAGATTTTGTTATCTTTGGTTAGTTGTGAGATAGATGATAAATTGAATTTAAGATTAGGCGTGTGAAAGATTTGAGCCAAGCTCAGCTTACGGTATGGGGTCGGGAGAATACCCGCCCCTGTGTGCGCGATGTGAACAGAATTTCCATCGCCAACGGTAATGTTGTCGGAGCCATTGTAGGGAGCAGAGATGGAGAGGTTGTCCAAAGAGTTTGTGAGGTGTGTGGATGCGCCCGAATCCAGGAACCAGTTGTTGTCGGAGCCATCAGAATTTGCCGTTAATGCTGTGTTGGCAGCGCATGGTTGCGGAGTGTACTGGAGGTTCGATCGATGCCAGCAAGATTGAGCTGAATGCCCTTTCTTGTAGCAGATTTGGCATATGACGGCGGCATTTGGATTTGGACGACCTTGAGGGGCGTTATTGTTGGACGAGCGACCTCGTGATCTACGACCTCTTTCGCGAGATGTGTAAAGAGCCGTATTGGAGTCTGGAGACGATGTTGTGCGAGCTGCATCAGAAGCAATATTTTCCTCTTCGCTAAGAAGAAGCGGGTACAGTTCGTCGAGGGAGATCGGAGTCAGCATGGTCCTGATCGCGGTCTTGAACGACTGGTATGACGGGGGAAGGCCGTTGAGTATGTATAGAATGATGTCCTCTGTGTCAACCGAAGACCCTGCAGCCGAAATCTGATCCACCAGACTCTTGATATCGGCGAGATACTGAGTCATGGAAGCGTTCTTGAGGGAGATGTGGTGGAGATCATTTTTTAGTTGAATGACCCTAGAACGATTTGTAGCTTGAAATCGTTTTTCAAGAGTTATCCAGATTTCCGCGGTGGATGAGAGCAATATGACATACGGAGGAACGGATTGTGAGATGGTTGAGCATATCGCAGCGGCCAGGTTCTGATCCGTTAAACGCCATTGCATTTCTTCATCGGAAGGTTGCGCTGGAGCAGATCTTTCGGTGCTAGTCGAGCAGAAAGGAGTAGAGGTCGGATCAAGAAAGTGACTGAAGCCATTTGCGATGATGATCTTGAGAGTTTGAGATCTCCAAATGGGATAGTTGTCGGGACCGAGCTGGACGGTGACAAGTAATCGGAGATTGGAAACAACAAATTTTAGGGAGGGCGAAACAGATGGAGGAGAAGAAAGAGACGATCGCTCCGATCGTTCTTGAGGATGGGAGGAGACCGAATTAGGCATTGTGCAGGATCAAGAACTCTGCATCTGATACCATGAAGAAACTGAGGAATACATTTAACAGAGAATGACGATAGGATGAAACAGAAACTAATATTGTATTTCACTTGCCCGATTACAGAGATTAACAAAGTATTTATAGAGACTTATACAACCAAAGGAAACTACTAGATACATATGTATATATGGCTATAAACCGAAGTTTAGAAAGATGTGAAACTGTCTGGCTTAGTATGTTGCGTCATGTCTAATAGAAACTAGTTCCCCCTCTGACGAGTCCAGCCAATTCAAATTATTCCGAACATCCATACCCGAACAGTCACCCAAAAAATTCCCAACAAAACGCGAATCAACCACGTTAACAGGAACATCAACCAACGAATTAGCTACCTTAGTACATTTAGGTTCAACAGGTAAATTAAGATCCGGCGAATTATCAATAGGCGAAACCCTAACCGAGCCAGCCACAGTAACAGCCGGCACCACCTCATCGCAATTAGACAATAGCAAAGGAGGAAAAAAAGGAGGAGCATAAGGAGATAAAGCACAAATAACTTCTTGTTCCAATCCACCATCCCTTACTAACTCAGTATCACCTTCAAGCCCAGCAACCACCTCATCCTCATTTATACCAACACCTTTAAAAGAAACCACAACCTGATCATTCGGAACAAACCGACAATCAACCACAGGCAGAGATACGTCCTCAGCAACAACCACATTGCTAATAATAGGAATTTCACAATCAAGACCATCTTTAGCTAAAGAATCATCAGAACCATTCACAGAAATACCAAATTCACGAGAAGTAACAGGGGCTACAGTCGAAACAGGATTCGTGAAAAATTCCGAAACTTTAGGGTCAGCCGGGGGAGATTTAGATACACGTTTAGGACCCTAAATAATCACTTTTGAGATTGATTTGCGATTGCTATTAACAATTTTACAATCAACATACGAATTAATTATCATCAACGATTATTTAACAACTGTTATATCAAGTGACTAATATATTGTTTGCATCTTTAAGTGTCTTCACGACAGCAATGCTGCCTCCAATATATTGTAGTAATTATTTTCGACTAGTTGTTTATGGTTGCAAATAATGTTTACAGGAATTAAAATTATAATCCCGAGCAATCGCTTGAGTATGCGTGAAAATCAATTTACTATAATAAGTAAGCTATTTTCAATCGTTGTGCTGGTCATAAATGTGTGATATTGTTTAAGTGAAATCATCAACAAAATTTAGTCATGATAACTTTTCAAATTCTTAATTTTATTTTGAGATGAAAAAAAAAAAAAAAACAAAAGAATGATTTATTATCTGTATATATTATGCTCATCCTACAACAAATACAAATACAAGGATTTTTAAATTTAGAGAAAATTTTCCTATTTAAAAATTAAAATGAAACATTAAAATAACACATCTTTCCTCCACAGTTTATGAAAGCAAAAGGAATGACGACATTTAAACTTAATCGGAAAACAAAATATTAAATTTTGTTGATATTTTATTCAAAAAAATTTCAGTTTATGCCTAATGTTTTTTATTTTGACATAAAATATTTAACAAATAATGGAGATCCGCGTGCCATAGAAATGGTACGAAGATGATTAGTTTTTTTATTCAAAAATATGTGATTAGTGCCATGTGTCATAATTTATGGAAAGGTTTTGTGGAAATCAAAGATGGCATGCCTATTGACACATTCTTTCATTTATTATTTTAAATTTATTTGATTGCATGACATGCTTATAAATAGCAAGTGGGAGTTTATTTTGTTGATTATAGAGTGAATAGTCATTTATATTTATATAGCCTATTGGTTAAGAGCTTAATCAAGAGGTTATCTATAAGTATTAATTTATGATTAAATTCACTCAAATCCTAAAATAATTTAAAGCTAAAAAAAGATAAACAATTGGGCTGAATAAGTATTGAGTATTAATCACTTTTAAATTTATTTGAAAATATTGCATTATTTGCTATTTTTTTATTTATATTGGACTTTGTCATCATCAATGAGCAATGTGCTCATTTTAAATAATATTTATTCATTTATATAAGTGAACCAATAAGGTGCTAATCTATTATAAGAAGTTTTCTTAGATGATTTTTACTTGCTTATTCCTTCTCTTAAAAATATTTATCGTATTATCTTTGATCTATCATCTATAAAAGCTCATAAGATATTTTGTAGTGATAGATCTTGA
This sequence comes from Dendrobium officinale, assembly GCA_019514585.1. Classification (NCBI taxonomy): domain Eukaryota; kingdom Viridiplantae; phylum Streptophyta; class Magnoliopsida; order Asparagales; family Orchidaceae; genus Dendrobium; species Dendrobium officinale. Next base: position 83,435,282 of record CM033682.1, read on the forward strand.
AGCAAAAAAAATTAAAATTTAGAATAAAAATGGTAGTTTTTTTAAAGCAAAAAGCTTATCTTGGCCTTATCTACTCATGCAAATAAATAACCAAATCAAAATTTAATAGTCTTCTAGTCTCTTACTGCTCCTTAGAAGTTTCTACAACTTCCATTGTTGTTTCCTTCTCTACCACCTCCACCATTTTGATGCTTTTTCTCCCTGATTGCATCTAGCATAGTAGGAGCTAACCACAATATATCCACCATTGACACACCAGTACTATATATTGGCTCTTTCACTCACTTGTTAAGAGTCTCTTGTTATGATAGTCCATGATCTCTTCATGCATGGTGCTCACAATTAATAATGAAGGAGCACTTATCATATTTCAGGAATCAAAGTGTTCACATCAAAATCATGTGCATGCCACTTATAGTGCTTTGAAATAAATAGAAATTAGTGTAATTTTTAAAATACCCCTTACAACCTTGATGTAAACTTAGCACTTTATATGGATCTAACATTAATTGTTATGGGCTTTGATCATAATTATTTGACTATGTAATGCTTTCTGACAATGGGTTTATCAAATACATTCTTGAGTGTTCCTCTAGGATTGACCATAAGCATTTGCCTCTTGGGACTCTCTCCAGAGAAAATATCTCATTCATTAAGATCAAGTTCCATTCCAATCAAATACATGGAGCTCAATACCTTCTCAAGCAAGCCTCCGACATCTTATTCAAGAATGAAAAATCCCACCAAAATCAAACATGCCTTTAAGTTAATCAATTATCATGTTTAAGAAATTATAGCATGTTTCATTAGTTGCTTAGTTCAAGTTATTAGCACCCTAAGCTCATCCATGCTCTTTGAGCATGCATGTTGTGATGGCATGCATGAATTACCACTTTTCAAGTTCTATTATATATATTTAACTAATCCCTAACAAGCCAATCAAGTTACTATCTTAGGATCACTCTCATTAGCCACTGCCTTTTGCATTATAGTTTAGCCATAAAATCTTAAATTCCAAAGCTTCATCTATTGCCAAGCTGCTTATTAGTTTGCTACTAATGCTCACCTAAATTACTTATCATTGCCAATCTAGCCTTGCTAAATAGTCATCATTATTATCCTTAGCTAGTCAACGTGCAAGTCACTATAAATACTATATCATAATGTCATTATTGAGGCTGCATGGAGATACATATGAGGCTATATATATATGCTTTCACAGGCATTTATGAAGTTCTTCAAAGCTATGATCAAACTCTTCAATATCCTCTCTGATTTCCTTGATATCTTGAAATATCATTTTTTCTTTATTTTTCTCTCCTTCCATGTAGTTCTAACACTTGTCCTTTGCAATCTTGGAAAGGACAGAGAGAGAAATTATTTTGTTCGGATGTCGGATACGTCCGGATGTCACGATATCAAGCGGTATATATAAAGTGGTATTGAGTACTACCGAGCGGTATATATAGAGCGGTATCGAACGGTACTGAGCGGCGGTACCGAGCCGCAATACAGTAAAAGGTTGACGTTACATATTTTTATTGATCTATTTATGACGTTCGGCATCCGCACAGAATAATTTTTTTTAAGAAAGGCTCATTTCAAACTTATCGATGTGATTTGTACTCAAATTCACTTCAAATTTGATGTATTTATCCTAATATTAATACACTAATATATCCTTCACATCTATCTTAATTTTAATTTTTTAAACACAAAAAACTTTTATTTATTATTTTTTTATATTTTAGAAAAATTTTAAGTACACCTCGATGCATTTTAGTAGACCTGTCAATATTGGACCCGACCCGAAAACCCGACCCGAACCCGACCCGAAAATTTCGGGTTCGGGTTGACCCGAACCCGAAGCGGGTCGGGTTCGGGTCCGGAAAATCGACCCGTTTGCAAAATCGGGTCGGGTTCGGGTTAACCCGGAAACCCGGAATTGACCCGGAATGACCCGGAATCAGCTCTGCCCGCTCTGCCCGAGTCTGCCCAGCGACCCCGCGTGGCGCGTCAACCCAGCTCTGCCCGTTCGCGTACCCGGGTTGTCCAGCTCTGCCCGTTCGCCCAGCTGCCCAGCTCTGCCCGTTCGCGTACCCGGGCTGCCCGCCTGCCCGACAGCCCGCATCGAGCCCCACGCGAGGCGTGAGTCGCGTGACCGCTCCGCTCCCTTCCGAGTTCCGACTGTTCGCTCACGCGGCGTGACCGCATCGAGCCCCACGCGCTGCCTCGCGGCCCTCGCCAGCACTGCCGCCGCTGCCGCCTGCCGGCCTGCTTCTGCACCGCGCGGTCCTCGCGGGAACTCGAAAAATCAAACATAAACGGGTCGGGTCGGGTTGACCCGAACCCGAAGCGGGTCGGGTCCGGGTCCGGAAAATCGACCCGTTTGTGAAAACGGGTCGGGTTGACCCGAATCCGAATAATGCCGGGTCAATTCCGGGTTCGACCCGAACCCGACCCGTGACCCGAAATTGACAGGTCTACATTTTAGGTTATTATATTATGATATATATAATCTTTTTCATTTATAAGCTTAAAATAAAGGAAAATTAATGTCAAATTCTTCATACGAATCAACTTTCATTACCGTGGGCGGAACCCCATTGGGATCATGGGGGCAATTGCCTCCCCTCAAAAAATTTTTAAACATAATTATTTATATGATATTATAATTAATTTATTTCTCTTTGTTCAAATTTTTATCTTTATTACAAGAGTTTTTAGGCAATTCCCCCAACAAATAATAAAGAGAATTCATCATTGAATTCCAAAAATATCCTTCAAACCAAACTTTGTTCCAAAAATAGTAAAGGTCGAATCCCGTCAGAGGGCACTGCCCCCTCGGACCCCTGATACATATGTCGTATAAGTTTGCCCCCTCCCCTGAAATTAGGACTAGTTCCTCCCCTGATCATTAAATTTATGTTACGTTCGGATTAATATAATTCATAAATATCAGATATATAGTTTAAGTCGCAATATTTTTTTCTTAATTAATCATTTATCATTTTGACTGGGCTTTTACAGTAGTTAATTGGAAGTTGGAATTAGTTCTACTTGCCAAGTCCCGCCTTCCCTTTATTTATTTTGAAGGCTCTACGAACTGCAAAGTATACGCCCAGTACAGAAGAAAGAGCTAGAGACAAGGGGAGAGAGAGAGAGAGAGAGAGAGAGAGAGAGAGAGAGAGAGAGCCATGGTGAAGCTGCCGGTGACGCGGTGGATCTTAGCCGTTCTAATGGCACTTCTGCTGCTTGGGGCATTCCTATTATCCGATCTCATACTGCAAAGCTTCGCCGGAAATATGTAAGGGGCCAACTAACTCTTTAGGTGTCTTTTGGGACAGCTTTTGGTTGGAGAGATTATTAGGTGCGGAGTACGGACGGGGAGAACCGTCCGCCACAAGCATTAGCGGGTACTCGGTACCCAGCGGTACCGCTAGAAATCCAATGTTTGTGCGGATGGTGCGCTCTCTGCACCTAATAATTTTTCTTTTGGTTGATGATTTTTTTTTGCGGGTTTTAAAAAATTTGTGATAGAAAGCTGATATAAAAACCAGGAAGAAAATTGTTTCAAATGAAATTTTAGATTTCATTTGGAGAAATTATTCTGTGTGGATGACGAACGTAGCTCTATATCTGGAGATCAATCAAAATGAGCCATGTCAGCAATACCAAGCACGGTATTGAGTGGTACCAAGCCGTAGTACTGAGCGGTACCAAGCAGTACCGAGCCGCGGTACCGACGTGACTCATTCTGGTTGGTCTTCGGAGAGCATTTGTTGTGACCGCGGAATAATTTCTCCGATCATTTGGGACCATTTTCTTACTATTTTTTAAAACAGTTTTTAAGTATAATTTTTTAAAAACTATAAATTTTTATACTAGAAAATTATTTCAAAATTAATAAAAAATGTCCCAATTGAAATTAATCTTCATAATTTTGATTTTATTTAACGTTCTATATGAATATTTTCTACCAACTCTAAGTGAATAATTAGCACTCTTTATTTAATGAAAATTTATTCTAAGTGAATACTGTTTATGCTATTATTATCCTAATCAATATTAAATTATTAGAAATTTAATAATATAGAAGCTCTTATTATCCCACAACTTTGTATAATTCGTTCATATTTTAAATAAATAAATGATTTTCAATTATATAAATTAGATGTTGAGAATAAAAAATAAAGATAATACACTTTAAATCTCTACATTTCAAAATAATATATAAATATTTTATCATTTATGATATCTAAAATGATAGTCTGCCCTCTCCAAGATAAAATTTGCTTTGTTTTGTTTGGATAACCACTGAAAATGTAAAATAATAATAATTATAATAAAATTAATTGGCCACCTAAAAGGTTTTTTAATTTTCTACATTTCCCTATATATGTATAGATTTATATTAGGGGTGTCAATTTTGGATCACGGGTCGGGTTCGGGTCGAACCCGAAACTGACCATGCACTATTCAGGTCAACCCGAACCCGCCCCGTTTTTGAAAACGGGTCAGTTTTCCTAACCCGAACCCCGCTTCAGGTCCGGGTCAACCCGACACTACCCGAATGACCCGTTTCCAACAAAAAATTGCTAGTTTTTGGGTCAAAAAACGGGTATATCTCCTCTTTTTATGGTAAAAAAAACGGGTCTATCTCCTCTTTTTTGGGTCAAAAATAGGTCAATCTCGGGTTGCCGGGTCAAAATCGTGTTTTCGGGTCAAAATCGGGTCAAAGGGTTAACACAAACCCGACCCGATTTTTGAAACGTGTCAAAATGTTGAACCCGAACCCGACCCGTTTCAAGTTCGGGTTGACCCGAACCCGAAATTTTCAGGTCAGTTTCGAGTCGATTTTTCGGGTCGTGTCAAATATTGACACTCCTAATTTATATAACAATATCAAAAAATTTGTATCTATTTGCATATGTAGTATATGTAAATTTTTATACATTTGTTTATAGAAGATTTTAGAATTTAAATTACATGAAAATATGACCAACATAAATTTATTTTAAAAAGAAAATATTTTTTAATACATATATTTTGATGTAAATTAATATAGTAAATATAAAGCAAATATTAAAATTTTTAGACGAGTATGAAAAAAAAAAGTAGATAAATTAATTGGGTTTTTTTTTAAATGGAGCGTACGTTAATAGTAAATTACGAGTGATTAATATAAAATTTAAAAAAGAGCTGATTAGCTAAAATTTTCGGCAAAATCGGATTTTGTCACCTCAGTATCTCAGACGATGATAAAATTTTAAGAAGAAACATGGCCAAAATTTAAATGATATGAAGGAGCATGATTTTACAAAAAATTTTAAAGAGGCAAACTAGTTAAACAAGTTTGCTTCTTGTAATGCGCTAATTGAATTAGTCAAACTGTTAGGCTAGTTTGTTTCTTTTTAAAATTATATAAAATTATGCTTCTTTATATAATTTAAATTTTAGCCGTGCTTCTTCTTAAAATTTGTTCTCAATCGCTATTAGACCTATTTTTATTTATTTATAAATAATAAATAATTTAATTTAATATGATGATTTTTTTGGGGGAAAATTATGACAAATTTGATGATTTTTTCGAAGTTAAATGCTGAACTCAAATTCGTCAGCTCAGTCTAACTGACTCTTGTAACAGAGCCCTAAACCCGCTGTTCCTGCGCCAAACCAGTAGCCCTCTCAGATTCATACCCGTCCTCCAGCAACCCTCCTCCGACGAACTTCGCTCCGCCCTCCTCCATTACGCCACCTCCCCAATCGTTCCGCAGCAAACCCTCTCCGAGATCCGCGTCTCCTTCGACGTCCTCCGCCGCCGCTCCCCCTGCAACTTCCTCGTCTTCGGCCTCGGACACGATTCCCCCATGTGGTCCGCCTTCAACTCCGGCGGAACCACCCTCTTCCTCGAAGAAGACCCCTCTTGGTTCCAATCCGTCCTCCGCAAATCCCCTTTCCTCCGGGCCCATAACGTCCGATACCCGACGAAGCTCTCGGAGGCCAATGAATTGATGAAATCGTATCGCAAGGAGCCGGAATGCATGCCCCCAAAAGCGAGGCTGAGGGATAATCGTCGGTGCCGGCTCGCGCTGGCGGATCTGCCCGGCGAGGTTTATGAGATGGAATGGGATTTGATTATGATTGACGCGCCAAAAGGGTATTTTGCGGAGGCGCCGGGGAGGATGGGGGCGATTTACTCAGCGGCGGTGATGGCGAGGGAGCGGAAGGGGGAGGGTTTTACCGATGTGTTTTTGCACGATGTGGATCGGAAAGTGGAGAAGAAGTTTGCGATGGAGTTTCTGTGTAAAAAGTATTTGGTTGGGGGAAGCGGGCGGCTATGGCATTTTCGGATCCCGCCGGCGAGTGGGAATGAGACCGCCGGGACATTTTGCTGATTGATCAACGATGTTGAAGACTCGGGATTGCGCTTGTGTTTGTTCTCAGAGGTTTGAGTGCTTCCACCAGCATTTTATTGATAATAAAATTTAAATTAAAATGAGAAATAATCATCCCTCATATCATCACATTTATGCAAAAATAAGTGTATTATTTAAATAAAAAAATTGGACTCAACTCAAGGGCAAATTATTTTGTGCGGAGAGCCTAATGAAAATGCATCATATCAACCCCTACTCAGTACTGCGGCTCGGTACTGCTTGGTACCGAGCTCAGTACTGGATGACGTGGTTGTACCTGATTCACACAGCTTTTTAGTATAAAAATTAAAATTTTTGCACTAAAAAGTTGATTTAAGAAGCAGCAAGAAAGTTGTTCCAGATGAAGCCTTAGATTTCCACATTCACACTACTCCTTCTGAAGTGTTGGTTCGTAGATTTGACTATCAACCAAAATGTTTTGATTTTGAGTATTACGTATGTGATGTATATGATGGTTTGACTTAGGCTTCGTTTGGGACGGCTTTTTTATTGCTTTCTAAAACGGAGTTTTAGTACAAATTTTTTTATTTTTGAACTAAAACTCCGTTTTAAAAAGCAATAAAAAAGCAGTCCCAAACGATGCCTTAATTGTTCTAAATGTCTCAAAAAAATATATATAAACAATAAAAAAATAAGTGATTATGAGAGTTCATAAAATTGTTGCAAAGCACATAAGTGGTGTCCACCTAAAATTTGTGCCTCTATACAAAGAGGACCTTTGACTTTCAAGCCACGAATTATTATTATTATTTTTTCAATATGATATATTTAATGGAATACCCTTTAAACCAAACATTTTTTTTTTGCAAACCATTTTTAGTTTAGCAAGACATAGTTGGTTATAGCCTTATTTTATTTTCTTTCTTTCTTTTTTTGTTTTAATGAAACAAGGGATAATTTAGAATTTTTTATTTTTAAGGTTTTGAATGAAATGAAAAACTTTTTTATTAATTCCCACCCGCCAAAGAATTAATACATATAATTTGATCAGAAATGAATTTTTAAATTTTTTTAAATATAAGTGCAAAGTATGATGGATCAAAACAAATTTATATTACACTTTTCTTAAAAAAAAAAAAAATCTAAAAACTTTGCAATTTATTATGACCATTAATTTAATAAAAATATCCTGTCAATTTTTTTGCATACATAACAACAATACGGCATCCTCATATAGAAAGTGATCATACATTTATTTTTATTTTTCTTATTTTCAACTCTTTAATAAACAAAATTTTTAGGAAAAAAATAATTGAGAATATATTAAACAAAACATGGTTATGATGACTTTTACAATTTTTATATTTATTTTAAGATGAATGAGATACAAATCTCAAAGTTACTATTAAAATTTTAAAATTCAACATAATCAAATTTTAGTTTGATATTTTTATTTAATTTTCTCTTATAATAAGTTTGCTATTTTAATATCTTCAATTTATTTTATTACTTGAAGTGTGTAATTTCTATTAAATTATTATATTTTTACATTAATTTGTTTTAAATTACATATAAATATTAAACTATATAAATAAAATTAAAATCTATAATTTGAGACCGTGGAAAATGAAATTGTATGCATTAATGTGAAGATTATTATTTTCCCAAAAAAAACTGTGAAGATTATTTATCAATTCATCATGGGCTGAATTTAAAGTTGGCCCAATCCGTTTGGCACAACCTTATTTCCTACAGCCCACTTTCCAAATTCTTGATTATAGGCCGAGGACGAAAAAATAAATAAATAAATTGAGCTGATGCTGCCATGCGCACAAATAATTAATAAAATTATTCACTTAGTATTAGGCTTCATTTGCGGCGGCATTTGCCCCCTTTTTTTTCTTTAATTTAATAAATTTTTAGGTTAGAAAATTATTACAGAAAATAATAAGAAAATTGTCTCAAAAGAAGTCTTAGAAAAATTTTATATAATTAAATTTCTTTATAGCAATATTTTTTGTATATATATATATATATATATATATATATATATGAACTTTCATGATGGTAGATAAATAGAGTTTAACATTATAATTTTGTATGAAGATCTCATACACACATATATGTGAGAGAAGGGTGCAACAATTATAAGAGGCGCCAGATTTTTTACATGGAAAATTCAAGAGAGCGAAAAGCATTAGACGCCAGATTTTTTGCATGGACTGAGTTTTGAATATTCCCCACTTGGGAAGTGCTCCTTATGGAGCTGAACCATAACAAAGTCTCCAAATTCGAAAATTTGCATGCGTTTGCGAATGTATGTTTCCTGGTTATATTGAGCATTAGATTCCATAAGTTTAGCCTTCACTTCTTGTATAATGGAACAATGTTGATCTATAAATTAAGTAGCTGGTATATTACGTCATTTTGGCAGAACTGTAATATCTATAAGTTGATTCGTTAGCTTTGTGTAAATAAAGCTGAATGGGCAACAGCCAGTTGAGTGATTTGTCATAGAATTAAAGGCAAACTCAACTTGCTCGAGCATCACGTCCCATTATTTTGGTCTATTTTGAACTAAACAACTGAGCATATTAGCCAGTGTGTGATTAACCACCTTAGTTTTGTTGAGCTTCACTTCAATGTCCTGCAAGGAGAAAGCAAGCAAAGCAAAAACTAGAGGAAGGAAAACTATTCTGAGGAGAACAATGGCTCCTGTGCTTGTTCCATTTCAGCCGAATCAAAGGCTAATATAAAATGCCTAATACAACCTGATTATAACGGCTAAAGCCTGTGTTAGCCGCAGTGGACAGAGAATATCAGGAAGTGGAGTATATGCTGACATTGACAAATAATGGAACAAGATAAGTAAGATGTGCTGAGAGTATACTCTAACAGCCCCCCTCAAACTAAGCATTTGTAGAGCAAATGGTTAGTTTGTCACGTAAGAGAGTAAACCGTGTGGGTGATAACGGTTTGGTGAGGATATCAGCCGGTTGATCAAGTGAATGTAGATGATGTACTGCAATAGCTCCTTGTAGTATATGATGACTAATGAAGTGGTAGTCAATTTCGATGTGCTTTGTACGAGCATGAAAAACTGGATTATGAGCTAAAGCAATGGCGGAAGCACTATCACAGAAGACGGTTGTAGGGCTAGTTGAAGGAATGGCAAAGTCAGTAAGTAACCGGCGAAGCCAAATAATGTCAGAGGTGGCAGATGCTAAGGCGCGGTATTCAGCTTCAGTTGAGGACTTTGCCACCGTGCTTTGCTTTTTAACACTCCAAGAGACGAGAGTGGATCCAAGAAATGAACAAAAGCCAGAAATAGACTTCCGGTCGAGGGAATCAGACGCCCAATCAGCATCAACATATGTTGTTAATTGCATATTACCTGGTATGAGAGGTAATCCAAAATCCAAGGTGCCTTGAATGTAGCGAAGTATCCGTTTGAGATCAAGAAAATCAGCAGTGGTTGGATTATGCATATGTTGGCAAGCTGCATTGACAGCATAGGCAATGTCGGGCCTAGTGATCGTGAGATAATTAAGAGATCCAACCAAGCGCCTGTATAACTGCGGGTCAGTGAATGGAGGCGAAGGAGAACTAGATTTGGAAGACTTGAGAACAGCAGGAGTTGGTACTGGCTTAGAATTTGTGAATCCAGCGGAAGCCAAAATGTCCGAAGCATATTTGGTTTGATGCAAGATGACTGCTGTAGGAGTGCGGTGCACTTGAATTCCCAGGAAAGTGCCGATAGAACCCAGCTGTTTTAATGAAAATTGAGAGCGTAGCAGTTGCAGCAGTGTCTCTATGGTGGGAGTATGGTTACCCGTGAGCAGCAAATCGTCAACATAGATCAGCAGATAGAGCTGAATTTGAGATTTGGTATAAATAAGCAAGGAAGGATCAGCTTTACTAAATGTGAACCCGAACTGAAGCAAGGATTGAGTCAGTTTATTGAACCACTGACGAGGAGCTTGGCGGAGACCATAGATTGCTTTATTCAACTTGCAAACATAATGTGGGTATTGTGAATCAACAAAACCAGGAGGTTGTTTCATAAACACTTCATCGTGAAGATCGCCATGAAGAAAGGCATTTGAAATGTCAAATTGAAGTGTTGGCCAATTTCGGTGGATTGCTAACAACAAAAGAATCCGAATTGTAGGTAACTTGGCCACTGGACTAAACGTCTCTTTGAAATTAATATCAAACTCTTGATTAAAACCTTGAGCCACCAAACGTGCCTTATGACGATCAATGTGACCATCGGAGTTAGTTTTTAATTTGAAAATCCATTTGCTGCCGAGTACAATCTTGTGTGGAGGAGGTGGGACAAGACTCCAGGTCCCTTGTTGTTGAAGGGCCATAAATTCTGCTGACATAGCAGCTCTCCACGAAGAATTTTGTAAGGCTTGAGCATAGGAAGTAGGAACCGTTGCCGACTGAGAAACCGTAAGTAAATCAAGAATTACTTTGGGTTTTTGATGACCAGTTTTTAACCTTGTTTGCATTGGATGAATGGAAGTAATTAGAGGTGGAGGTAGATCAGATGCTAATGGAGAAGATGATGAAGAGCTGGGACTGACTATCGGGTTGGGTAGAGGATCAGTGATCTGATGAGAATGTAAAGGAGGATCGTTAGCTGTAGTGGGTAAATCGGATGAGGTAGGAATCAGAGAATTTATGCTATTCGAAGTAGGTATGGTTGTAGGAGTGAGTAGAAATGGATTTTGAGGTGGAGTGGGTAAAGTTCTAGTGACAGACGGACTAGATGGTTGAAAAGGAAATATGTGTTCATAGAATTTTACATGACGAGAAATATAGATTCGATTGGTGAGGGGATTGAAACACCTATAACCTTTATGAGAAGTGGAATAACCTAGGAAAATGCACTCCTGAGAGCGAGGAGATAATTTGTTGGAAGTGAGTGGTTGGAGCCAAGGGAAGCATAGGCATCCAAAGGTTTTTAAGTGATGATAGGAAGGCAATTTATGATGAAGAAGTTGATAAGGAATTTGAAGATGACAGGCTGTGGTCGGTAAAATGTTAATGAGATAATTAGCGGTGAGAAGAGCTTCTGCCCAGAATGTATTAGGTAGATGAGCTGTGTGAAGTAGCGCACGAGTAGTTTCCAAAAGATGACGGTGCTTGCGTTCAGCAAGACCGTTCTTCTCAGGTGTGTAGGGACAACTAAGTTGGTGAGTAATTCCATGTTGGGATAAATAAGATTTAAAAGCATTGCTCAAATACTCACCACCACCGTCTGTCCTCAAAATTTGAATGGAAGTGTTAAATGAGTTTTTAATGAGTTGATGAAAATGTTGAAATGTTGAAAAAGATTCTGTTTTTGAGTGCAATAGATATAGCCATGTGTATCTCGTGGAATCATCTATAAAAACAATATAATATCGAAAACCATTGAATGATGAGACAGGAGCGGGTCCCCAAACATCAGAATGTATTAATTGAAAGGGTTTGAGTACATGACTAGCGGAAGAAGGAAAAGACAATTTGTGACTCTTGGCCACATTACAAGAAATACACATAGAATTAGAAGAGGAAATACATATAGAGGGAACTAACTTAGACAGACATTGTAAAATCCTATGATTGGGATGACCAAGCCTTGTATGCCACGGCTGGACAGAGCTGACCGAAGAGTGCAAGGCTTGAGAAGTAGCAGTGGAGGTATGCGGAATTGGATAAAGACCATCACGCGAGCGACCATGGAGAAGAATACTATTGTCCGAGAGATCCTTAATGAGGAAACCATGAGCATCAAACAATATAGAACAATTATTGTCAGAGGTTAGTTTGTGAATGGAAAGAAGATTATGAGAAAGAAGTGGAACATGTAAAAGATTTTTAAGGCGGAGCTTACGGTTCGTGTCCGGCAACGGTAAAATTCCTTGCCCAGTATTCTGAATTGGCATTGTGTTCCCACTGGCAACCGAAACAGTGTCCGATCCAAAATAAGGTGTGGGCTGTTGAAGCTGTGTGGCATCTGGCGTCAAATGTGAGGTAGCTCCGGAATCGAGTACCCATTCAGAAATTGGTGAAGACACACTGTTGTTTGAATTAGTAAGATACGCTCGTGGATTTCCAGTTGAATTGGTAGGTGCATATTGCATATTGCAACGGTGCCAGCAATTCAAGGCAATGTGTCCAGGTTTTCCACAAATTTGACAAGTCGGACGGTAACCAGCTGGTACAGGCGGAGCAGATACATTCGGACGGTTGCTGTTGTAGTTGGCTGGAGCAGAGACATTCGAACTTGATACATTTGGTCTGAAGGAAGCTCCACGGCCACGTCCTCTAGTAGAAGATCTTCCACGAGCTGTATTTGAACGTGGCGCCCATAATGCCGTATGATCTGAAGGAGTCGGAAGCTCCTTGTGCTGCTCATTTTGTAAATTTATTTCTTCACTAATCAAGAGCGAATACAGGGCATCAAGAGTAATAGTTTGCTGGATTATTCTAATCCCTGATTTGAATGGATTGTAAATAGAAGGCAAACCATTCAATGTATGGAGTATAACATCTTCAACATCAATGTGCCCACCGGAAGAGGATATGTTGTCCACAAGAGTTTTGACTTGGGCAAGATACTCTTTCATAGTAAGGTCCTTCATTTGAATATGATGCAATTCGTTTTTAAGCCGAATCACCCGTGAACGATTGGTAGGCTGCAATCGTTTCTCTAACGTGTCACGACCCGACCCGAGACGAGACGGATCCCGCCCGCGCTGGATCGCGACGGAGCTGCACTAACCAGGATCTAGCTTTGGAATTTGGTTCGGAACTGAATCTTCCACATAATTAATTCACACAGACTAACAAACACAGAGCTACTATGTATCATCAAATGCAGCGGAACAAAACATCTATCCGATTTCATTTCCTCAAAACAATCATCTACAGAACAGTACATGGCTTTCGACAGAAAGAAAGACAGAACAGAAAAGCCATGACTGTACAAAAACCAAAAGTACAAAAGTACCTATACTGATCAGACTCTGAACTAATCCTGGACTTCCTTGCCTTTCCCAGAACCTGAAAACCACCAGAAAGTAAGGGTGAGCTCAACAGCTCAGTAAAGCAACAAACCTTCAATCAAAATCCTCAGAATCTCAAAACCAACACAGCAGACAAATCCGTACAGAATCGAAACAGATTCGGACAGATATCAAATCAACAAAACTGTACGGAAATGGAAGTTGTATCAAATCAGAAACATAACAGATCAGACACATCAGATCAACAGAATCAGAATCGTACAGATCATATCGGAACAGAACAAATCATATCAGAATCATATAGCAGATATCAGATATTTAATTAATAGCTAAATTCCCTGACACTGACTGAATCTCATAGGATCCAGGCCACTTATGCCTCCCTTTGTGCTCACGGCACCAAAACAGATCAGATCAGATGTGCTTATAGCACCAGAATACATATATAGTGCATATAGCACCTAAACAGATTGTTTCCTCGGATCCGGAACAGAATAGATATCAGATTTCATATTGAGCTCATTTCAGAATTCCCAGACACTAACTGAATCTCATAGGATCCAGGCCCCTTATAACTTCCTTTATATAGCATATACAGATAGCATATCAATTCAGAAGATTTCCGGACAAAACAGAAATTACTCAAAAATCGGGCAGCACAACGGCAGTATACAGAATTTACACAATTTTCCTGAAAATCAAAATTCACCAAATTCGCACAGAATATAGATATCAACATTTTAGAACATTTATTCTACTGCACAGATAATTTCCAAGTTCACAGAAAAATCCAGTCGACTAAAAACACAGTCGAATCAAAAATACCCGGACAAAAATCTTAAAAAAATAACCAAAATATTCACACTCGGCACTTCAACAAAATACAGAAAGTTACGCGGTAGAAACTAAACCAGTCGGAAATTACGGACGAAAATCGCGAACAAAACTTAATTCCGGACAGATAATAATACCGCCAAACTCGACGGTTCTGAAAATTGAGAAAGTCGGATTGTGCCTTACCTTGCGTACAGCAATTTCCTCAACAGTCTCTTCGGACGAAAACAGCTCGGCGTCGCCCGAAAATCCACTTTTCCACTTTTTCCTTCATTTTTCTCTCTCCTCAACTTTTTCTCTCTCTTCAAAATATCTCATTTCTATATATATATCCAGACTGATCGTCCTGGGACGATCGAGCTTCGTACCGGACGATCCATGAAGAGAATTATTTCGTCCAGACGAAAATTGAATATCGTCCCCGGCGAAGGGTTCTCTGACTTATTTTCGTCCAGACGATCCTGATTTCGTCCAGACGAACCATACAGCCAAACATGATTTTCTCTGCACAACCTGTACCGATCGTCCCGGACGATCCGACTTCGTCCGGACGAACCTGGAGCAAAAAAACTGATATTACAATCTCCCCAACTTAAAAAAAATGTCGTCCTCGACATTATCCAGTCCAAACTCAGTCAAAACAAGTATGGGTACAACCGTCTCATGTCAGACTCCTTCTCCCAAGTGGCTTCCCGTGCAGTACGGTGCTTCCACTGGACTTTAACCATTGGAATCTGTTTACTTCTTAGCTTTCGTACGTCGTATGCCAAAATCAACTCTGGCTCTTCCTTGTACGTCAGATTCTCCTGAATCTCAACCTCATCAGCAGATACTTTCTTCCCAGAGTCGGATACCCACTTCCTCAGAGTGGATACGTGAAACACATTATGCACATCAGGCATCGAATCAGAAAGCATCAATTTGTAAGCAGCTTTTCCAATCCTTTCCAGGATTTCAAAAGGTCCAACATACCTCGGACTAAGCTTGCTCACCTGACCAAATCTGCTCACACCCTTCATCGGGCTGACTTTGACATACACAAAGTCACCAACCTGAAACTCTACAAATCTGTGCTTCTGATTGTAATACTTCTGCTGTCGATCTTGAGCAGCTTTCAATCTTTCTCTTATCAAATTGATCTTCTGAGCAGTTTCATCAGCAAAAGTGGCTCCCAAAGTCTGCCTATCTCCGACCTCCGTCAGAGTCAAAGGAGTACGGCACTTCCTGCCATACAAAGCTTCGTACGGTGCCATACCGATACTGGACTGAAAACTGTTGTTATAGGCAAACTCAATCAGCGGAATATGATCTTCCCAGCTTCCGCTAAAGTCCAGAACACAAAGTCTTAACAGATCTTCCAGTACTTGAATAGTCCTCTCAGACTGTCCATCGGTCTGAGGATGAAAGGCTGTACTAAAATGCAGTTTTGTACCCAAGCCTTGCTGAATGCCTTTCCAAAGTCTGGAAGTAAAACGTCCATCTCGATCAGATACGATCACACGAGGCACACCGTGCAATCTGACTATCTCTTTCGCATATATCTGTGCCAAGCGATCAACTAAATCCGTCTGTCTGATCGGAAGAAAATGGGCTGACTTCGTCAGTCGATCTACAACCACCCAAATAGCGTCGTGCCCTTGTCTAGATCGAGGGAAACCCATCGCAAAATCCATCGTTACCTCCTCCCATTTCCACTCAGGGATAGGCAACGACTGCAACAATCCACCTGGTCGCTGATGCTCTGCCTTTACCAACTGACAGGCTTTGCATCTCGACACAAACTCTGCTACATCTTTCTTCATCCCAGGCCACCAGAACAAAAGCTTCATATCAGCGTACATCTTACCACTGCCTGGATGTACAGTGTAGCCTGAATGATGAGATTCATACAGAATCTCCTGCCTCAAGTCTCCAAACACAGGTACCCACAACTTGTTCTTACAGAAAATAGCACCAGAATCAGAAATTCGAAGTTCAGGAGTCTTAACAGATCCAATCTGAGCAATCAACTTCGAATAATCAGAATCTGACTTCTGGGCTTCTTGAATCCTTGTTTCCAAAGTAGACCGAATACTCATCTGAGCCAACTCCAAACCACTGGAGGAAATTACTTCCAACTGCAAACGCTCCATATCACGAATCAGAAAGTCATCACTGTGGACCTCCGAAGGAGCACCGCTCGTGGGGTAAGAACGCAGAGGGTACGGCCGCACTATCCCGTGGGACAAAACGATCGTAGGCCTCTACACTCGACACGAATGGGTCGATGGAAGGGCAGATTGGATCATGCATACGACTAACCATTGGGGATAGATGCTGTCGCCAGCACACCCCGATGGATAGTAATATACACGACCTAGTCACGGGTTTCCCCCACCCGATACAAGAGATCGAGTGGGGTAAAGTAGATTGCGGGGCCAAGTTTCCCACGGGCGCAAGCCCCCGTGGTTAATTACATCCCGGGCCGGAGCCCGAGAAAACTCTCGATTAAGGATCATATATTATTTCTTCTTAAAATGGGATTGGCACGAGGGGATAGACTAAGAAGTCCTACTCAAAAGGAAAGAAAGGTCTCAAAAAGGCTCAGTCAACATGCGTGGCTCATACCAGCATCTGGAGGCTCTAGGGTACTAAACAAAAACTGGAGAAAATAAATCAAGCACTCGATCACATGCGTGAGAGAAGAGATGGAGGTGGCGTCATCCTGTGACGCGGATAAGTAGGATTTAGGGTCCCTGAAAAGAAGGGACCTACCTACCATTTAAGGCATACTACGAGACCGGATGTAGTAGCCTTGAATCCTAAATCTAGATTGGACTTAGTGTTCGACACACACTAAGGCCAGTGTCCTAGCTAATGCTATGCAAAACCTGGACTTACCCCGGCCTGGATTGGGGGAGCCAGCTAACCACCTAATCGCTTTAAAACCATGCTGTCAAGTCATTTATGATAGATGGGTGGGTGGTACAGTTCTTTGGAAATAGGACCGACATCTAGAGAATTTCCTAAGTGGTCCTGGACTTATGGGGGTTAGATGCTCCTAGCTAATGCAATTAAATTTTAATTAAATTGATTTCTAATGCAATGCATGCTAGTTGAAATGTCAGCTCATGAATGCTATAGAATTTTAAAAAAACAGGCTTATAAAAATAATTTTTTGAAAAGACTGGGTCTCCCTAGGTCCGGCACTTCATCCTCATAGGCCAGATTATCCGGACTCAACCCGCAGGCAGGGAGATGTCTTATAACAAGGGAAGAAAGATGCAGTAATATGCATGCGACCCCGGACGGTTCCGGCAATTCCCTAGGTTCGTTAAGTTTCTATATTATTTAGAACTTAAAATTTTAAGAATTAGTTATGAGTAGAAAAATTTTGTAGTCCTTAAAGAGCCTAACGAAAATCCAGGCGAAATCAAAGACGACATGCAAGAAACAAACCTAGAAAAAGCAGGCAATTTCTACTGCGCAATCAGGTAAACACATCAATATAAATCCCAAAATAAATCATCTAAATGTCCATAGGCAAACTGCCCTTATTACAACCAGAATTTGCAGAAAATAAAGTGGCCGGGCACCACTGCCAACAACCCGGATTTCTAAGCCTATGACAGACGCCAACAACTTTGAGTGGGATATTGGGTCTTCAAATCTTTAGTCTCCTGGATATCTTCTCCTTGGACTTCTTGGATCTCTCCTCCTTGGACTCCTTAGATCTCTCCTCCTTAGACTCCTTGGATCCGTCTTGGCTTGAATATCCAAACGAAGAGACAACTCCCCCAGTATGGGGGTATTGTCTTTTCTCTTTGGATATCTAAAGCCATCCAGCTCGATCTTCCAAATGGAAGAAGACTCTCCCCTTAGGGATGCCTTCTTTTTTTGGAATCCGAGCTGGATAAGAATATCCCAACTCAAGGTTGTTTTCACAACTCTTAACTATTATTACAAATAAATTTACATTTATGGAAAGCAGTAAAATCTAAGAATCCCTGCAAGGTTATCCTAATAAAAAAAAAAAAAAAAAAAAAAAAAAAATCATCCCAAGCAGTTTATATGAAAATGAAAATGCTAACACCAGTGACCCTGTGCCAAGCCATGCTCTTAATTTTGAGGGCTAAGCAGCTCCACCTGTGCAATTATAATTATTAATTTTAGCCCTCATTTTTATTTGGGGGGAAGCTGAGCAAGCACCTGCATAAAACATTATTAGAAGTTATTATGATGCTCCCCCCTTTTTATTAGCATTGAGCATGGCCACCTGCACGGAAGAACAGTATATATATGTAGCGCTCCTAACCTATGGGTAAGTCTAACGCTCATCACATCACAGAGTACAGAAAAAGTAAGCAAACACACCAACAATTTCAAACAGCATGCAATGAAATCCACGGAAAGCTCCGGCACACAGCAGAAAAGTAAATCCCAGCGGCCTAACCTAGCTCTAGAAGTGGTGCCCTAGCAAACAATTCTATGTGTGTGTAAGGCTAGTGTGGTTTGGATAGATACTAAGTAGGGTAGTTAGTTAAAGTTTTCTAGAATTCAGGTTTGTTGGGGGTCTAAAAAGGATATTTTTATTTAAAATTAAAATATTAGTGAATTAGGGTTCATTTTAAATATTTCAGTTTGTTGATGAGTTTTAAGGACTTAGGATAATGATATTTGAAGTTTAAGTTGCATTAGCCAATTTTGGAAAGTCCCGGGTCCTCCTAGGAACTAGACTAAAGGTCCAAAAAGTCACTATGGGAAAAAAGCTAAACCTGGGATTCCTAACACCTTAAGAAAATACTAGACCTTAATATGAGTAGTTAGACAGGTAGTAGGCTGAAATTGGAGTTTTCTATGCAAAGTTATGAATTTTCTAAGTTTCGGGCCCTATCCTATAGACTAGGGTTGACCAAAAAGTTGACTTTCTAACCTAGGCCAATTTCTGGAAACCTAAAATTTTTAATAAATACTAGCCCCTAATTGGAGTCTAATGCAGGTGAGTTTACCTAATTTGGAGTTTTCGACAATTAGTTATGGATTTCTAAAGGTCGGGGTATTTATTGGAATTTTCCAAATTTCCTACTAAATAGCCTTTTTTATTGTTTTGCTCCAAATCAGCTCCAAACTGATTGGAATCACTCTCAAAGTTCATGAATGACCAAAAAAAGTGTTCCCAAGTGTTTGGAGAAGATTTGAGATTTTTAATAATTTTTAGTGAATTATTAGGGGGCAAAAAGGTAATTTCCACCTATGGTCAAATTAGGGGTCAACCTGAGGTCAAACTAGGGAGCCTTATTTATCTAAGGTCAGGGATCAGATTCTGGTCAGCTTGAGGTATCATGGGTAATTTTCTGACCTAATGTGTATTTATTGTATTTTCCGGAAGGTCTCGGGGCCTTAATTAACGAGTTGATTAGGGTTAGTTAGCTAAGGGCTCTAAAAGCTCCTAAAAATTCCTAGAAAATTATGAGAGGTTTATGATGTCACTAGGTTTAAGTGTTGTAGTTTTCATGTCGTTCTGGGGTCTATCCTAGCTCCTAGAAGACTTCTAAGTTTGCTAGACAAGTCCTTAATTTTTGTCCTTAGGGTGTCACTACGTTGTAGGAGTTTAACGTGATGTTTAGTCTAACCCTTCAGGTAATAAATGCATGGGAGTACAAAAATGAAATAAACACACCATGTCCTTAGATCTAGGAGAGCCTAGGCTAAGTGCTCGTGGTGCAGTCCTATACATGCATTCTACGAAAATAAAAAAAAAAGACAGACACCTAAAGAAAGGATTAGTGAATGATTGGGACTCAACCATTCACTAACCCGCTCCCCCATGATTGCTCTTCACACATAGGATCTATGTCTAAAATTTCACGAAGTAGCGAGTCTCCCAAAATTAGGATTTATGTATAAGTAGTT
This sequence comes from Dendrobium officinale, assembly GCA_019514585.1. Classification (NCBI taxonomy): domain Eukaryota; kingdom Viridiplantae; phylum Streptophyta; class Magnoliopsida; order Asparagales; family Orchidaceae; genus Dendrobium; species Dendrobium officinale. Next base: position 83,455,410 of record CM033682.1, read on the forward strand.
TTAAAATAGTTTTAAAATACTTATAAATATAAGTATACCTTTTTAGAAAATAAAGTAATTAAAAAGTAGGTCAATTCATAATACATATATATAGGGAGACCCACTGAACACTCTCACCAGTCTCAAAACGGTTTAAAAATAATTTGTACCCTGAAAATAATTATCATAATTAATATTTAATATCAAAGATACCCGAATAATCGAATCCAAATAGTGATTGGTCAAAACAGCCAAAATCAAGGGCTGGAAATGGCTTCAAAACATAAAGCTCGCTTTTCTGAAAAGAACGAAGGTTCACACATCAAAATCCGACTTAAAACGGCGAAGATACGAATTTCCGAAGTTTAAATATAATAAAATAATATTTTAAAATAGTGTAGTTTTGCTGTTTTTGAAATAACAGGAGATACAGACAAAATTTTCATCTGGAAATAGTTTTAAAATATACATAATTCAGAGTACATGCAAAACAAGGTGCTGTGCGTTAACAGCGGACTCAAAACGACAAAGTTATGTAATTTCGAAGTTCAAATACGATAATTAAATATTTTTATTTTTACTGTTTTGAAAATAATTGCACACAGACCCAAAATTCTCAAATAAAACCAAATCCAGAATATGCAGAATCCAAAATACACTCAAAACGAGGTGTTGTGCGTCGACAGCGGATTTAAAACAAGAAAGATACGATTTTTGTAAGTTCAAAGTAATAAAAGGGATTTTTAAAATAATTTTGAAATGATATTACTTAAAATAAATATAAGAATACATATATTGTTACAAAATTAATTTTAAAATATACCGAAGATCTCTGAAATTCAACATCACATGTCAAAAATGATAATAATAATAATTCTAATATTAATGATAGGCTAGTTTAAACTAATACTAATACTAGAAATAAAATTAGAAGTAAAATAAAAAAAAAATAACAATTTTTTTTTAAATAATAATAATAATAATAATAGTAATAAAATTAATAAAGATGAATAATAAACTCAACCATTTAAAACACACTACTAATTATAACAAATAACTATAATTAAATAATAATATAAAAAAAATAATAATTAAAGAAAATATTTAAATAATAATAAAAAAAAGGGTTTCTTTACTGTTTAATAAATAATTAAAAATATACCTATTATTTTTATAAAAAAAAAATTTTTATGGTGTAGAGGATGAAAATACGATCAATTCGAGGTATTGTGCGTCAAAATCGGAGCAAAAATGAATTTTCTAGGAATTTTTGAAGTTTTCTGGTTTAAAATACATTTAAAATAATTTAAAGAATATTTAAAACGAATTTTGGCGGCTAGGGCTACGCGGCGCCCCGGGATTGGCTCCGCGGTTCCGGGACGCGTTTTCCAATGATTGCGCCGCCGGCGCAATCATCGCCGCGTGATTAACGGCGGCGGTCAAGTGACGTGGCGTCACTTAAACACGTCGGCAGAAGAATCCCGCCGTCCGATTCTCCGCGGTATGCGATGAACGGCGGAGATCGCGCCGGACGGAAGCACTGACCGCGGGATCGGACCCGCGGTCGAACCAGTGCCGCGGAACGGCTTGATCTCAGCCGTTGAGCGCGAGATCAGCGGCTGAAATCGAACCCTGACGCCCAAAGAGCCGAACCCGAGTCCTAAGGCGTTTTTGGCCTCGTTCTCTCTCGATTCTCAACCAAATCTCATAAAATTTTAAACTTAGGTCCTAAGAATGAACAGAAATCTTGGGGGAATAATTATTCTCCGTAATATTCACTATGCAGAGAACTATTTAACCCTAAGTGATCTAGCTAGGGTTTGAGATTATACCTAAGATACTCGATAGAATCGAGGGATTTCTGGCTTGTTGCACTTGTAGACTGTCCACGCTCCTAGTTATAGAAGAAACCTCGTCTCAAAACGTCCTGGATCGGTCTCGAAACGAAACGGACAGGAAATCTCCTCGGGTCGCCGGAGAGTTCGCCGCCGGCGGCTTTGGGTGGTCGGGTTTGACGTGGGAAAGGGAGAGGAGTCTCTCTAGAGCTCTCACACGAAATCTCAAGTGTTGAGGCGGTCTAGAGAGAGAGCAAGAAAGAAAAGTCCAAAAAAAGATCTAAATTTTAATATTTAAAGATCCAAACCCTACCCTCAACGGTTGGGATTAATTCCTGAGATGATTTGGAGGGAATTAGGTCGGTTTAGGCCAAAGAATCCAATTCAAAACGAAGGGGCATTGATTGGGCATTAAATAGGCTCTTAAATCCACTTAATTGGGTGATTAAGGCCTATTTAGAGCCATGGTTGACCAAGTCCACGTTTGACTTGGTCAAACCAGTCAAGGGGGTCCATGGGGATGAGGGATTGAGCCAAGCCAAGGTCCAAGTGCATCCAAACTTGATTTGGGCTCTAAAAGGGCTAAGTGGTCAACCTTAGTTGACTTGGTCAACCGGGTTGACCCCGGGTCCAAGCTCGGGCTCGACAGACTCGACTCGACCCACTGAACCCAGTGGGGAGGGCCATAGGGTCTAGCTTGGTCAATTTGACCAAGTTAACTCTTTGGGCTCGGGTCTGGGTAAAATTGAGGTCAACAAACGGACCCCCAACAGGAGCGGCGAACAACTAGTGAATCGCTCGTGTTGGCGTTGACCGACTAAGCCACAGAAAGTAAAGTGAAAAACATGAGTGAACAAATATCAGGAGTATGGTGGAAAGAAGAAAATTCTTCTCCTGGCCTTGCCCCATAGCGGGGGCAGAGCCTCGGAAAGAAGAAAAAGCAGCAGCAGTGCACAAGTCCAGAATCATCAGAATGGTTAACTGGTAGTGTGGTCCTCTCCTGGCCTCACTCTTTGACAAGGGTAGAGCCTAGGGTAAAGCCAACAGTAAAGATCACCTCAAGGGTGAAAACAAGGTGAAGAGATTCTTCTTACAGCTTTGCCCTATAACGAGGGCAGCGCAGAAAAGAGAATCAAAAGTAAAGATCACCTCAAGAGTGAAAAAGGTAAAGGGGTTCTCTTCTGGCCTTACCCCGTAGCAGGGGTAGAGCCCAGAGAAGAACCACGAGTAAGGTAGCAAAAGCATACCAACTATCTATCTGACTATATCGAATCAGCAGAATAGAAGGTGAAAGGGTCCCATATCCTCCTGCCTATTTCAGGACAGTGGATTGGGGTGACTCAGTGTCTGCCTGTCAAAATCGGGTCAGCAAACAAATGAATCACAACGCCTGGTGTCTGCCTAATCGGAACAAGACACTCAGGGAAAAGGGTGGAGAGGAGTTCCTGGCAGGTGCTCTGTCAGGCCCTCTCTACCAAGTAAGTCAAACCAGCTTCCCGCTTGTTCATTTCAAACAGCAGGATAAAAGGTGAAAAGATCCCATCTCCTCCTGCCTATTTCAGGACAGTGGATTGGGGTGACTCAGTATTTGCCCGACCTACTCAAGGCGGCAAATAAAGAGAGTCACGAAGTCTGGTGCCTATTTGATCAGAATAGGACACTCAGGAAAAGAGGCGAGGAGTTCCTGCCAGGTGCTCTGTCAGGCCCTCTCTATCAAGTAAAACCAGCTACCCGCCTGACCGCATCTGGACAGCGGGGTGGAAAGTGAAAAGGATCCCGCCCCTCCTGATCCTTTCGGAACAGTGGATTGGGGTGACTCGATACTTCCGCCTGACCTTAGCAAAAGTAAAGAAGACACGAAATGGAAGCCTGCGTAGTCTTTTACAGGACATCCGAGTAAAGGGGTGTTGAGGAATTGCGCCTCCCAGGGACTCTGTCGGGCTCACTCAACGGTAAAGTAAAGACCAACTACCAGGCTGACCGCATCTGGACAGCGGGTAGAAGGTGAAAGGATCCCGCCCCTCCTGCTCCTTTCGGAACAGTGGATTGGGGTGGCCACTACTTCTGCCTGACCTCAGCAAGAAGCTCATGAACCACGAAATGGAAGCCTGCTTAGTCTTTTACAGGACATCCGAGTAAAGGGTTGTTGAGGAATTGCGCCTCCCAGGGACTCTGTCGGGCTCACTCAACGGTAAAGTAAAACCAACTACCAGGCCGTCCGCATCTGGACAGCGGGTAGAGGGTGAAAGGATCCCGCCCCTCCTGCTCCTTCCGGAACAGTGGATTGGGGTGGCCACTACTTCTGCCTGACCTCAGCAAGAAGCTCATGAACCACGAAATGGAAGCCTGCGTAGTCTTTTACAGGGCATCCGAAGTAAAAGGGTTGTTGAGGAATTGCGCCTCCCAGGGACTCTGTCAGGCTCACTCAACGGTAAGGTAAAACCAACTACCAGGCCGTCCGCATCTGGACAGCGGGTAGAGGGTGAAAGGATCCCGCCCCTCCTGCTCCTTCCGGAACAGTGGATTGGGGTGGCCACTACTTCTGCCTGACCTCAGCAAGAAGCTCATGAACCACGAAATGGAAGCCTGCGTAGTCTTTTACAGGGCATCCGAAGTAAAAGAAAGAAATGTTGAGGAATTACGCCTCCCAGGGACTCTGTCGGGCTCACTCAACTGGTAATCTTCAACATCTGCTGTAGCCAGTGCGGTCTTGCAGATGAAGAAGGGCTCAATACCCACCCAGTCATTTCAACTGAGTGAATAAAGAGTCAGGCTCTGATGCCTGTCTGATCAGAACAGGACAATCAAAAGCGTGGCGAGGAGTACCTGCCAGGTGCTCTGCCAGGTCCTCTCTACCAGGTAAACTCAACTATCTGTCTGTTCATTTCAAACAGCAGAATAGAAGGTCAAAAGTCACCTCAACATCAGCCTAACACGCATCTGTGCAGGGATGTGAGGGAAAAAGAGGTAAGTAAATGGGATAATTTTAAGGGTAGAGTCACCTAGGGAACCCCTTCTAGCGCTCTGGTAACCACATGGTAGAGGACAAATCGTCGTGGCCATGAGTATCCAGATGCCGTCAAGATCTCCTAGGGAAACCTAACCCTACACAAAAAGGGGGAGAAGACATCAGAACGACGTCCCTCAAGAAAGCTGGACGAGATATACCCGCTGTAAAGTGTGTAAAGGGGCGATCTCATTCCAACAGAGTAAAGAGAACTCGAGTAGCGAGGGGGCACCTCAACTACAGAAGGTAGGACTAAGCCTAGTAAAAACACTCCTCAAAGGAGTTACAGTGGTAATCCCACACACTAAGTGATGGGGACCCTGTGAGAAGTAGGAAGCAAGATCAAAACATCCAAAGGACCTCTCCGGCAGCTAGGAGTTGGATCTCAATGGGAAAACAAGTGGTAAAAGTACCTGAAAGAGCTGACTCTCTACAAGAGGATCAAAACTCAAGGAAAAGGTGGTGGTAACATCTGAGGTGTGATGCTCCGTATCACCAGGTAAGAAAAGAGCCAAAGTAGCGAGGGATCATCCTCTCTACCAAGGACAAAAACTCTGAGTAAGTAAAACCACACAGTGGTAACATCCACAGAAACTAGTGGGAAGTGAAGGTGACCTCAACACATTCATAGGACGGCTCTGACAACCGAGTCTAGAGTATGAATGGTAACACGGGTCACAAAAAAAGTAGTAAAAGAGCTGATCTTCTGCTAAAAGATCAAAGTTCTCAAAGTGGTGATGTTAGTATCCTTGGCAAGGTATACTACACCACGAGGAGAAAAGTAGCTCTAGGTGGTGCAGGGGACACACCTACCACCTGAGTACGGTAATCATGTATAGAAGTGAAGTATCATCAGAAGAGTCACAGTGGTAGCACCTACCCCTAACTGGGTAGGACCATGTGAGAAGTGAACACAACCAAGCAACATCCGTAGGGCTACTCTAGCAGCTAAGAGTAGGGAACGAATGCTAAAGTACGCTGGTGGAAGAAACCAAGGAGTCGGCCTTCCGATGGAAAACTGGGGCTCCTGGAACTGTGGTGCTAACACCTGAGAATAGATGTACTACATCACATCACAACTCTGAGGTGACAAGGGAGCACTCCTGACACCTAGTATGATAATCATGAGTGAGATCTATGATTATCAGTAGGTCACAGTGGTAACACCTACCCTAATCAGGTAGGACCCTGTGCGAAGTGAAAGTAACACTGCCACATTCATAGGACTACTCTGGCAGCTCAGAGTAATTCATGAATGGGAGGTAGACTGTCAAAAGAGAGCAGTCGGGGGCGATCTCTTCTCAGAAAGATTCAAGCCCAAAAAGTAGTGATGATTACATCTCAAAACACAATGTACTACATCACTAACGAAGAAATGCATTTAAAATCATATAAGCTCATCGACCAACTAAGTGGGAACCCAACCTTGAAGAGATCGTCAAAGTACTCTCAAGGGAGGAGAAAGAGAAATTTTTGAAGAATTTGAGCTCTTAGGGAGTTTTACCGGGTTCCTCCTGTGACAAGGGCAACCGGGTTTTTGTTCTCCTACGAGCTTCCCTCTTTTTATCACAAGATTTTTTTTTTTTTTTTTTTTTTTTTAATCCAGGTCATATTCAAATCATCTGAACGAGCTGGCGAACACAATCATATCGAAATAACAAAGATAGAGGATCAACACTACCACACCTGACTAGCATAGGATGGTGTGGACCCAGTATCGTACCTCCAAAAGAGTCTAAACTAATGACTCATGTATCCCTGATCACATTCAACCCATATGAATGGACCGGGTGCTACATCTATCAGATCAAGATTGATAGGAAGAAGAGAATCTCATAGGGATAAAGGATCAATATCACCCCACCTAACTAACATAGGTGGATATGGACCCAATATCCTCTCTTAAAAGAGTGAAATCTAAAAGGACTACTACACTCCCGATCAAATTCAACTTATGTGAATAGACTGGGGGCTTCAACTATCAGAGCAGGACTGATAGGAAGAAGAGAATCTCATTCAAGTAGAGGATCAACATCACCAAACCTAACAAACGCAGGAGGGTGTGGACCCAGTATCACATCTCTAAATGATCTAAATCAATGATTTAGACATTTTTCTATCACATTCATCTCAAATGAATGGACTGAGGCCTTCAACTATCAGAGCAGGATTGATAGGAAGAAGCCATTCACTTTCTAATAAAGGATCAACATCACCAATCCTAACAAGTATAGGAGGGTGTGGACCCAGTCAAAAGTGATAAATGAGCACATATTTCAAAGGAGTTTAGTACTTAACTCCCTCTAATTTTAAAAAGGACCTCAATTTAAATTTACTGACTCAGATCAAGCTCCATACTAGCTAAATCATGACATCTCACTTATATGAGTATTTTTCTCTCTTGAATTTAAATCTAATCCAAAAAGTAATTTAAATTAGACAAAGAAATTTAATTTTCTTCATTTCTTGTATGAGAATAAACTTCCACATCTTATAGGATATCAATGTATAATGATGATTTCAAAATCATAATTTTCAGAATCAAGTGTCAAAAAATATCGAAAGGATATAGATTTTCTGAGATTTAGAGATTTACTAGAAAGGGAAGCCATTTACTTATAACTTTTGGGCTCTTTGAGCCACTTTCTCAACTTTCATGTGCTTTGCACAAATTTTAATCACTTGATACACTTTGTGTATCTTTCACTTTTGGCGCTTTGCGCATCTTTTCATTTTTTGTAACTGGCTTCCTTTTCCAAATCTCTAAAAGAAAACTATTTCTCAGTTGTAAGATCATCTTCCAAGTACAAGAGAAGAAGACTTACTTCTCTTGGGCAAGGAAGAATGATCTACAAAACAAATTCTATCCTCTGATAAGAATGAATAACATGATTAAGAAAATTATGAAGTTTTATGCATCAATATACTATAGTTATCTATGAGATAGAGAATGACAAGATAATAAAGAAAATTTTCACTTCTAAATCCAATTTCAATTTGAAAAAGATTTTAGTTCAAAAGAAGAAATCTCTCCACCCCTAAGGTGAGATAGAGAGATCATACTCTTTCATGAGTCATCACTACAAAGCTAGTAGAACTAGAAGAAGTGAGAGAGTCATCATAATTGCAAATCATCATTTTTTATTGATTAATCATCAAAATAAGGGAGAACGAGGTCCTCCAGCCCAAGTGCTGGAAGGGGGCCTGTCTTCCCTTTTGAGGTTACAATCATTTTTTTTTAAAAAAACATATTTTTTTAGTATATATAGAAGTAAAAAGAAAATGTGCTCATCTAGCACTACAACAGAAGAAAGAAAAGAAAAACTAGTGCTAACGAAGAAGCTGGAGTGGCAACTGTCGACTTGGCCTTGGGAGGCCTCATCTCAACTGCCTCTAAACTCTGTACAGCTTACTCAATCATCTGCTAAGTCTCCTTGGAGAGTGCTAGCTGCCACTCTCCCTCAGAACTGTGGAGTAATCTGCCACTACTGCCCTGACTGTAACTCTGACTGTCACCGTGGCTGGAACTGTGGCTAGGACTGTGGCTGGGACTAGAGATCATCTGAACTGTCTGAGTAGCCTTATCTAAAGGCTGTACCGAATCACTGTCCTGGAGATGGATCTTCCCAGTGACCATCTGAGTCTGTAAGTGTAAGACTGTGGTGTCTGTAGCTACTGCTCTCGGAGACCCTCCTGCCTCGGGGTCTTCATGCTCATCCTGGTCCTCGGGCTCTCTCTGCTCATCCGAGTGACCTCGACGGGAAGTCTCACAGACCTGGTGTACTGTTATGTCCTCATCTGACTCATCCTCGAATGAGTCATCCTCTGAAAAGATCCGACGAAGTGCCTCTATGTAGGGACTCATAGGGGAACCAATCCTATGAGGGCTGCGAACTGACTCTGTCTCATCCCTCTCTGGGGATCCCTCTGGAGTAGGTGCCACCTCCTCATCGCACATCATCGGGACTGCCTCTGCCCCGGAAGTAACTGCTATATCCATCAAATCATCTACATCGTCAAACTGCTCTGTATCTGACGGTGGTGCTGTCTCTACTGGCTCAACTGGGTCGACAGGGGTGTCCGCCTGCCGACGCCTCCAAACCCACCTCCTACGGTGGGGTGCTGCACGGGCAACTGGCTGCTCTGGGACTGCAACCTCTGAACTGACCTGAGGCTGGGCAGGCCTCCGCTGCTGTCTCCGTCCTCGACGACGTGGGCGTCGTCCTGCAGCGGGAGTAACCGCCGGGGGTCTGACTACTGGAACTGTGTCTGCAGGCTGCTGAACTGTCTGTCCCCTCTGCCAACTGTAAAGTCTCCTGGCAGTCTGTCCTCGCAACTGAAAGGTGGCCCGAGAAATCTGACGGAGTATCTTCTGCCGATCGACAGGACCCCTACCACCTGCTAGGCGGACGATGTTTCGAATCCTCTGGGTGAGGGCTCGAACAGCAGCGTCCCTAGGGATCCTAGCACGGGGTAGGGTAGTGGTAACAGGAGGAGCCGCCGCAATGCGGGCAACGTCCTCCTCGTCCCCACTATGTGTCAACGGGGAAAAGCGTCCTCCCTGAACTGCCTCTATCTCGGGAGCCACTACAACCTCTGGAACTGGCACAACTGCAACTCGTCGTGGCCTCCGCTGCCTGGGAGCCACTGTCCTCTCAACTAGCTCCTGGTGAGCTATGGCATCAGCCATCTGCTGCCTCTCTGCCTCTGACGCAGCTAAACGAAGTCTCCTGTTCCTATTCCTCCTGGCCCCTTCTCCCAAGGCCGGAGGTGGAAGAGGAAGGAACATCAGGACCGGGAACAGGAACAACGGGAAGTGTCGGGGTCTGCCCAACAACCTCGGGGTGAGAAAGTCGGGCGAAAACAGAAACCCGACCAGTGGAAGGCGAAGGCACCTCGGTCTGGGCACCCCTCTTCCTAGTAGGAGTGGGAGGGGGAACCCGAACACGAGGTACTTCCGCTGGAACAACGGGAGCAACAGTAGTAGCAGGCTGCCGGCGCTGAGGGGCCGGAGCAACCTGTGCTGCAGGAGCGGCAGGCACTGGACGCCGGACCGCTGGACGAACGGGGGGAACTACAGCAGGCTGCCGGCGCTGAGGGGCCGGGGCAACCTGTGCAGCAGGAGCGACAGGCACTGGACGCCTGACCGCTGGAACAGCAAGTGGCCTAGGCACTGGTCGCCTAGCCACAGGGCGCACTGGCTGCGCAGGAACAGGAACAGGACGTGGTGCTCGGACTGGGCGCCGAGCAGCAGGACGTCCAAACGGGCGCATGGCTGCGCGTCCTCTCCTCTGAGGAGGAGAGAATGCAGCAGCCTCCGCCGGGGTCGGCCCGCCAAGAGTGACGAAAGCCGAGTCAGTGAAGGAACCAAAAGTGATTCCTCCCACTGGCGGACTAGCGAGCAGGGACTCAGGGAGAGTCACCCGCGCGTCCGAACCAAAGGCAAAAGTAACGGAAGGTACGAAGGAAGCCATGGCACTGCTGCCAAGAAAAGAAAGTGAAAATGTCAGTAAGAATGTAAATTAAGAAAGAATGGACGAGTAAGAATTTGATAGGATAGATAGAAATAGATAAAGGACGGAATAGCCTGTTAGGCTGGAAAGAAGTAGAGTAGGGAAGGAAACCCTAGCTAAGGGAAAGGAACCCTAACTAAGGGAAGACCCTAACTAAGAGTGGGACGAACCTAATCTAAGGAGTACCAATCCCGGAGTACACACAAGAAAAGATAATATATAATCCAAAGATGGAGAGAGAAACTGGTCCCACCGTGGTCGCCAGAAACCTGTGGACCTCCGAAGGAGCACCGCTCGTGGGGTAAGAACGCAGAGGGTACGGCCGCACTATCCCGTGGGACAAAACGATCGTAGGCCTCTACACTCGACACGAATGGGTCGATGGAAGGGCAGATTGGATCATGCATACGACTAACCATTGGGGATAGATGCTGTCGCCAGCACACCCCGATGGATAGTAATATACACGACCTAGTCACGGGTTTCCCCCACCCGATACAAGAGATCGAGTGGGGTAAAGTAGATTGCGGGGCCAAGTTTCCCACGGGCGCAAGCCCCCGTGGTTAATTACATCCCGGGCCGGAGCCCGAGAAAAGGGGGGGGGGGGGGGGGGGGGGGGGGGGGGGGGGGGGGGGGGGGGGGGGGGGCGGGGGGGAGGGGGCTAACCTATGGGGGGGGGGGGGGGGGGGAGACAACTCCCCCTGTATGGGGCAAACAATTCTGGGGGGGGGGGGGGGGGGGGGGTGGGGGGGGGGGATGAAAATGCGGGGTGCCAAGGGCTCTTAATTTTGGGGGGGTTAGTTAAAGTTTTCTAGCAATTAAAACAGGTTTGGGGGGGGTCTAAAAAGGATATGTTTTTATTTAAAATTAAAATATTGCAATGAAATCCACGAAAATTAGGGTTCATTTTAAATATTTCAGTTTGTGTGATGGGTTAGATTAAGGGTAGGTTAAAGGGGTTTGTTGGGGGGATATTTGGGTTTAAGTGAATTAGGGGGGCCAAGGGGGTTGATGGAAACTTAGGATAATGGGTTCCTCATTAGCCAATTTTAGGAACTAGGAACTAGACTAAAGGTCCAAAAAGTCACTATGGGAAAAAAGCTAAACCTGGGATTCCTAACACCTTAAGAAAATACTAGACCTTAATATGAGTAGTTAGACAGGTAGTAGGCTGAAATTGGGAGTTTTTCTATGCAAAGTTATGAATTTTCTAAGTTTCGGGCCCTATCCTAGACTAGACTAGGGTTGACCAAAAAGTTGACTTTCTAACCTAGGCCAATTTCTGGAAACCTAAAATTTTTAATAAATACTAGCCCCTAATTGGAGTCTAATGCAGGTGAGTTTACCTAATTTGGAGTTTTCGACAATTAGTTATGGATTTCTAAAGGTCGGGGGTATTTTATGGGAATTTTCCAAATTTCCTACTAAATAGCCTTTTTTATTGTTTTGCTCCAAATCAGCTCCAAACTGATTGGAATCACTCTCAAAGTTCATGAATGACCAAAAAAAGTGTTCCCAAGTGTTTGGAGAAGATTTGAGATTTTTAATAATTTTTAGTGAATTATTAGGGGGCAAAAAGGTAATTTCCACCTATGGTCAAATTAGGGGTCAACCTGAGGTCAAACTAGGGAGCCTTATTTATCTAAGGTCAGGGATCAGATTCTGGTCAGCTTGAGGTATCATGGGTAATTTTCTGACCTAATGTGTATTTATTGTATTTTCCGGAAGGTCTCGGGGCCTTAATTAACGAGTTGATTAGGGTTAGTTAGCTAAGGGCTCTAAAAGCTCCTAAAAATTCCTAGAAAATTATGAGAGGTTTATGATGTCACTAGGTTTAAGTGTTGTAGTTTTCATGTCGTTCTGGGGTCTATCCTAGCTCCTAGAAGACTTCTAAGTTTGCTAGACAAGTCCTTAATTTTTGTCCTTAGGGTGTCACTACGTTGTAGGAGTTTAACGTGATGTTTAGTCTAACCCTTCAGGTAATAAATGCATGGGAGTACAAAAATGAAATAAACACACCATGTCCTTAGATCTAGGAGAGCCTAGGCTAAGTGCTCGTGGTGCAGTCCTATACATGCATTCTACGAAAATAAAAAAAAAGACAGACACCTAAAGAAAGGATTAGTGAATGGTTGGGACTCAACCATTCACTAACCCGCTCCCCCATGATTGCTCTTCACACATAGGATCTATGTCTAAAATTTCACGAAGTAGCGAGTCTCCCAAAATTAGGATTTATGTATAAGTAGTTTTAAAATAGTTTTAAAATACTTATAAATATAAGTATACCTTTTTAGAAAATAAAGTAATTAAAAAGTAGGTCAATTCATAATACATATATATAGGGAGACCCACTGAACACTCTCACCAGTCTCAAAACGGTTTAAAAATAATTTGTACCCTGAAAATAATTATCATAATTAATATTTAATATCAAAGATACCCGAATAATCGAATCCAAATAGTGATTGGTCAAAACAGCCAAAATCAAGGGCTGGAAATGGCTTCAAAACATAAAGCTCGCTTTTCTGAAAAGAACGAAGGTTCACACATCAAAATCCGACTTAAAACGGCGAAGATACGAATTTCCGAAGTTTAAATATAATAAAATAATATTTTTAAAATAGTGTAGTTTTTGCTGTTTTTTGAAATAACAGGAGATACAGACAAAATTTTCATCTGGAAATAGTTTTAAAATATACATAATTCAGAGTACATGCAAAACAAGGTGCTGTGCGTTAACAGCGGACTCAAAACGACAAAGTTATGTAATTTCGAAGTTCAAATACGATAATTAAATATTTTTATTTTTACTGTTTTGAAAATAATTGCACACAGACCCAAAATTCTCAAATAAAACCAAATCCAGAATATGCAGAATCCAAAATACACTCAAAACGAGGTGTTGTGCGTCGACAGCGGATTTAAAACAAGAAAGATACGATTTTTGTAAGTTCAAAGTAATAAAAGGGATTTTTAAAATAATTTTGAAATGATATTACTTAAAATAAATATAAAGAATACATATATTGTTACAAAAATTAATTTTAAAATATACCGAAGATCTCTGAAATTCAACATCACATGTCAAAAATGATAATAATAATAATTCTAATATTAATGATAGGCTAGTTTAAACTAATACTAATACTAGAAATAAAATTAGAAGTAAAATAAAAAAAAAATAACAATTTTTTTTTTAAATAATAATAATAATAATAATAGTAATAAAATTAATAAAGATGAATAATAAACTCAACCATTTAAAACACACTACTAATTATAACAAATAACTATAATTAAATAATAATATATAAAAAAAATAATAATTAAAGAAAATATTTAAATAATAATAAAAAAAAAGGGTTTCTTTACTGTTTAATAAATAATTAAAAATATACCTATTATTTTTATAAAAAAAAAATTTTTATGGTGTAGAGGATGAAAATACGATCAATTCGAGGTATTGTGCGTCAAAATCGGAGCAAAAATGAATTTTCTAGGAATTTTTTTGAAGTTTTTCTGGTTTAAAATACATTTTAAAATAATTTAAAGAATATTTAAAACGAATTTTGGCGGCTAGGGCTACGCGGCGCCCCGGGATTGGCTCCGCGGTTCCGGGACGCGTTTTCCAATGATTGCGCCGCCGGCGCAATCATCGCCGCGTGATTAACGGCGGCGGTCAAGTGACGTGGCGTCACTTAAACACGTCGGCAGAAGAATCCCGCCGTCCGATTCTCCGCGGCATGCGATGAACGGCGGAGATCGCGCCGGACGGAAGCACTGACCGCGGGATCGGACCCGCGGTCGAACCAGTGCCGCGGAACGGCTTGATCTCAGCCGTTGAGCGCGAGATCAGCGGCTGAAATCGAACCCTGACGCCCAAAGAGCCGAACCCGAGTCCTAAGGCGTTTTTGGCCTCGTTCTCTCTCGATTCTCAACCAAATCTCATAAAATTTTAAACTTAGGTCCTAAGAATGAACAGAAATCTTGGGGGAATAATTATTCTCCGTAATATTCACTATGCAGAGAACTATTTAACCCTAAGTGATCTAGCTAGGGTTTGAGATTATACCTAAGATACTCGATAGAATCGAGGGATTTCTGGCTTGTTGCACTTGTAGACTGTCCACGCTCCTAGTTATAGAAGAAACCTCGTCTCAAAACGTCCTGGATCGGTCTCGAAACGAAACGGACAGGAAATCTCCTCGGGTCGCCGGAGAGTTCGCCGCCGGCGGCTTTGGGTGGTCGGGTTTGACGTGGGAAAGGGAGAGGAGTCTCTCTAGAGCTCTCACACGAAATCTCAAGTGTTGAGGCGGTCTAGAGAGAGAGCAAGAAGAAAAGTCCAAAAAAAGATCTAAATTTTAATATTTAAAGATCCAAACCCTACCCTCAACGGTTGGGATTAATTCCTGAGATGATTTGGAGGGAATTAGGTCGGTTTAGGCCAAAGAATCCAATTCAAAACGAAGGGGCATTGATTGGGCATTAAATAGGCTCTTAAATCCACTTAATTGGGTGATTAAGGCCTATTTAGAGCCATGGTTGACCAAGTCCACGTTTGACTTGGTCAAACCAGTCAAGGGGGTCCATGGGGATGAGGGATTGAGCCAAGCCAAGGTCCAAGTGCATCCAAACTTGATTTGGGCTCTAAAAGGGCTAAGTGGTCAACCTTAGTTGACTTGGTCAACCGGGTTGACCCCGGGTCCAAGCTCGGGCTCGACAGACTCGACTCGACCCACTGAACCCAGTGGGGAGGGCCATAGGGTCTAGCTTGGTCAATTTGACCAAGTTAACTCTTTGGGCTCGGGTCTGGGTAAAATTGAGGTCAACAATCACAAGTAAGCTGAATACCTGATAATCTAGAAGACTTCCTGCTCAAGGCATCTGCTACCACATTAGCCTTACCAGGCTGATACGGAATAGTCAAATCATAATCTTTGATCAACTCGAGCCACCTTCTTTGTCTCAGATTCAGATCCTTCTGAGTAAAAATATACTTCAGGCTCTTATGATCAGTGAAAATCTCACATCTGACGTCATACAGGTAATGACGCCAAATCTTCAAAGCAAACACAACTGCAGCTAACTCCAGATCATGCATCGGGTAATTCTTCTCATGTGGTTTCAACTGTCTAGAAGCATAAGAAATTACCTGACCATGCTGCATCAGGACACATCCCAGTCCTTTCAGTGAAGCATCACTGAACACCTGAAAACCTTCCATACCTGACGGAAGTGCTAACACTGGAGCTGAAGTCAAACAATCCTTCAATTGCTGAAAACTCGCCTCACACTCCGGTGTCCAAACAAAAGGTACTGACTTCTGAGTCAGTCTCGTCAGAGGCGTCAAAATCTGTGAAAATCCCTTCACAAATTTCCTGTAATATCCAGCCATGCCCAAGAAACTACGTACCTCAAATACCGTAGTCGGTCTTGGCCAATTAGCAACTGCCTGAATCTTCTGGGGATCTACAGAAATGCCTTCTCCGCTAATCACATGCCCCAGAAAAGAAATGCTCTTCAGCCAGAATTCACACTTGGAGAACTTGGCATACAGCTGATGCCGCCTCAAAGTCTCTAACACAATCCTCAAATGTCTGGCATGATCATCCTCAGATGCAGAATATACCAGAATATCGTCAATGAAGACGATCACAAACTGATCCAGATACTCCATGAATACTCGGTTCATCAGATCCATGAAAATAGCAGGCGCGTTGATTACCCCAAAAGGCATAACCAAAAACTCATAGTGCCCGTACCGAGTACTAAAAGCTGTCTTCACCACATCAGCTTCCTTCACCTTCACCTGATAATATCCGGATCGCAAATCAATCTTCGAAAATACTGAAGATCCGGAAAGCTGATCAAACAAGTCGTCAATCCGAGGCAAAGGATACTTGTTCTTGATCGTGACCTTGTTCAAATCTCTGTAATCGATACACATACGGAGTGTACCGTCCTTCTTCTTCACAAACAGAACAGGTGCTCCCCAGGGCGAAACACTAGGGTGCACAAAACCTCTATCAACTAACTCCTGAAGCTGAACTTTCAACTCAGAAAGTTCTTTCGGTGCCATCCTGTACGGAGCTTTCGATATCGGAGCGGTACCAGGAAAAATATCGATAGAGAACTCCACATCTCTATCCGGAGGTAAACCAACCAGCTCCTCAGAAAAAATATCAGCAAACTCCCGTACCACAGGGATCTCAGAAACAGAACCAACCTCTAGGTTCAAATCCCGCACCGAAGCCAAAAACACTGGGCATCCCTTCTTCCACATCCTGTTCACTTCCAATACCGAAATCAGACTGGAGAGAACACCTCGTAATCCCTGAAATACAACTCTTTCTCCAGCCATAAGCAAACTCACTTGCTTCTTCAAACAGTCTATCTGGGCTTCATACTGACTCAACCAATCCATGCCCAGAATTACATCATACGATGAAATCGGCAACCGAATCAAACTTGATTTCCACTTCTTGCCAGCAATCTCGATCTCACACAAACAAAATTGCCGAGCAATCAAAGGATTCCCAGCCGGTAAAATCACAGACAAAGAAACCGGAAGTAAAAGAGAATCCAAACGTAAAGCCTCAAAACAGTGCTCGGACAGAAAAGAATGACTCGCTCCAGAGTCAAACAAAACACGACAGGGCTGATCAGAAATGTAAATCGTACCTGTCACAACATCGGGAGCATCTCGAGCCTCCTGCTGACTCAAGCTGTAAACTCGTGGCTGAACTGGAACAGGAGCTGAAGCAACGGAACTACTCTGCTCCCTCTGAACAGTAGGTGGTCTCCGTGGTGCAGAACTAGAACCACCACCTCTTCCAGCAAATCCCTCAGGGCGAGGAGGAACAGTCCTCGGTCTTCCTGCTGAACCGGCAGGTCTGACAAAGCCCTTAGATCGCTGATCAAATCCCATCTGCGGACACTCTGCAATCCGATGTCCTGACTGACCACATCGGAAGCACAGACCAGCCATCCTATAACATTGGCCGAAGTGTCGCCGTCCACAGTTTTGGCACACAGGTGCCGAACTGACTGATCCCGAACTCGTCGTACTGGTAACAGTACCAGACGATCCTCCGCTCCTTCTAGAATCTCCAGATCCAGAACCGGAAACAAATCTCCTCTTTCCGGAGGTACCACTGCCAGATGCCTCGCCTCCAAACCTCTTCCTACTCGCAGTCCACCGCTGCTGAGTAGCCATCAAGTCGTTCTCTATCAATCGAGCTCGCTCCACAAGCTCGGAGAAATCAGTAATCCGGAATGGTATCAGGGGCTGCCTCAAGGTATCTCGCAATCCCCTCAGAAATCTATAACATCTCTCAGCAGAAGTGCTAACCAGCTGCGGAGCGTACCTGGCTAATGCAGTAAACTCAGCCTCGTACTGCATCACCGTCTTGCTCCCCTGAACAAGCCTCAGAAAGTTCTCCTGCATCTGCTGTCGTGCAGAAGGGGGAACAAACCAATCTCGGAATACCTCAGTGAACTCTTCCCAAGTAATCAAAGAGTTCAGTCTGCCCTGAAATCTGGCTGCCTGCTGGCCGTCCCACCAGTGCTCAGCCTCTCCGTCTAACAGAAAAACTGCTAACGGTACCTTCCTGTCTGACGGACACTGCATCCCGTCAAAGGTCTTCTCCACTCTCCTCAGCCACTCTTCAGCAGCTCTGGGCTCAACAGCGCCCTCAAACCTCGGAGGTTTCAACCTCAAAAACAACTGCAAATGTCTATCCAGGTCATCAGATCTGACAGTAGAAGCTCTACTCTGAGTCTCGCTCATCATCTGAGCAACCAGCGAAGCAAATTGAGAAAGCGTATCAGCACCGACCACTGGGGCTGTTCCCCACTGGTGCTGCCTGATCGGCACTCTGACCATCTGTCATGTCTGGGTCTGGCTGATCCATACAGAAAAATCCAGAAAATCCGGAAAAACTATCACAAAAACAACAAAAATAAAAAGCCAAACAAATCAAAATTACCCCCCAGACAGACTTACTGATCACTTCCTATAGCTCTGTTTCACAAAATTCTCAAATTCCAAAACCATTGCTCTGATACCAAAAAAGCTTGTCACGACCCGACCCGAGACGAGACGGATCCCGCCCGCGCTGGATCGCGACGGAGCTGCACTAACCAGGATCTAGCTTTGGAATTTGGTTCGGAACTGAATCTTCCAAATAATTAATTCACACAGACTAACAAACACAGAGCTACTATGTATCATCAAATGCAGCAGAACAAAACATCTATCCGATTTCATTTCCTCAAAACAATCATCTACAGAACAGTACATGGCTTTCGACAGAAAGAAAGACAGAACAGAAAAGCCATGACTGTACAAAAACCAAAAGTACAAAAGTACCTATACTGATCAGACTCTGAACTAATCCTGGACTTCCTTGCCTTCCCAGAACCTGAAAACCACCAGAAAGCAAGGGTGAGCTCAACAGCTCAGTAAAGCAACAAACCTTCAATCAAAATCCTCAGAATCTCAAAACCAACACAGCAGACAAATCCGTACAGAATCGAAACAGATTCGGACAGATATCAAATCAACAAAACTGTACGGAAATGGAAGTTGTATCAAATCAGAAACATAACAGATCAGACACATCAGATCAACAGAATCAGAATCGTACAGATCATATCGGAACAGAACAAATCATATCAGAATCATATAGCAGATATCAGATATTTAATTAATAGCTAAATTCCCTGACACTGACTGAATCTCATAGGATCCAGGCCACTTATGCCTCCCTTTGTGCTCACGGCACCAAAACAGATCAGATCAGATGTGCTTATAGCACCAGAATACATATATAGTGCATATAGCACCTAAACAGATTGTTTCCTCGGATCCGGAACAGAATAGATATCAGATTTCATATTGAGCTCATTTCAGAATTCCCAGACACTAACTGAATCTCATAGGATCCAGGCCCCTTATAACTTCCCTTTATATAGCATATACAGATAGCATATCAATTCAGAAGATTTCCGGACAAAACAGAAATTACTCAAAAATCGGGCAGCACAACGGCAGTATACAGAATTTACACAATTTTCCTGAAAATCAAAATTCACCAAATTCGCACAGAATATAGATATCAACATTTTAGAACATTTATTCTACTGCACAGATAATTTTCCAAGTTCACAGAAAAATCCAGTCGACTAAAAACACAGTCGAATCAAAAATACCCGGACAAAAATCTTAAAAAAATAACCAAAATATTCACACTCGGCACTTCAACAAAATACAGAAAGTTACGCGGTAGAAACTAAACCAGTCGGAAATTACGGACGAAAATCGCGAACAAAACTTAATTCCGGACAGATAATACCGCCAAACTCGACGGTTCTGAAAATTGAGAAAGTCGGATTGTGCCTTACCTTTCGTACAGCAATTTCCTCAACAGTCTCTTCGGACGAAAACAGCTCGGCGTCGCCCGAAAATCCACTTTTCCACTTTTTCCTTCGTTTTTCTCTCTCCTCAACTTTTTCTCTCTCTTCAAAATATCTCATTTCTATATATATCCAGACTGATCGTCCTGGACGATCGAGCTTCGTACCGGACGATCCATGAAGAGAATTATTTCGTCTAGACGAAAATTGAATATCGTCCCCGTAGAAGGGTTCTCTGACTTATTTTCGTCCAGACGATCCTGATTTCGTCCAGACGAACCATACAGCCAAACATGATTTTCTCTGCACAACCTGTACCGATCGTCCCGGACGATCCGACTTCGTCCGGACGAACCTGGAGCAAAAACTGATATTACATAACGTTACCCAAATCTCATGTGCGGTAGAAAGTGAGATAATATACGGAAGAACCGATGCGGAAATAGTAGACAATAAGGCGGAAACAAGATTTTGATCAACCTGTTTCCAGAGACGAAGATCATCTGAGTTTGAATCAGCGGAAGAAATGGTCGGAGCGGTGATGCTTCCCGTCAAAAAACCTTCAAATCCGTTTGCAGAAAAGAGCTTGAATACTTGAAGACGCCAAATGGGATAGTTCTCATTTGTAAGAGAAGTAGAAACAATGTGCTTCAAATTACTCATAAGAAATTTTAAGGAAGAAGGCACGGTAAACTCAGTCATCGCTGCGGACAAGGACGACGAAGTCGCTGCGGCAGACGCTGAGGCGGAAGATCCTTGTGAAGCCATTAACGGCGAATACCTACAGCTCTGATACCATGTTGAGCTTCACTTCAATGTCCTGCAAGGAGAAAGCAAGCAAAGCAAAAACTAGAGGAAGGAAAACTATTCTGAGGAGAACAATGGCTCCTGTGCTTGTTCCATTTCAGCCGAATCAAAGGCTAATATAAAATGCCTAATACAACCTGATTATAACGGCTAAAGCCTGTGTTAGCCGCAGTGGACAGAGAATATCAGGAAGTGGAGTATATGCTGACATTGACAAATAATGGAACAAGATAAGTAAGATGTGCTGAGAGTATACTCTAACAAGTTTGTCCATTTGTCTGTGGATGATATGTCAAGCTGAGTTTTTATTTCAGTTTGCAATCGGCTCCATAAGTCTCTCCAAAAATGATTAATGAACTTTACATCTCGGTCTGAAGTTATACTACAAGGCAACCCGTGTAAACGAATGATATCTTTGAAGAAAAAGCGGGCCACATTAATTGCATGAGTTGTCTTCATGACAATCAAATCAGAACAGAATAATCAACTACTATATGTGAGACTATTTTATATATGAAAAGTATTAATGCACATCTCATATAATTACAGAGATAATTAGCATTTTATAATGAAAATATTTTATTAGGATGTTTTTTTTATTATTTATATATTTATTTTTTAATTAATTTTTTTCAAATATTCTTGCCTCTACACCCTTGTTTACAAATAAAAGGTTAGATTGAAATTCTAGAAACAACCTATCACCTTGAAATTCCTACTTTATGATAACAAAATATTATAGAGTTCTCTCTCTATCTCTTGCTAGTTCTCTCTCTTCCCATAAATTTAAATTCAATAAGAATATCTTAATACAAATTATATTATGATGAGTTCAAAATTATTGATTTGCTTTGAAAGATATTCAGCTTTTCTTGTCACTATCAACATATTGTGAAGGAAATTCAAACCCTATAAGAAAATATGGGTAGCGGGCATATATATCAGCAAAAGTTGACTATTAATCTAGCCTGATAAACATGGCCTCAACCTGATCCACTTGTGTATTAATTATTTTAAATAAAATCTGTCTTCTTCATCAAGTTGACCCGCTCCGCAAGGGCGCCCTAAGTCAGCGGCCCATAAGCCTAAGCAGGGACTTCAAAACTAATTGTACCGACTGAAGAGGAGCTGATAGGAGCCGCTACTGGCGCCGTCGGAGGAGCCGTGGTATGTGTTACTTATTCCTACACTGAAGATGGTGGCGCAAACTCCTCAATCTGCTCTCCGTTGAGGCTTTAGTTGGCTTGGTCGCTGACTAAACCTGTACAGAAAATGGCGCATGCTGCTCTACAGTGCTTAATTACAAGCATGGTAGTCGCTCCTGTGGTAATTAAAGTGTGAAGGATCAGGAAGAGGAGGAGCTCTTTCTTCCTCTAAGAAGGTTAAATGACAGGAGAAGGACTATCAGCTTGGCAAGTTTGGAGGGGGGTGAACTGTGAAGGCCGGGTATATGACGAAAAATTATTCGTCTGGAGATCAATCAAAATGAACCACATCATCTCTTTGTTCGGTACCGCTTTGTACTGTTGACGTGGCTACACCTGATTCGTCTCTGGACGTAGAGCTGTTTTCGGTATCTGCACAGAATAATTTCTCGTATATGACACGGAAAAATTTGAATCTTTTTTTTTTGGGACATTTTGACCAATTAAGTCAGACTCATACACACATTGCATACACGAGACTCAAACTCAAGACCTTTTAATTGATAGCCTAAGCTTCCAACCAACAAATCAAAATGAGCTGTGTATAAATTTGAATCTAACACAATATTTTGTTATGATATAACTTAAAGATGGTTTCTAAAACTGTTGAGAAAAGTTCAAAAATATCGGTTAAATTGGCTAAGCATTCTCGTATTTTCTTTTTAACAAAATCACCTCCGGTCCATATATCTTAACAAAGAACATATTTTTTCGGTCCAAGCATTGAAGGCGTATTATAACTAGAATTTCAAAGGCAATATATTGGATGTAAAGAGAAAGAAACCTAACAGGAAGGTCGTTGAACTAAACAGCCTGAACCCATTATTTAAATTAAGTAGAACTTTTCATCTTGAAAATTTCTATTATGCAAGCTAGCTTACTTGGGAGTTGGTTATATTAATTTCTTTAATGTAATTTTGAAGTCACCAATATATATACTTTATAATGAAAAATAAAAAAAATAAATAACGCTCCATACACCAAATATTCTTTTCCATACCTTATATCATTAGGACCTTTATATGTTAGGTATAGCATTTAAAATTTGTATTTCAACTTAGGGTTATTGGGATATGAAAAGAGATTGTCTAAAATAGAGGAGTTTGTGGAATAATAATAAAATAGATAAATTTATAAATGTTATAAGTGAACCGATTTATGACTCACTAATTATTAGTATTGGTAATTGAGTCATGAATTTTAGATTAAGATGTATTGTTTCGTTTGACTCTTCATAAAGAGTTTGTCTTATTTTGATGAGTTTTAGGCTTCATTTGGGGCAACTTTTTTCCTGCTTCTTAAATGAGCTTTCTAGTAAAAAAATTTAATTTTTGTACTAAAAAGCTACTTTAAGAAGCAGAAAAAAAAACAGTTCCAAACAAAGCCTTAGGCGGCTATTGCTCTTTGGATAGTATTTGGTGATCGCGACATGTCTTGATGCTAGATTGTGTGCAAGTTACATAGGTTGTGTAAGGACAATAAGCTAAGCATGCATGAGAGAAATGAAGAAAAATAATGTATAAATAGAATATCAAAAGAACATGGAGGAGTTTAGGTGGTCCATTAAACCCTTTTATATCCACAATTAAAAATAAATAGCCCCTAATCTAAAGAGAAATATCTAAAATTATTTTTTCTCTGATGTTCTTTCTCTAAAGTCAAACATGATCTACATTTTTAAAGTAATTATTAAAAACGACAATTGTAGATGACGACTCCAAATTTCCAACTAACAGGATATTTTGTGAAGGCACATCAGCTTCATATGGAAAAATGAGGCTGAAATTAGGTGGCAGTAGCTCAGTGTTCATGGCGGACTAATCAATGCGAACGGCCACCAATATGAGCATTATTAATTTCATAACAAAACAATGACTCCACATAAAATATTATGTTCGATGATTTGACAAATGAAAATATATGATATTCTGATTGTTCTTGAGTAATCAAGAGAATGATGGGTAGAAAAGTAAATTTTTTTGTTAAATGATAGTAATAAAATTAAACCAATCTTGTAAGAAAATAAAAGAAAATTAAGATAAGAATGTCCTAATTAAGTTTTAATTATTCTCATTAGATTTTTTATTTATTTAAAGAACATAGGCGAATAGAGACACCCCTCCCCCCTCCCTCAAATAAACTACAAAATAGAATTGGAGATCAATATATGAATTGTTGCGTCCTGGAATATTCGCGGCGGTAGAGAAATATATAGTTTAACGTCTTAGCGTTGTACGAAGATCCAGCACACAATCAGATAAGTGAGAGGGTGTAGCGTTCATAAGAGACACCAAAGTTTTTACGTGGAAAACCCCTTAAAAGGGGGGAAAAACCACGGGGCCTAGCCCAGTTTGAATGAATCCACTAGTATTTGTAGTCGGTTACAAATGAGGCCCTTCCTTAGGAGAAGGCCTTGGATTGATGTAGCAAATATACATCATATAGATTGCATTACATGGTAAAAGTTACATATACAGGTTTGTTTGGCCTGAAGGACCGTGGTCGGCAGGAGACCGGAGTTAGAAAGACCGTTGTCTAGTGATGGAGGTCGGACGGACCGTAGTAGGCGACAGTGGTCAGAAGGACCGTAGGCGGTAGGAGATAAGGAGTCAGGTGTTAGTCCCAGTGTCACTTGGAAGATCGGATGTTGATGGTCTGGCCTTGAGTAGGACGTCGGGTCTTAAGCAGGACGTCAGGTCTTCAGCAGGACGTCGGGTCTTCAGCAGGACGTCGGGACTTAACGTCGGGCCTTGAACAAGACGTCGGGTCTTTGTCAGGAAGTAGGGACTGAGTGTCAGGCCTTGAATAAGACGTCGGGTCTTTGGCAGGACGTAGGGACTGAGTGTCGGGCCTTGAACAAGACGTCGGGTCTTTGGCAGGACGCCGGGGATGAACGTCGGGCCTTAAGGTGGTGGTCCGGCGAGGTTTTGTGGTGGTCCGGCGAGGTTCCTGTGGTGGTCCGGCGGTGGTCCGACGAGATTCCTGCGGTGGTTCGGCAGTGGTCCGGCGAGGTTCTGCGGTGGTCCGGCGGTGGTCCGGCGGCTGTCGAGGAGGAACTCCTCCTTCCTTCTCTTCTCTTCTTCTCTCTCTTGCTTCGATCCTCTCTTGTGAAGAATGAGGGCTCTATTTATAGATTTTTCTGGAGTGGCATGGTCCGTAAATAGGTGTGAGATCAAGGGCGAATAGGGAGTGGTCAAATGGACGGCCGATATTGAATCCTACGATCGTGCACCGTTCGTTGGACATTTGGAGGCTTTAATGATGTCGGAATTTAGTGATCTTGGGCTCGTTGGATTCGTCTCGTCGAGCCGTTCGATTCGAGTATAAGCTCGTCAAAATCGGAGACCGTTTGGTAACTCAAATTGCGGTTTGAACCTTCCAACAGCGCTTTGAACTCTTGATTCGGACTTATTTGGGCTCGGATTGGGTCGATCTTGGTGTTGTTGGGTTCGTATTTCCGAGACGCTCAGTTTGACTGTAAGATCGTTGAAATCGGAGTTCGGATGCTCTCGGATTTAATTTTTGAAGTCTCCAACTAGTTTTTGCCTCGAGATTCGTGCCTGATCAAGCTAATTTTGTGATGATGTATCAGTTGCCCCCCTATTTTCGGACGCCGAAGCTCCACGGGTCCGAAAATATAAGTGTCGACAATTTGCATAGGCCGAAATGCCAAAAAATGCGTTCCGAAGATTAATGGCTTTCTCGAACTTGATCATAGAGGCCTCGTTGAGCTCCGAAAGTGTCGAAATTGAGTCCGGAACGTCGAAAAACGTGTTCGGAGACCCCAAAAACATCGAAATCGGAGTTTTCGGGACGAAAATTGGGCCCAAAATGGGCTAGGCGGCCTGACCGGCCGGACCGGATCCGGCCGGCCAGCCGCGCGCTGCCCGCCGGCGGCACCGCCGACCCGCGCTGGAACGCGCGCGGCGGCCCGCCTGGGCCGCCCGACCGCCTGGGCCCCGCGCTCGCGGGCCCGCGCTGCGGCTTGCGCGGCGGCCCGCCCGGCCGCCTGGGCCGCGCCTTGCGGCCCGCGCTGCAGCCCGCGCGGCGGCCCGCCTAGGCCGCCCGGGCCGCGCCTGCGGCCCGCGCTGCAGCCCGCGCGGTGGGCTGCTGGGCCGGCTTCTGGCCCGCGCGGCGGCCCGCCTGGGCCGCCTAGGCCCGCCTAGGGCCCGCGTGGCAGCCCGCTGGCTG
The DNA here is from genome assembly GCA_019514585.1 of Dendrobium officinale. Taxonomy (NCBI): domain Eukaryota; kingdom Viridiplantae; phylum Streptophyta; class Magnoliopsida; order Asparagales; family Orchidaceae; genus Dendrobium; species Dendrobium officinale. The sequence goes on from CM033682.1 coordinate 83,481,367, forward strand.
CTCCTCCACCGCCTCATTTGAATGAATGGACGGGTCTGTTCAGCCCACCGACCTAGTGGGCCCCACTAGTGCAGAAAATTGAATTTTTTAAGCTTTTTTTAGGCCTTTTTTGGCCGTAAAAAATGCATAAAAAATCCGAAAAAATCCCAAAAAATTCCGAAAAAAATTCAGAAAAATTTAGAAAAATTTTGGGAAATTAAAAATTCTAGAAACTTCCACTCTTTCTCTCCCAAAAAGCTATAAATAGGGCCTTAGATCTTTAAGAAAGTTCATTCCTTTTCTCTTTTTTCTTCTCCTCCTTTTTTTTCTTCTCTCTTCTTCTCCTCCTTTCTTCTCATCTCCCTCTGTCCTTTCTATTGAGGCCTTCCCTCAGTTTTCTGAGGCCCCTCTCTTGGCAAGGAAGTTCGGAGATTCTCTTCTTTCCTCATCTCCCTCTGTCCTTTCTATTGAGGCCTTCCCTCAGTTTTCTGAGGCCCCTCTCTTGGCAAGGAAGTTTGGAGATTCTCTTCTTTCCTCATCTCCCTCTGTCCTTTCTATTGAGGCCTTCCCTCAGTTTTCTGAGGCCCCTCTCTTGGCAAGGAAGTTCGGAGATTCTCTCCTTTCTTCATCTCCCTCTGTCCTTTTTATTGAGGCCTTCCCTCAGTTTTCTGAGGCCCCTCTCTTGGCAAGGAAGTTCGGAGATTCTCTTCTTTCCTCATCTCCCTCTGTCCTTTCTATTGAGGCCTTCCCTCAGTTTTCTGAGCCCTTCCCTCCAGTTTTCCCCCTCTCTTGGCAAGGAAGTTCGGAGATTCCCCATTCTTCTCTTTCTCCCTCTTTTCTTCGAGAGATCTTGTGGAGTTCTGATGTTTGGTGATTTGCGATGGAGGTCGGATAAACCGTTGTAAGGAGGGAGTTTGAAATGACGGGCATACTTCCAGCATCGGGGAGAAGTATGATGACAGGCAGGAATTCAACGTCGGGTAGTCATACAGTGTCGGGCAGAAGACCGATGAAAGTCTATTAACTGGTAGAAGCCTGGCATCTGGTAGAAGTACGAAGTCGGGTAGAGGTGCAGTGCCAGGTACAAGACCGATGAAAGTCCATCGACGGGTAAAAGTCTGACGACGGTTAGTAGTCTGAAGGCAAGTAGAAGTTCGACGCAAGGAAAAGTCCGACGTCGTGTAGAAGTACGGCCTCGGGCAGAAGACCGATGAAAGTTCGTCGACGGGCATAAGTCCGACGACGAGTAGAAGTCGGCTGACGAGCAGAAGTTCGACGATAAGGAGAAGTCCAACGTCGAGTAGAAGTACGGCCTCGGGCAGAAGACCGTTGAAAGTTCGTCGAAGGGCATAAGTCCGACGACGAGTAGAAGTCTGCTGACGAGCAGAAGTTCGACGATAAGGAGAAGTCCGACGTCGAGTAGAAGTACGGCCTCGGGCAGAAGACCGTTGAAAGTTCGTCGAAGGGCATAAGTCCGACGACGAGTAGAAGTCCGCCGAAAGTCCTGCAAGACAAAAGTTCAGCGACAGGAGAAAATTCAAAATTGGGTAGAATTTTAATATTGTGGAGAAGTAAGATAGAAGTCCATTGACGACATTCTGACGATGTTAACCAAGGATGTATAATCTATCCGAGGTTGTTTGTCAGAGCCTTTACTCGATGATGTTAACCGATATTGGATCCGGCAATGATGTAGGACCTGTCCGAGGTTGTATGTCGGAGACTTTGCTCGACGACGTTAACCTGTGTGGAAGAGGTCGGGAGAATCCACCAAGGATGTGAGACCTTTCCGAGGTTGTATGTCGGAGCCTTTGCTCGACGACGTTAACCTGTGTGGAAGAGGTCAGGAGTATCCACCAAGGATGTAGGACCTTTCCGATGTTGTATGCCGGAGCCCTGCTCGACGACGTTAACCTGTGTGGAAGAGGTCGGGAGAATCCACCAAGGATGTGAGACCTTTCCGAGGTTGTATGCCGGAGCCCTGCTCGACGACGTTAACCTGTGTGGAAGAGGTCGGGAGAATCCACCAAGGATGCAGGACCTTTCCGAGGTTGTATGTCGGAGCCATGCTCGACGACGTTAACCTGTGTGGAAGAGGCCGGGAGAATCCACCAAGGATGTAGGACCTTTCCGAGGTTGTATGTCGGAGCCTTTGCTCGACGACGTTAACCTGTGTGGAAGAGGCCGGGAGAATCCACCAAGGATGTAGGACCTTTCCGAGGTTGTATGTTGGAGCCTTTGCTCGACGACGTTAACCTGTGTGGAAGAGGCCGGGAGAATCCACCAAGGATGTAGGACCTTTCCGAGGTTGTATGCCGGAGTCTTTGCTCGACGACGTTAACCTGTGTGGAATAGGTCGAGAGAATCCACCAAGGATGTAAGACCTTTCCTAGGTTGTATGTCGGAGCCCTTTGCTCGACGACGTTAACCTGTGTGGAAGAGGTCAAATCGAATCCCCCTGGGATTGATTTTGCTTTGATTAGGAGGGGCGAACGCCGCGTATATCCCGAATCAAAGGTGAAGAATAGTCTACCTTTAGACCGTTACTACCATTTTGAGATCGAGATCAAGACCTTGCCCAAGGAGTATGAGTCCTGTAGGGGACTGTATGAAACTTATAAGTGATAGAAAGTATCCTTGCATTTGCTTGGATTTTTCTGAAATATCATCTTGATGTTGGAAGTATTGGAGGGTCTTTTTGACAATAGTCGGAGTCAAGGTTGCCCCCCCGGTCCGCATTTGATGCAACAATGACTGATGTCAGGAAGTTGATAAGAGCGATCTTTTGAGATTGGAGCAAAAGTTGCCCCCCAGTCGGGAATCACTTTCCCACAGACGGCGCCAAACTGTTGCGTCCTGGAATATTCGCGGCGGTAGAAGAAATATATAGTTTAACGTCTTAGCGTTGTACGAAGATCCAGCACACAATCAGATAAGTGAGAGGGTGTAGCGTTCATAAGAGACACCAAAGTTTTTACGTGGAAAACCCCTTAAAAGGGGGGAAAAACCACGGGGCCTAGCCCAGTTTGAATGAATCCACTAGTATTTGTAGTCGGTTACAAATGAGGCCCTTCCTTAGGAGAAGGCCTTGGATTGATGTAGCAAATATACATCATATAGATTGCATTACATGGTAAAAGTTACATATACAGGTTTGTTTGGCCTGAAGGACCGTGGTCGGCAGGAGACCGGAGTTAGAAAGACCGTTGTCTAGTGATGGAGGTCGGACGGACCGTAGTAGGCGACAGTGGTCAGAAGGACCGTAGGCGGTAGGAGATAAGGAGTCAGGTGTTAGTCCCAGTGTCACTTGGAAGATCGGATGTTGATGGTCTGGCCTTGAGTAGGACGTCGGGTCTTAAGCAGGACGTCAGGTCTTCAGCAGGACGTCGGGTCTTCAGCAGGACGTCGGGACTTAACGTCGGGCCTTGAACAAGACGTCGGGTCTTTGTCAGGAAGTAGGGACTGAGTGTCAGGCCTTGAATAAGACGTCGGGTCTTTGGCAGGACGTAGGGACTGAGTGTCGGGCCTTGAACAAGACGTCGGGGTCTTTGGCAGGACGCCGGGGATGAACGTCGGGCCTTAAGGTGGTGGTCCGGCGAGGTTTTTGTGGTGGTCCGGCGAGGTTCCTGTGGTGGTCCGGCGGTGGTCCGACGAGATTCCTGCGGTGGTTCGGCAGTGGTCCGGCGAGGTTCTGCGGTGGTCCGTGGCGGTGGTCCGGCGGCTGTCGAGGAGGAACTCCTTCCTTCTCTTCTCTTCTTCTCTCTCTTGCTTCGATCCTCTCTTGTGAAGAATGAGGGCTCTATTTATAGATTTTCTGGAGTGGCATGGTCCGTAAATAGGTGTGAGATCAAGGGCGAATAGGGAGTGGTCAAATGGACGGCCGATATTGAATCCTACGATCGTGCACCGTTCGTTGGACATTTGGAGGCTTTAATGATGTCGGAATTTAGTGATCTTGGGCTCGTTGGATTCGTCTCGTCGAGCCGTTCGATTCGAGTATAAGCTCGTCAAAATCGGAGACCGTTTGGTAACTCAAATTGCGGTTTGAACCTTCCAACAGCGCTTTGAACTCTTGATTCGGACTTATTTGGGCTCGGATTGGGTCGATCTTGGTGTTGTTGGGTTCGTATTTCCGAGACGCTCAGTTTGACTGTAAGATCGTTGAAATCGGAGTTCGGATGCTCTCGGATTTAATTTTTGAAGTCTCCAACTAGTTTTTGCCTCGAGATTCGTGCCTGATCAAGCTAATTTTGTGATGATGTATCATGAATGATATATTTTGATTGCTTATATTGAAAATAAAAAAATTATATTATATTCATGATGAAATAATCATTCAACCTTTTCAAAATATAAAGAGTTGATATTATAAATTATTGGCTTTTTTTATCTTCACTTTAATATTTATTTATTTTTAAATAATAAATTAAAAAAATAGAGCCGCATGAAAAAAATTGAGGTAATATTTGAAAAAATTAACTTGAACCTCCCTCACTAGAAAAAATTTCTAACTCTTTCACTCTTAGAGTCTTAGAGATATATATTATTTGTTCAAAATAAATTTAATAGATATCAATATCAAATAGGGTTTATAACTGTCAAAATAAATAATATTCCATTGCAAAAGTTAACGTCTTGCAAACTTTAATAATCTTTTTTTGAAATATATTGGCGTATGCTAAACTGCCCATCTAGGCCGCCAGAAAACTGCTCGTAAGTATAGTTAGTCATGTGGCATGTGGCGATGTGTATGAAGCGTCTGCTAGGGTTTTGCCCCCTGCGGGCTTAGCCCGCCGCCTTCATCTTCTTCCGCCCCTTTCCGTCGAGGGGTTTAGCTATGGCGAAAAAGCTTTTGGATCCTGGATTCCTCGCTGGTAAGCATCCTAAATCGTTTAGGGATGCTTTGTCTGGTGATTCCATCATCTCTTTTCCGGATTTCCGCATATCTTCGAACCGAGGTATGCCATCCTTATGGTTCTCGGAAGAGGAATTTCTTCACCTTGCTAAACCGTTTGAATTTGCTTTGGTTGGGAGATTTCCTCTCAAACGCCCCACTTTAGATTCTATTCGTAAATTTTTTTTCGGTTTGAAATTATCAGGAGAATTTTCGGTCACTCTCTTAGATCAAACTAATGTTTTGATTAAGCTTCATAATGATTTGGATTATGCTAGGGTCTTTGCTCATAGATCTTACTTGGTTTTTGGGTGTTTCATGAAAGTTATTAAATGGTCCCCTGTTCTTGATCTTGCTGAGGAATCACCGGTTGTACCTGTTTGGTTGTCTTTTCCTGGTTTACGCCCTCACCTTTTCTCTTCTCGCATTTTGTTCGGTTTGGGTTCCATTTTCGGTAAACCGATACATTCTGATAATGCAACTGCAGTTGGTTCTAGACCTTCTGTAGCTCGTATTTTGGTCGAATTAGATGTTACCAAAACCTATCCAGATTCTGTTTGGTTAGGGCCGGATAAATTGGGGTATGTTCAGAAGGTTGTCTTTGAATGCATGCCTGTTTTTTGTTCTGCATGTAAAACTTTAGGCCATAATAAAATGGAATGCTCTAACCGGAAATCTAAAATTCCCTCGTCGGAGCCTATAGCTGCAAAATCTCTCAAAGAACCTATTTCTTCTGTTGATCCGTTTATTTCTCGTGATTGTGATGAACTGGGTAATGCGGAAGATGCTTCTTTAGCTAAAGATGCTATTGATTGTGAAATTCCTATTAGTAGTAATATGGATGATGTTGAGCAAGTTGTTTTGCCAATTATTGTTGGTCGGATTGATCCTATCGACCAAGCTGGTGTTTCTATTAATGCTGGTGGAATTAATGAGACTGAGGTGGTTGTTGGGCTGGATGTTGACACTGTTATTGGTGGTGTTGGTGGGATGGAGAATGAAGTTAGTTGTGCTTTGTCTCCTTATGCTCCTCCTTTTGTTCCTCCTGTCTTATTTTCTAATTGTGCTGAGGTTGTTAATGTGGCTGCTTCGGTGGGGGTGTCTCATGATGTTATTTCTCCGGAACTTAATTTAGCTGTTGACCCTAAATGTAATGAGGGTATTAATTCTTTAGTTGATGTTCCGATTAATGTTGTTGATTCGCATTTTGCTGGAAATTTTTTGGGTGATGTTTCGGGATCAAATGTGCGGAACAATTTGAATTGGTTGGAGTCGTCGGAGGGGGAATTGGGTTCTGATTCTGATGATGATTTCATACCTTCGCCGGAATTCTGTGGTGGTTCAGATCCTGGTTTTGACTTTAATCTTGTTAATGTTAGGCCTGTTTCTGTGGTTGGCTTTCGGGGCAGGGCCCGCGGTCGTGGTCGGGGTCGCCGTCGCCGTTAGTCTTTTGTTTCTGTTTTCTATGATTTTTGACTTTTTGTGGAGGTTGGTTCAGTCAGTTGGTTTTGCGTCGTATTAGGGCAATGATGGGTTGGGGCACATCATTGCATCGTGCTTGTGGCAACCATAGCTGTGGGGTCATTTCGGGTAGCTTCGAGGTGCTATTGGATGGCCCTTGTGACGTGTTGCTGGTGTCTGCCTCAACCGCCCCTGAGCCCGCACCTTATTGTATTTTCCTTTTCTTCCTTTTTTCCTTCTCTATCTCTCTTATTGTACTGTTCTCTTTATTTTTATTAATAGAAGTTTCTGTTAAAAAAAAAAAAAATATTGACGTATGCTAAACCATTAGAAGAGTTTGAGCCTTTTTTTCTCCATCATATAACTTTAAAGAAATATAATTAATTAAAGATCTCCCGAAATAAACTACGATAATAACAAAATTATAGCTCGAAATTTGTTCTCTTTCGTGTACCATTGCTTGACCCATCTCAGCCAATATCTCATACAGATTCCAATTAGTTTTTTTTTTTATTTAAAAACGATTATATAAAATTAAACATAAATATAGGGCTGCAAACAAGGGCAGTTCCACCTGTTTTAGATAATTTGTTCATGTGCATGTATTTTTTAGTCTTTATCATAAAAATTTTTAGGCAATTATTCCCCTCTCCCCCCCCCCCCCCCCCCCCCCCCCCCCCCCCCCCCCCCCCCCCGCCTCCACACACACAAAGTTTTAAAATACTATAATCGGTAGGCAATTGGCCCAACATATATTAAACATATTATGAAAAGCTGTTATTGCTAGGGAACAGTGAATCAAAACAAATTGAAGAGAAATAGTAAAGATAATCCAAAAATATCCTTGCATCTAAAATTTGTTCCCGAGGCGCAGCCCCCAAAAACCCTAGCTACCCCGTGACCTGACCGCGCTGATGAAGTGCCAGGGGGTGCAGCCCCTTTGGACCCCGGCATATTTGGGAAGCGTACAATGATCAAGGATATGAATAAATAGAGGTCGAGAGTCAGCGCCCTTGGAATAAATTTTAGTTGTAATGATATTTATGAAAAAAAAAATCACTACATTTTTACTTACATATTTGCCACACCCCGGGTTCTGCCCCTCCGTGCAAATGTCTTAGGAGGGGATTATTATAAAAATATAATTAATATATTGTGATTAATCATAATTATACAAAATAGCATGAAATGCTTTCCATTAATGATTTTATTCTGGAATCATTATGATTAATTTTAGATTATTCTTAAGTAACAAACATAAAGTACTGTAAAAAATACTGATTTTTAAAATATAAATATTAGGATTATAATTAAGGCTTCATTTGAACTATTTTTTATTATTTTTTAAAATAATTTTTAATATAATTTTTTTAAATGCAATAAAATAATAATGTTCAAAAGTTTTTCCAAACAAAAGCCTAAGACTTTTAATTGAGAAATCATGAAAAACGTAATTACAGCGTTAGAAAATAAGATAAATCAATTTTGTGATGTAAAAATTATTCGAGACAAAGCTATCAAACAAAACTGAGAGAAAAATTACTCCGCAGAAGTCTATAGATTTGGTCAAAGGATTATGTGGAGGTCGCTTTCTTGAATCCCGACAAAATTAAAATAATAATTTGTTGGCGATTGGTTTGAATAGAAAAAAATATTGGAAGGACCTATTTTTATCAGAAATCATAATGAGTTTTCATTAAATGTATTTAAATATAAATTTTAAATTTTTATGTGCTTTATAATATTTATTATTATTATTTTTTAAAAAATTGTTATGAGTAAAATTCCATTAGAATTCATTGAAGGTAAAGAAAAAAAAAACATATTTAGCCATCCAAAAAAAGCTAAAACTCATCCATCCATTATTCCATTAATAATAATAATATTAATAAAAGAAATTAGTTTGCAAGAAAGTTAAGTTCCCTTTGCTTAAGAAAATCTCCTTTAAACAAAATAATCTTTTTTTAATAATGCCAACATTTTTGCTTTTGTTGTAAGGTGTAATACAAAAATAAAAGTTTAATTTACAAATATATTTAATAATAATTGCTATCAGATAAAAATTTGTTTGGCATATTTTTGAATCAACTAATTGACAGGGTACTCATATTTTACAGAAAACTACTCTTCTTTCATATATTCATACTTGAAATCATTCTTAAAACTGCACAAAGACTCAAAACTAACCTTTCAGCATTGAATTTAGGAGAAATTATAATGTGCGGACGCCGGACTCAGCTCTACGCCCGGAGGCAAATCAAGTACAACCACGTCAGTGATATCCAGCCGCGGTACCGAGCAATACCGAGCGAAGGGTGACGTGGTGCATTCTGATTGGTCTCCGGACAGTGCTCGGCATCCTCACAAAATAATTTTTCCGGCTTCAGCTCATCGATAAACCTTTTGGTGTCCATAGTTTTTTTAAATTTCAGTTTCAATTGTGATTTCAGCTGATCTATTATTAAAAAATATTATTAAAATATATTTAACACATGAAATAAATAAGATTATTTAATAAAAAGATATTTACTATATGAAATGAAACAATATGAAAAATATCAACAAGTCTGAAACCAATCTAAATTGAATTGAAACTATTGAAACCCAAAATCATGTTAAAAAAATGCTGTTTTATAAAAAATTTTAATACTTTTATGTAAAAGATAAGAGACAAATTCTTGTACTAAATAAATAACACTCAAGATCACTATTTTTCGTAAGATAAAAATGGGATTTTTAACAGTTTCTTACTGATTGGCATAATGTTTTATTCTTTGTCCGATACTCTCTGGATCAGGAAAAACTATTTTGTGCAGAAATCGGATGATGCGGAGGCTAATCAGAATGTGTAACGTTACCTAGTACACAGCAGTGCCGAGCACCGGTACCAAGCAAAAAAGTGAAGTGGCGCGCTCTGATTGGTATCTGGATGCCGTCTGGGGTCCGCACACAATAATTTCTACTAGATAGATTTGAGATGTAACTTACTCAATCTTATTTGTTAGCCTACTCGGGTTAATCATGATAAATGGCTTGTGAGCCGAACTTTATAAGCTAATAAATTAAGTTTAAGCTAACTATATATATGACTCAAATGTTTAACTCATGAGCATGCATGTTTAAAATATATTAATATGAAATATACTAAAATTGTAATAATATACAAAAGTTGAAGTGCAAAACTGATAAAAAAAAATATTAAAATTATATTTAAGTAATTCCTTTTGTTTTATTTTTAATTTCTCAAACTTTTTATTGTTTTATTTTATTAATTACTTAAATGATAATTATTTTCTACCATTCATATTAAATCAGCTGGATCGTGAATAAATTCAAACTCATAGAACTAAGTTGGAGCTCGAGCTCAAATTCTATTAATTAATTAAGTACAAGCTCAAGTTATGAGTGCCTAGCTCGAGCTCAACTAGACTCGTAGGGGTTTATATATATAACTCGACTCTCAAATATCCAAAACAAAAATTATTGGTTCGAGTCGGCCCGTTTAACAAACGGGTCGATTGGATTTAGGTTTAAGTTTTCGACCCGGTTAAAATTTTGGGTCAGGTTTGGGTTAACCCACAACCTCGAATGGAACCTATTGACCCATCATCGCTCGCATCTCAACCACTCGTCCCGTTTGGCACTCATCACACTCTCGTTTGCTACTCACACTTGCCTGCTCACTGCTCGCCATCATGCTGGCCCGCTCAACCTCGTCCTCGCTCACTCACTCAAGTTCATCTGTCGCACTCAACTGGGTTAGCAGGTCAGGTCGGGTTCGTGTCAAATTCAGGTCTAAATTTTTAACTTATATGGACAAACGTGTCAAGTTTATATTAGATGTGTTAAGAACTGATTAATTTTAGATTTGACCCGAACCCAATCCCAAGAAAAACTTGTTTTGACAGGACTCTTTTACGCCTCAACTCGGGATATTTCTATCATTAGCTTGAAGCTTTTTTATTTTTATTGACTCGATAAATCTAAATATGAATGTACTTGAAAAAATATATAATTACTTCACATAATAGTATAATACCTTAATTTCTTGCTACAATAAATAAGCTGATTTGAAAATGTCTTTCCTGCTGTCACGAAATTGCACCGAAAAAGGCGAAAATACATAAATAATTAATGCTTTTTATCGCATCTTTCATTCACAAATCATAATTATATCAACCCATTAAAAAAAAACAAAAACAGCTATAATTCATTAACAAACAATGCTTATTTAAACGAAAAATGTTCTATCTCCCACCCAAATAATCACATCAACACTATTTTTAAGTAAAAACCTAAGCTGTCGACTCGCAATCTCCTTGAATATTAAAAACATAAGCACATTTATTAAAAAATATATATATTAACTTACTAGGTTTGCGAAGCATTACATCTTGTATTAAAGCTTCCCCTCTGCTGATTTGATCAAATCAAAATACACATTTTTTCCACATCTACACTCATCACAAAACAAAAAAAGCATCTTATTCTTGATCTTTTTCGTGTCAACCATTTAACCTAATCCAGTAGCTATCGAAATCAGAATATTCTAATCAAAATAAATATCAAAATTATTAGATATACTATAAAATTAATAATATACTACATAAATAATAATTAAAATTCACTTCTCTCAAAATAAATTTAAAGACTTTGAGAAATGAATTTTTGTTAAATTTTTTTTTGCTAGAATAATATTTGGATCTCTCCAATTGCTGCTAATTCATATTATGAGATTCAATATACCAAACAAATTTAAAAATCACTTTGATTTTGAAACAACAAATCCTAACCATACTAATTACTAATAAAGAGTTTATGATTAATTTGCTTGCAAAACAAAACCTAATTACACACATGAAGTAACTGAAAAGGCTCCCATGCGCGCAGTTAATTTCAGGCTAAGCGACTCCTAGCTAATCAAGGCGAAAAACCAGTATCAAAGGACTTCCTCCTGACCAAAAGGCAAGTTATCTTGGAAGGATTAGCGTGCGTGTTATCAAGCGTGCAAAGAACAAAATCCGGGCGATGAAGCGCAAGGCTAAGCCTGTCCTGACCAACTTCAATGGCGCTTGCGTCCAGCAACACATGCCACGAGTTGCGGTGTGCTTCGGAGACCCAATGCATCGAGTATCGCGTTCCCTTGACCTCTGCTGGGTAAGCAAATAGTCCCTTCGGGCTATATTTGCTCTTTCTGCGGAAGTATTGGCTAAGTTGAGATCCCTTGATCCTGAGATCAAGCCAGTCCGATGGCGCCGGAATCAGCTTTGAATCTTTGTAGGTGGCGAACTCTCGAATGCAATCGACATCCTCATCGATCACCGTCATGTAATAGTTGTATTTGAAGAAGGGGTAGCTCTCGCCGACGAGCATCATGGCGTCTTTATGCCCTGGCATGAAGAGGACAAGGTAGTCGTCGTCGCTTAGGCCGCAGTGCTGCAAAATGCGGTTGCGGGCTTGAATCTCGGGGATGGAGATGAAGCTTCCGGGGAAGGAGGATTTCTTGGTGAGGATGTCGAGGAGGCGAGAGGGTTCGAGTTGGGTGCGGTCGAGATCGGGGTGGCTGCCGCCGAGTGAAGGGGAAGGGGAGGGGTCACGGGATCCGAGAGGTGATCGACGGCGATCGTCGGGGGATGGAAGACCTCGCCGGCCGCCGGAGCTGGTGTCGCTGGAGTCGGTGCAGTAGATGGAATAGAGATCCGTCTTGTCGCTCTCTTCGATGAGGCCGTGGGAGTATTGGGGATACTTGGCGAGCACATACTGTTCGACGTATTGCATCTCGGTGGGCGTGATCGGACCGGACCACCTCAGATCGAGCCCGTGAAGCGTTGACATGGCTTCCGCGACGATGTGGGGCGGGATGAACTCTCGAGGACACACTTTCTGGTTTGTTTCAAATCAAACATTGTAGAAGTTGTTGATTGGATCGAAAAAGAAGATCATAGAGTGAGAAACTACAGAGAGGTATATATATTCATACGAACCTTAACAACCATGCTGTTAGGTCTGGTGCTCGGGAGAGGCAATTTGGGGAATGAGCTTAGGTTTGACTCATCGAAACCCTCTCCTTCCATGGCCTGCATCAGAGATTTTGGATAGAGATTGTAATTTTACAAAGACTGGACTGTGATTGAGTTGAATCGAACGACTGATTACGTGTGATCGAGCGTACCTTGGATTCCGGAAGGAGACGGATCTGAGCTTCGAGATTAGTTCTTCCCATGAACCGTCGATGCTCAACTGTATTTTAATCGAATCTGATAAAATGGGAGTAAAAGCGGAGGGAGAAGAGAGAAGAAGAGGAAAAGGAGAGTCTCCTTCGACGCAGCTGCGTGGATTGGTTTGAATTGGGTTGTTTTGGTAAGCAGAATAAAGATAATAGAGAATAGTGAGGACTGAGGAGGAGAACAGCTACGAGGAAAGCGACAACAGCAATACATATCGCCGGTGGAGGAATAAATTAATGAATGGAAGCAAATATAATGGCTGAATTTACCGTAGTTAACTCGTTATGGTCTGTTTCACGGCTGTTGCCTGTTGGATGTTCTTGCGAGCTCCAGGCTGGGATCTCCACGAAAATAATTAGACTCAATATTTTTTAGTGGGGAAGCTAATGAGAATGCTCAAAATAAACAAGAGAAGATTGTGTGATATATATTCATTTGAATTAAGGTTTTATTTTGAATAATTTTTTTGCAATTTTTATTAATTAAAAAAAATTGTTCTAAAATATTTTGTATAGAAAATTGAGTAGAAAATAGTAAGAAAAATATCTCAAATTAAACATGAGTTAAACTTGAAACAATTGAAATAATTGAAGAAATCACAACTCTATGTAAACATAAGCGTGTGTCGGTGCTTTTTTTCAATTTGAGGCGGATAGGCCAACTCGTCGCCTATCTAACATTTAACATTGACATTTGCATTTGTTTAGCAACTAAAATGAAAGGAGTCAACAACAATTCCTCGTGTTATCACTTAAGCATTGACATTTTAGCCAAGCAAACTAAAGAATTTGCCTAAGTGCCACGCAAATTTGGTACGTCCCATCCATCGTGTTGTTCAAAAGTTGCTAAAAGCTTATTTCTCATAGTAGGTCAATTATTCAAATTAAACCTCTAATGTCGTTATTGTATAAGAATCTAATAGTAAGTGGATGATGTGAGCCAACATTATAAATTTAAATTAGGCCTATTCCAGGTATAGCAACTATGATAGATGAAGTGAAGCGCTCTTATCAACTCAATAATCAATTTTCTTGTGATGAGTTTCCTTGATGCTTTTTTAGCATACCACTAAATCAAAATGAATGCAACTTACCCAACAAAGACAACATTCATAGGCAATGATTAGTTGTGCTGCCATTGCTTAGATTATTGTAGAATTTTTTGCCATCGTTCTTACTTAGTTGTTAACTGTTTTATGAAAATTACGAAATGGTCACCGTCGTTAGATATCGGTGCCGAGTCGCCGATCATTCCAATATGGATCTCTTTTCCTAAACTTCGTCCACATTTCTTCGCTCCGAGGATACTGTTTGGGCTGAGGGGAATTATTCGGCAAACCGCTGAAAATCGACGAAGCTACGTCGGTTGGCTCTCGTCCGTCGAATGCTCGAGTTTTAGTTGAATTAGATGTTACTAAAACTTATCCTAAGCATGTCTGGTTGGGCTCGGATTCGTTAGGGTATGTCCAAGAGGTGATTCTAGTCTTCTAGATGAGTTTCCACAATTTTGTGGTGTTTGTAAAAGTCTAGGCCATATTACTGGGAAGTGCAATTCTGTGAATTTAGCCGGTGTTCCTATTGCTGCTGGGAATGTTGAAAATGTTTCTCACTTAGGAGTTGTGAATGGCGATAAAAGCATTAAGGATAATGGGGTTATTGGTCTTGCAGAGGTTTCTGAGGCTGTGGAGGAGGTTGTGCCCCCGGTTGTTCATGCGGGTTGCTCTTCTGTTGTTGAAATTCCGCCTGATACTTTGGTTGAAGCAGTGGGCGTGATTAATGGTAAAGGTGCTATTGTTGCTACGGATGAATTTGTTTTCTCTCCTTATGCATTACCTTTTGTTCCTGAGGTGTTGGATGGGAATGTTCGTCAGGAAATTCTTGTGGATTCTTCGATTTTGCTGGTGCCGGAGGTAGGTCATGGGGCTGTGAATGTTGAAAATTCTGTTCTTTTGCCTGTTCAGGATACGGTGAAACCCAATGATAATGTTATGTTGCTTGAGAAGGAGGGTGGTGATGCCGATGGTTTTGTTTCTATTACTGTGGAGCAGGGTGGGAGTGATGCTGGTGGTGTTAAGTCTTTAAATTGTTTTGTGGAGATTCCTGTGAAACAGGTGGATTCAAAAGAAATGGATGATTGTGTGAGTAAGGATTCGGGCAAGGAGATTAGGGATCAAAAGAATTGGTTAAGTGATTCGTCTGAGGAGGAAGATTATTCGGAATCGTTTGAGTCGGATATGGATTTTTCCCTTGATCGTTCCTCTAATGCCTTTAGGGGAAAATTCTGGGGAAGAGGTCGTCGCAAAAGATGAGTCGTATTTTTGCTCGCTTTATGGTTTTTGTTTCCGTTGGAAATGGTTGGTTTGAAAGTTCGTTTTGCTGCTTCGTGAGGCTAAGGGCTATGATGTTGTCGGGGCTCGCGCCCCGATCGTTATTTGCTGGTGGCAACCGTGGGTGATTCGCTTGCTGGATGGTCCATGCGGAACGGTTTGTGCGTTGGCCTCGACAGTGAACTGAGCCAACTATGTTAGCTTTGATTTTGTTGTTTTTTTTTTTTTGGAATTTTGATTGTTTCCTGTATTTTGCTGGGTTTTTATTCTATAAAAAGGTTTATTTAAAAAAAAAAAAATAGTTGTGCTGCCATAATTTCATGTCATTTGAATTAAAGAGCATTATAGAAAATTATCAATAAATTAAGGGCAACACCTTCAAATAATAAAAAAAGATCAAAATATGATAACTATGAGTATAGTTTGCTAATAAAAAGAGAAACACCAGCATAGCTAGTTGAATTACTCAAGAAGTTTTTTTTTTTCCTCTTAAAAAGATAAATAATATACGACTTAATACATTTAAGTGTTTTCTTGAGGCAAAATAATAGAATTTTATTGTCTTTCTTCTTACTCTTTAAGTATCGGAAGTTAAGATTAACAATTATATACCATCTAGACATATAAAAATTATATTATATAACATATTTGAATAAAGTTCTAAAATAATATTTATGTTCTTAAATATTTTCTCCTATCTAATATGAGTATATTGGGATTTATTTTATTCTGAGGTATAAACTTTTCATAAATTAAAACAAGCTCTTATGATTAATTACATCGCAAGAAAAAGTGATATCCTTAGAGAACTTTCGATTAAATATTGAAAAATATTTTTATAATTTTAAAATTTAGGGAGTGACGTTCTTTTGAAATTTTGATTTGGTTTGATTCAAATTTGAAACAATTCTTTTTAATAGTTAACATACCAAAAGTAGATAGCATTGGATTTTAAAAAATTCAAAAGTAATCCAAATTATTCAAAGTTAGACTTTAAATTTTTGAGAATTTGAATTTATCATTTCAATTGTTTATTTTATTAAAAATTTGAGGCTTATATTTTATTAATAAAAGACTGAGAAATAACTCAAAAAATAGAGCTTATAATATAATAAATCAGCCTCAATTCTTAAAATTAAGGTGAACACTATCGAGTAATAACTCAAATCTAAGTTTAAAAAAAAAAAAAACAGTCATTATTGGCGATCTATGAAATCGGGCTTCAGATATTTTGAAAAAAAAAAAAAAACAATTTATTAAATTGAGGATTAATTTTCTTGTGGGAGACAATGACAATTTTGGAGTTACTGTGACAATAAATTGTTGCTGGAAAGTTAGACCATCTCTATGCACCAAAGATAATATAAAAAATAAGCAATATTAAAAAAAAAAATTAAAAACACTTTAACCATTATAACTAAGCGTGCAAAAAACAAAATTATCGGTGAATTTGCAGCTATGGATCCTTATCTTAAGAGCCATCCTCCTCCTCAACAAACTCATCATTATCCTGAGATTATTTCTTTAATCTATCATATTTATAATGAAAGTCATCCTTTTAAGCGAAAAGAGAGAGAAAAACGAAAGGACAGAGAGAGCAACACAAGGAAAAATTATTAGGTCCGGACACTGGACGTAGCTTTACATCCGGACGTTAATAATGTATCGTCACGTGCTCTTACTTTTTATTGCGTAGCCCGACGACTCGGACCCGGTATTGCTATGTATTGGCTGATTTGTGCAACCGGGGTATTACTAGGTATTGCTCGGTATTGGTCGACAATAACGAGAAATACCAATCTTTCAAGATCAATACCTAGCAATACCGAGCAATACCTAGCAATATCCCGGTTTTGCTAGGTATTGCTTGGTATTGCTAGGTATTGGTCTTGACAGAACGGTATTTCTCGTTATTGCCAAGTAATACCTAGCAATATCAGAACATAGCAATACTGGATTCCGATCTGGGTCAGGTCGTCGGGCCGCGCGATAAAGAGTAAGAGCATGTGGCGACATATTATTAGAGTCCGAATGTAGAGCTATCTACGGTGTCCGGACCTAATAACACAAGAGATAATGAGAAGAGAAATAAGGAGGCAGAAAGAGAGAGAAATGGTCTGGGAGTAAAATAAGTGGAAATAAATTTTTATTTAATCGTTAATTAGGTCAAAGATATCTTATATAGGGGGGTTTTTGACTTATTGCATAGAAATCGGCTACATAACCGCTAAAATTACAATAATATTTGAGTAAATATTAATAACGATAAAATAAAATATAAATATAATAATTAGTCATGATGCATGGCGTTACTCCATGGAGAATAATCTAGATTAGTCGCATCAAAACAATATAGATAATTAACTATTTAAACTACCATTTTTAATTTTTATATATATATATATATATATATATATATATATATATATATATATATATATATATATATGTTGTGTGCTAGAATATACGCGGCAGTAGAGTTAGAAAGTATTCGTCTTAGCGTTGTACGAGTATTCCCAACACAAACAGAAAAGAATATGTAAACACCAGAGTTTTTACGTGGAAAACCCAAAAAGGGAAAAAACCACGGGGCCTCGCCCAGTTGTAAAGTTCCACTAGTGATTTTGTAGATTATAGATGGCTGATTCGTCCCACAAGTTGGGATAATCAGAATACAATTTGTTTCTCCAAGGAAGTTTACAAAGTTCTGCGAATTCCTGGCGTTTCCCGAAAATCCGGCAGAGTTTTGACGTCTTCAGGCGGCAGGAAAAGCTCCGGCGGTGGTCGAGGAGGTGAGGAATCTTCTTTTCCCCTTTCTCCTCTTCTTCTTCTCTCTCCTGCGAATTCCTGGTGTTTCCCGAAAATCCGGCAGAGTTCCGAAGTCTTCAGGCGGCAGGAAGAGCTCCGGCGATGGTCGAGGTGGTGAGGAATATCCTTTTCCCCTTTCTCCTCTTTGTCTTCTCTCTCTTCACTTGAGTTCCTTTGGTGTAGAATGAGGACTCTATTTATAGTTTTTCTGGAGTGACATAGCCCGTAAATAAGCGTGAGATCAGGGGCGAATTGGGAGTGTTTTGAATGGACGGCCGATATTGAATCCTTTGATCATGCACCGTTCGTTGGGCATTTGAAGGCATTAATGATGTTGGAATTCGGCGATCTTGGGCTCGTTGGATTCGTCTCGTCGAGCCGTTCGATTCGAGTATAGGCTCGTCAAAATCGGAGACCGTTTGGTAACTCAAATTGCTGTTTGAACCTTCCAATAGCGCTTTAAACCCTTGATTCGGACTCATTTGAGCTCGGATTGGGTTGATCTTGGTGTCGTTGGGTTTGTATTTCTGAGACGCTCAGTTTGACTGTAAGCTCGCTGAAATCGGAGTTCATATGCTCCTGAAATTAATTTTTGAAGTTTCCGAACTGATTTTGCCTTGAGATTCGTGCCCAATCAAGATGATTTTGAGATGACGTATCAATATATATATATAATTTTTACGTATTTATATGTATAAAATGTAAATTTTCATATTTATATATTTAATATTATATTGTTTCAATAATATAAAATATAAATACGCATAAAATTGTGTGCTTTATTTTAAAAAGTTAATATTAATGATATTTGTTTATGTGATTTAAAGATTTTAGATATTATATAAAAAATATCAAAATTTAAGTTTGATATATGTAAATATATAAAGATTGGGTTATGTGCATGTAAAATCCCCTTTAATTTATTAATTTTTTTTAAATATGAAGTATTAAAAAACACTTCAAATTATTTTTTAGCATTAAACTTAATTATTTGTATCAAAACGATATATATAAACTCGGTAAATTATCGTTAGTAATTTTGGAAATTTAAATATTTATCACATAATATTTATATATTTAAATATTTAACATCTAAATATTGATATTTACATGTTTAACACTGCTATTTAATTCACATCAAAATATACATGATAAGTCTATAAAAAATTCACTTTTTTGCCTTACATGATAAGTCTATAAATATTTAACATCTACATATTAGGAATAAAAGACTTCCCTGAAACCAAACGCTCTCCAGCGAGAGAAGCCCCCCGAGGGGCGGGGACACCCCGGAGCTAAAGAGCCCTCACAAACCCTAGCAGAGCGGCGCAAGGCAAAAAAAGGTGAACTTCTTCATAACTTGCCTAAAAGTGGCTCAATCCAAGCCTAAATGAGCCCAAATCAATAGCCGGAAGCATAATTGAAAGCTTCAAACATTAATTCTAAAATCAAATCATCACCAAATTTGGTATGCTCATAATCGAATCGAGCGACTCGACTAGATGAATCTAATGAGTCTAAGATTGTGTGATTGCTGAATAAATGTTTCATGATCAAGATAATTAATATGGATTGGATGATAGATTTTAGTTCAAATTACCAATATATCCATCACAAAAAGCTTATAAATAGAACCATGCACATTCTTCATATGATTTTGGGTGAAAAGGGAAGACTGGAGATTCTTGCACGCCCCTAGGACGGCGCCCTAGTCTTGTTTGGCAACCTAGATGGTCGGTTTTCTCTCAAATTTCATGGTTTTTTAATTTTGTTGGATTTCTGTGGGTGCCTGCTTCACTTCCTCCTTGGATGGGCCAAGCCTGGCAGGTGTCGGTCTAAGTCCTGCTGCTTTTGGGGCAGTATTTATTTTGCCTTGTTATAGACTATTTGGCCTCTATCCGTTATTGTAATTTTGCTGGCTTTTTTCTTGCTCTCTTTGGCCAGATTTTGACCTGGTTTTGTATTGCTCATCTTTTCTAATGAATTTTATTTTTGGGGCAGTATTGCTCAACTCACCTTATCTTGTTGCTTGAAAGTTTTAGCTGCCAACTACCAACTAAAAGGAATTGGATTTGAAACTTGTGTATGTAATATGTGTGTGTGAATTTGTCTTAATTGGTCCAAATGTTCAAAAAAAAAAAAAAAAAAAAAAACTTGAAATTACAAATTTGTAAACCTGATTAATTCACCAAAATCTTAATGAGTAATCTTATGATGATTTTATTTTGCAAATGATGAATCGTATTCATTGTTTCAGCCCTTCATGTTGACTGAACTTACTTATGAAAAGAAAGGATTAGAATATTCCTTTAATAAACAAATTTTATTGAAGCATTGGAGGAGCCGAGAAGTTACAAAAGATGCCTCTCTCTCTATATAGAAAGTTTGAATATTTTGGAAGCATACATGTCCTAATCTATGAAGCTGAAATAATTAAATCATTTGTCAAAGCCAGCTACCAAAGCACTAATATCTTTAAGAGTCAGAATAATTTTTTTATTGTCAAATTTTGATGATGAAGCATGACTTGTTCAAAATATGTGTTTTAAATCTTTTTTTTATGTATTTTAAATTCATTGTCAAGGGGTAAAAACCAATTTGTGATCAAAATTGAGTTAAATACATCAAATATATTTTCAACTCAAACAAGTTGACATTTTGTAATTGCATATTTCTCAAGTATATGTCATGTTAAACAAAGGCTTCGTTTGGGACGACTTTTTTGCTACTTTTTAAAACAGTCTTTAAGTACAAATTTTTTAATGTTTATACCAGAAAGTTGCTTTAAGAAAGTGTAAGAAAGTCGTCCCAAACGAAGCTTAAGGTTTCTTTTATTACAACTTTTTAACTGCTTTCTACGACAGCTTTTTATATTAAAATATATTGAAAGCATCAAAAAAATTATGGTCAAGATTGCTCCCAAGCGAAACATAAGGTCCATTTGGACAACTTTTTGGCTGTTTTGCTTTCTTGACAACAACCACAATTTTGTTTGGTTGCAACTTTCTTATTACTTTTTTAAAAATTTATATGATGAAAAGCTGCTTTCTACAACTATGATATAGTAAACTCGTTTTCTCCTCAACAGCTTTACGACCAACTTAATAAAATATCGCAACGATTCAAAACATATCATAAATTTAATAGCCTTATATATTTCACAAAATGCTTCCTCTTAAATGGTAGCTCCTTACATGAACAATTATTGCCCTTGAAATAAACTATTTTTAACAACATTGAATGTTATGTTTTAATATTTACACAATTACTTTGATCTATTGTGAAAGGCTACGTTTGAGACGGCTTTCTTACTGATTCTTAAAGCAACTTTCAGTATAAAATTTCTTATTTTTGTACTAGAAAGTTGCTTTAAGAAAGTTGTCCCAAACGAAACCAAACTCACCAATTTTTGAAGTTTGCTTTATCAGGATTGGAGAAGCCAAGACTCATAGAAACCACATATTGCGTGAACTCGAACCCAAGATATCTTAGTTAGTAGTCAAAGCTCTCAACCAACAAACCAAGATAAGTTGTGTCTAATATCACTTATTATGGAATTGATTAAATTGGCTAAAATTGCGCCATATGTATTAATGATTAAAGCCATTTTTCAACCTTAAAGCTTAAACATATAAGTCAGGGCAAACACTTAGTATTTTCTTATGAACTTAATTTGATTACTCAGGTTTCGTTTGGGATGACTTCTTCATTGCTTCTTAAAGCAGCTTTTAAATACAAAAATAACTAAAATTGTATTTTATGAAGCAGTAAGAAAGCCTCAATCTTCTCACCCATAAATTATAAACCTGTTAAAGTCCATCCCTCTGTATCTATTTAAATTTAAATATATATTATTGTTTAATTTAAAAAGTTTTATATGGTAAAAATATAAAAATAAAAGGTAGATGGCCATAAGAAGATCTGAAGATGGATGTGGCCGGGTGAGCTGAAAAGGGAAAACTTGGACATTATTTATCTTCTCAATTATTTGATTTGAGACAAAGAGCTGTTTTCTGTTTCTGAAATTCTGTGTACGCTCTGCTCTTTTCTCTCTCTCGTCTTTTCTTTTCTCTCTCACGGTTCAAGAAATATTATCTTGAACTTCTACATGGTATCAGACGGGGATTTCTGATCCCGGGGAAACAATGGCGTCCTCTTCTACTTCCCAGATTGCCGGCGACATGACGACTCTGTCGTCCTCAACTCCGGCCATCTCCTCTTCTCTTAAGTTTGTTCTCTCCAACCTTAAAAATATAGTTCAAAGTCCTCTCTCGGCAGACAATTACCACCTATGGCGGTCTCAGATCATGAAGATTTGCCGGGCAAATGGATTTTCTACATTTCTTGACAGCTCCATTCCGATTCCTGAAGCATCCATTGCCTCTCAGGACGGCACAACCTCTAAGAATCCGGAATATGAGCAATGGCTTCTTACCGATCAAAATTTATCGGCGGCTATATGCTCAACGATCTCAGCAGCTGTTCTTCCTTATGTTTTACATCTCGAATCCACCTCCGAAATTTGGCAGACACTTGAAACTCGATTTCAAGCTACAAACCGCTCTAAAGTGATCCAACTCAAGAATGAACTCTATCATATCTCCCTCAAGAATTCTACCATGATGCAATACTTGAATGAGGTAAAAGTTCTTGTAGATCACATTGCGGCAGTGGGTACTCAACTTGACCCTGAAGAAATCATTATTCATATCATCAATGGGCTTCCTCCGGCGTACCAGTCTTTCAAGACTTACATCCGCACGATGACTAACCCGCTTAGTCTAGATCAGTTATATTCTCTGCTAATAAGCGGGGAAATTCATATCGCCGCTGACAATGTCCGTTTTGCTTCAATGACGGATCAAACTCATGCTCTGTTCGTTAACAGAGGTCGTGGTCGGCGTTCCAGAACTCGTCCACTAGTTAACTAAAATCCACCATCTGAAACTCCATCCGCGACAGTAATACAATGTCAGATCTGTCTCAAGAAAGGACACACGGCGATGGATTGCTGGCACAGATCTAACCTCCAATACGTTCCAAGATCGGCCAAACAGTCAGCCAAAGCACTGCTTGCGGATTCCAATCAATCTCATACAGATTGGTACTTAGACTCAGGCGCATCCGCGCATATGACTCGATCACTTGACAATTTGTCCATCTCTACTCCTTACCAGGGTTCAGATGGAATAGTCATTGGTGACGGGAGTTCGGTTAATATTGCAAACTCTGGTCGAGGTTTGCTACCGACTCCCTCTCGTAAGTTTAATTTATCTCATATTCTTCATACACCTGAACTTCAATACAACTTGTTATCCATTTCTCAATTAACTAAGGACAATAACATTTCCATAACTTTTGATCCTAGTGGTTTTGTCTTTAAGGATATGCAGACCAATCAAGAACTCCTTCGGGGACCATGCCGTTACGGACTCTATCCGTTACGGGCTCCGGCGGGCTCTGGAAGACCTACGACACTTCATACTTCTCTTCCGACTTCGGCTCTGTGGCATCAAAGATTGGGTCACCCCAATCAAAGAACACTTACTTTTATTTCTTCTTGTAATAAACATTTGAAAATTGACACCAACACTTATACTTGTCATCCCTGTAATAAATCCAAGACTCATAGGCTTGGATTTGATCATATTGCAATTAGACAAACTTCTATTCTTGCTCTCATTCATTCAGATGTTTGGGGGCCGGCCCCCGTTGCTTCTAACTCTGGTTATTTGTATTATGTTATATTTGTGGATGATTACTCCAGATTTACGTGGTTTTATCCAATGCGACGTAAATCTGAAGTAACACATATTTTTACTGATTTTCTTCGACACATTGAAAATGCTACTTCTCGAAGAATTAAATGTATTCGCACTGATGGCGGTGGCGAATATTCTAGTTCGGCTTTCTTGCAACTTCTCAATCAACACGGAATATCGCATCAGACGTCATGCCCATATACGCCTGAACAAAATGGCGTCGCCGAAAGAAAACACAGACATATCGTTGAAACTACTCGGGCACTGTTGAATACGGCTCATGTTCCGCTCATCTACTGGCCTGACACTATGCTCACTGCTACATATCTTATAAACTGTATGCCTTCACCTAATACTAACCAAATCTCACCTCTCGAACTTTTCTTTCACAGGACACCGAACTATAAAGAATTTCGGGTCTTTGGCTGCGCTTGTTTTCCTTATATTCCGACTCAACTTCGCAACAAACTTCAACCAAAAGCTAATCTTTGCGTGTTTCTAGGCTACTCGCTCAAATCTAAGGGGTACAAGTGTTTAGATTTAAACACTACCAGAATTACAATATCTCGTAATGTTACTTTTGATGAACACTATTTTCCATTTGCTATGACTGAACTAACCAATAACGCTTCTCAGCAAGAACTATCTCCGTTCCTTCTAACTCCCTTCTCCACTATTCAATCGGCTAACCATATACCGTCCAAATGTGCTACAAATTCGGTGACAACTCATCAGCAACGATCAATATCAAATTCGTCTGAGACGGTTCCTGTCAATTCTTCCTTATCACCAAGCCTTGAACAAGACCAGCCCACCGCACATCCACAACCTGCTGGTCATCCTATGCAAACTAGAAGGAAAACGGGATCGCTCAAACCTCGCATTCGTCTCAACCTGCTACACCAAACCACTGCTTCATCTGCGGATCACGTTCCGACATCTTTCCATGAAGCCAATAAGCACAAAGAGTGGCGTGACGCTATGTCGTCAGAATTCTTCGCTCTACAAACGCAAGGTACATGGAGTCTTGTTCCTCGTCCCTCTAACAAAACAATACTTGGCTGCAGATGGACGTATAGGACCAAACTTCATGTCGACGGATCAATTGCTCGCTACAAAGCTCGCCTGGTTGCTCAAGGCCACAACTAAGAATTCGGACTTGACTACAACGAAACATTTAGTCCCGTAGCCAAATTACCCACAATCCGGATCATGCTAACCGTCGCTCTTCATCAAAACTGGAAGGTCCATCAACTCGACGTAGCAAATTCCTTCTTGCATGGACAGCTTACCGAAACAGTATATATGCATCAACCGATCGGATTCATTGATACCAATCTTCCCGACCATGTTTGCTTGCTTCAAAAAGCAATCTATGGTTTGAAACAAGCACCGCGTCAATGGTTCAACACGTTCACCTCGCACCTTGAAACAATAGGCTTTACTTCAAGTACTTCTGATCCATCATTTTTTATATTTCATAAAAATCACATTCAGTTATTTTTATTAATTTACGTTGATGATATATTACTAACGGGTAATGATTCTGAAGCTATTACTCACGTCGTCCAACTTCTACATACTAAATTCACAATGAAACATTTGGGGGAGGTACATTCTTTTCTCGGTATACAAATTTCTCACACCAACAATGCTTATTTTCTTTCACAGCCAAGCTATACCAAATCAATTCCAATTGGCTCAACTCAGCGAATGTAAATCGCTTTCCAACCCTACCTGCACGAAACTTCCTCCAGATTTCTCTCCGGATCCTATTCTCTCGGATGCTCATTTATACCGAAGGATCACAGGCTCTTTACAATACTTGGTTCTAACCAGATCGGACATCGCATTTAATGTGAATCTCCTGTCTCAACATATGCAAGATCCCTTACCTCAGCACACATACATGCTCAAACGGCTGCTTCGTTATCTAAAAGGTACAATTGACTTTGGAATTCCAATTACAAAATCTAATATGTGTCTTCATTCCTTCTCAGATGAGGATTGGGCGGGTGATCCAATCTCAAGGAAATCTACTTCTGGATATTGTTCGTTCTTAGGGAATACGATCATTTCTTGGACAGTCAAGAAGCAGACGACGGTTGCTCGCTCATCTACTGAATCCGAATATCGTGCATTAGCAGCTCTCACGGCAAATATCATATGGCTTCGAAGGATTCTTTCAAATTTCGGCATCTCTCTTACGTCTCCCACCGACATCTATTGCGACAATACTTCCGCCATTGCTATAGCTAACAATCCAGTTTTTCATGCTCGAACGAAGCACATTGAGATCGATCATAGATTTATACGTGATCACATTCATAAAAATACCATTCTTCTATTACCCATCAGCACTATAGATCAAACGGCGGATATTCTAACTAAATCTATGTCTACTCCTCGCTTTCAAGCTCTCAGGACCAAACTGACTGTTACCAATAACCCATCAGTTTGCGGGGGTATATTAGAGCAACAGGATTAAAATAACTATTTGTATTTCTGTATTGCCGTCTATACAACTCACTATTGTAAATCTATATATAGATACTTGTACCGTGTTAAGTATAATAAAAAAAAATATACTTTTCTGTTTCTGAAATTCTGTGTACGCTCTGCTCTTTTCTCTCTCTCGTCTTTTCTTTTCTCTCTCACGGTTCAAGAAATATTATCTTGAACTTCTACAAAATGTTCTCAAGTGTTATTTCCTTTATGTATATAATTTTTCGAATTAAACTTAGGACTATTTGAACTTCAATTTTAACAAATGTACACTCAAACAGAATGTCACGACAACACAAACTTAACAACAACAAATGTGATCTAATCCAACTCCAAATGAACTCAAATAAAACACTTGAAGCATAGTTAAAAATTTTGTAACATTAACTTGAGAACTAAGAATATCCAAATCTAGTATGCTTATAGTCAAATCAAACATGCTTCATGGCCTCTTGTATTTCTTTTTTGGTTTAATATATTTTTAGTTAAGAAAAAAAGTCAAATCAAACATCTCGACGATGAGAGAAATCCAATGAGCCTAAGGTCCCTTAATTTTGACATCATTAATTCACCTAAGTTATAAAAGAAGGGTATATAGTTAAGGAAATTAATGGTCATTACATAGAGTGCTCTAGATTTATCTTATTTTTTCTCCTGATTTGCTAGTTTTTAATGAGGCCATATTTGGTTAAGGCTCTTCGTTTCTTTTCTGAAATACCTCATGCTAATTCTGCATTTAGAAATATGTATTTTTTTTATCATTTGTTGTTGTGTGTACTATATATAGTGACAAAGGAATGACAGATGCTTTTGGGAATACGATTTGCAGCTCTTCTACCTTATGCTTCCAAATAAAAAAAAGTTTTATTTGTCAAAGCTTGCAATATGAAGAACTATAATAATATCAAGATCCTTATATGATTATGGGCTTAAAAATTTGCGCCCCAGCCTCACCTCTTTCAGGAGAGTTTTAACAGATTAAGTTATGGGGTAAATTTTCAGAAGACAGATTGAGTTTGTAGATAAGTCACTACCAAAAAAATTTTGCCATTAGTTTGTGAGAAATTTATGATTTGAGTTATGGTTTCTTATAGACGCAAGCCCCTATAGTTAATTACCTCTCTCGGCAATGAGAGAGAACTTTTGATTAAGGCTAGTCATCAATCAGATAAGTAGAGATACACGTATCTGACATTTAGTAGCAGCATGGGTTTAGGTGTTTGCAGATTTGATATTTAAAATTAGACATCTCACCATCTTGCATTTAAAGCGTTTGGTGAAGGGAATGATAATGAACTCGATCAACATCACATGGTTCTGTCATACCGGGTCATCGTAGTCCTTGTTTACTTGGTTAGAGGAGATAATCAACCCAACCTGACCAAAGGATCCTTATTGACAACCATTGGTTGCTTCGTCTAAGTGTACCTTGTAGACCTAAGATGAGTATTTGTCTAAGGAGACAAATTTAAATTCACCTTAGCTAACAGAGATCTTTGTGCCCTATCAATTATATTCTATTGATTCATATCTCAAGGAACTAGTGTAATTGGGGAGCATACGTGATCTAGCCATGACCATAATTTAGTGGTGTCATTTGATGGCAAAATTACCATGTTCAGAGGATCCCGATCATAACTGTTTACATGCAGTGTCATTTGGCAGCAAAACCGCTAGTTAGAGGACACGTATCATATCATTACTGGCAGGAGATGATTTGAGAATAAATTTTAATGATATTATTGACCTGACACTAGCTTTTTGTGAGCTAAAAAGTATTTTCAAATTTGTCCACCTCGGCAAATTATTGCGGATGGTGGATGGGTTTTAGTTTAAGTGCTTTGGTGATTTATTTTAATTTTAAATATTTTTTATATTTTAAGAATTTTAGATTTTATGGGCATTTGGGTGGTGTTATGAATATTTGGAATTAACTCCTCTGATTAAGATTTACATTCAACACAGTCATCATCAGGGTATTACGGGAAATTTTATTTACGTATTGAACCTTATCTATTATGTCTACCTTCTGACAAAGGATTAGGTTTTTTGTAGGATTTATGTCTTTATTGGTGAATTTGCTCTGTTTCCAGGCCTTAAAGGTCTGATATGAATGTATAAAATCAAGTATCTCGATCGATACCATGATCGTATATTTATTCATTGGTTCAAGTCATGTCGAATCTCGTTCTATCAAGGAGAATGACTGGACTTGAATTTAAGTTCATTTCTTGACCGGCACAACATCCTCAGACATTACGTGTGCAAATGCAACACACTCGTCGGGGCCTATGCAGGTATTTGGGGGGCATTTTTGTAATTATCTATTGAACTTGTCGAATTTTTCTAATTGCTGATAGACGATCGAATTCGTTGTCAGCTTTAGGTTTTTTATCAATGAATTTTTCTTATCGAGGACCTTGAAGGCATAATATAAATGTTTGAAACAAATATCCTGGTTGATAGTGCAACCGTATATTTGTTCATTGATTCAAGTCGTGTCGACTCTCATTTTATCAAGGAGAAGGATTAGAATTGAACTCAAGTTAATTTCTTGACTCGCATAGCATTCTCGGACATCACGTTTGTATCGATAGCACGTTCGTCGGAGCCCATGCGAGTATTTAAGGGATATTTTTTAATATTATTTATTGAACATTATCAACTCTGTCTAATTGCTGACAAAGGATCGTGTTTGTTGCCAGGTTTTATTTGTGAATTTTCTTATTTATCAGCCTTGAAGGCCTAACATGAAAGTATAAAACAAATATCACAGCCGATATCGCTACCGTGTATTTTTTTTATAATTCGAGCCATGTCGACTCTTATATATCCGCGTAGAAGGATCAGACTTAAACTTGGATTCATCATTTGATCGGTGCAGCAGCCCTAAACGTCATGTGTGTATTCGTAACTCGCTCGCCAGGCCCCATGATGGTGTTTGATAGCATATGATTTTTTTATTATAGTGCATGTGCTAGGGCATTTTAAAATTTTTAATTTTAATCAGCTGCGCGGGCAACAGCCATTTGAATGCAACGTTCTATTTGGAAGCTCGCACACGCCCCCTGTCTGCCTATATGAGTATTGCAGATTCGATGGCGTGACATAGCAGCTTGTGGACGCCTTTTGTCTGATTGTATAAGTGTTGAGAAAAGTGTGTATGGGAGATCTTTCGGTGTCAACTCTCATTTACTGCCATGCTACGAGAGCATGAACAGGGCCTACCCGCTTTGCCATAGGTGCCGCATTGGGTTTGCTTCCCACCATGCTACAACAAAGTATGTATGGGTAGTTTTTTGGTGTGACGCGAATGTTGAGAGCGGGGTTTGAGGTTAAAGAGAATTTTACTTGCGCGACGAAGGATGTGATGGTGACGATGTTGCACAAAATCCTTTCCTTTTCACTCTTTTTTTTCTCTTTTTTTTTTCTTTTCTGGCTTTCTTTTTAATTTTCTCTTTATTTTATTTCTATTTTTTACTTCTTTCTTTTTTTTTGTCTTATTATTATTATTATTATTATATATAACAATTAATACAACTAATAACTAAAAATAAAATAACATGTATACCTAATTAGCTAAAGATGTCAGGTATAGGAGTTCGAGTAGGCTTCAGGTGGGCTCTACTTCGAGTGTGTGAGAGGAGGCGGGCTTTATTTTAAAGAGAATTTTACTAGCGCGTCGAAGACTTTATTCATTCTTGCTTTTAACGAGAGAGAGAGAGAGAGAGCAGAGTGAACCGGTTCGAGATGAAGCACGCATGATTGGACAACTGTGGCGCCGTTTGCATAGGGATGGGCACTGTGGTCACGACGTATTCGGCAGATTATGCACATGATTTCACTAGTTATATTAGAGGTATTTTATATAAAAAATTGAATTGAGATATATATATATATGTTGTGGAGGTCAACACTAATTTGCACACTCTTTTGTTTTGGAATATTTCTCATCTGCTTCTTCTTTCTTGATGTATTTATGCAATTTACGTAATGGAAATCGGCTATGTCCTTAATTTTTCCATATATATATATATATATATATATATATATATATATATATATATATATATATATATATATATATATATATATATAAGCATAGCATAATGGGACACATTAAACCTAACTAGCAATTAGGCACCTAAGATGTTGTCATGACACTTTTAAATATGACCGTTTTAAAATTTATTTGGCATTTGTTCTATCATCTCGGCTCCAAAATTCATATTGAAGAAAATTAAAATATTTATAATTATTTGAAGATAAAATATTAAATATGAACACATTAAATTTTAAGATATTCATGTCCTTAAAACTTTTTTTTGTCATGAAATACTAAACAAAATACATTATTTATATAAAATATAGGACCGGCATTGACATTACTCAAACTATGAATAAATATATCAAATAAATAAAATATGTAGAATACCTTGACTAGATTTGTGTCATGAAAAACTCGAATGTCTTAGTATTTGTATTGAGATTAGTGCTGTTAGCACGGCATTAGTTATCTAAGCATGCTCTTATTACTGTTTTACCACATTGTAATATATAAATACTCTTGTAATTACTTTTCATAATACAATTTCAATTTTCCCTCTCTTCGGCTTCTTGAGAAAGCTTTCTCCTCTTCCGCTCAAGGCGTCATCGCCTCTCTGACATGGTATCAGAGCTACCAATGGGGGATCAAGATTCGATTTCTTCCCTCCCTCCCTCCTCCTCTCTCGCCGCAAACAACAACGAAGCTGAAATCTCTATACCGGCGACCTTAAAATTTCTCATATCTCACATCAAGAATCTTATTCCACATCCCCTTACATCCGAGAATTACGCTATCTGGCGAATTCAGGTTCTTCAGCAGTTCACGGCCACAGGGTACGCCGGACACCTCTCCGGAGCAGCTGCACCTCCGGCCGACATTGCGTCCTCTGCTCACGCGAACTGGCGTCTCGCGGACAGTCTGATTCTATCAGCATTGTTCTCCACAATCTCTCCTGCGATCCTACCTTACGTCATTACCGCGACCTCCGCGTGCGAAGTATGGTCGACTCTTGAACGTCGGCTACAGCCGTCCCAGCCGTTCCCGGGTTATGCAACTCAAGAACGAGCTCCATCACGTTCAAATGAAAAACTCAACTATGCAACAATACCTTTCGCAAATCAAGAACATCGTGGATAACATCGCCGCATCCGGTTCCAAAGTTGATCCGGAAGACGTCATCCTATATACGCTAAACGGTCTCCCTCCGGCATACAATTCCTTCAAAACGTCAATCCGCACATCTCCTATCCCGTCGGATTTAGACAATTTATACTCACTCCTATGCAACGAGGAAATTCACATCAATCAAGATTTGGCAAAAGATCAAGTCGCTACCTCAACGGCGTTCTATGCCGCTCCTAATAACCCACCTCGAGGTCGAAACTACAAACGACCAGTCAAGAACAAGCCGGGAACCAATATTCCTTCATATCCGACCACGAACAACAACAGCTCTCTTCCGAACGGTATGCCTCGTCCTACTTGCCAAATCTGCGGCAAAACAGGGCATACTGCTCTAAATTGCTGGCATCGCTGTGATCTGAAGTACGCTCCGACTACTAACTACAATCCGAAGGCTCTGCTCGCTCAACCGACATCCTACCCAACCCAGGACTGGATTCTTGATACAGGAGCCTCGTCTCATCTCACTCCGGATAGCTCAAACATTCAGAACGCTTCGGTGTACCAGGGCCACGATTCCATCTCCGTCGCGAATGGATCGTCTATCCCAATTCAGCATTCCGGTCATGGTCTATTACCACTGCCGGAAAGCGCGCGTAAGCTTTACCTAAGAAATCTTCTACACGCCCCTGCACTCACACACAATCTTCTTTCTGTCTCTAAACTTACCATGGATAACTCTATATACATTACTTTTCATGCTAACGGTTTCGAAATGAAAGATTCCCAGGATCATCAGCTGCTTCTCAGTGGTCGACTTAACAACGGCCTCTATCAGCTCACCACCACACCGGACAACCGGCAAATGGCTCTGCACACAAGAAGCAACTCCTCTCATCTCTGGCACGCCCGTTTAGGACACCCGAACAATAGGGTGCTTCAGACTGTTGCTGTTCATTTACCTAACTCTATCACCTCGTCGCATACTTCTCTCTGTAAACCTTGTAACATGGCTAAAAGCCATAGAATTTCTTTCAATAAAAGCAGCTCGGTTACCTCTTCCCCGTTTGATCTCATTCACTCGGATGTATGGGGTCCGGCTCCCGTTTCTTCGTCTTTTGGTTTTCGCTACTATGTTATTTTTATCGACGATTACTCTAGACACTCTTGGATTTATTTTATGCATTGCAAAAATGAGACCTTTTCCAAGTTTAAACTGCTATGCAAATTAATTCAAAATCAATTTGGCAAAATGCCGAAATCAGTTCAAACTGACGGCGGCGGCGAATTTATTAACAATAACTTCATTTCTTTCTTACAAGAACAGGGTATCACTAGCCGGACCAGCTGCCCGCATACACCAGAGCAAAACGGCATCGCAGAAAGGAAACACAGGCACATTCTGGAATTAACAAGAACTCTGCTACAGGCGTCAAACACTCCTCAATCATTCTGGTGTGAAGCGGTCTCAACAGCCATACACTTGATTAATCGGCTACCATCCAAGCACACCGGTGATAAGTCTCCGTATCAGATCATTTACAACAAAATTCCCGCGTACAATCATCTTCGCGTCTTCGGCTGCCTGTGTTATCCCTGGCTGCAGCCTTACACCGACAACAAATTCACTCCTCGATCCACAGATTGCGTTTTTCTTGGATATTCCAACACTTATAAAGGTTATGTCTGCTATAACTTAACCACCAAAAAGACGCACATCTCTCGACATGTGGTGTTTAACGAAGACGTTTTCCCATTCAACACACAAGCCGCAACATCGTCCGCCTCTGCCTCTCCGCATAACTCTCACAATCTACCGTTAATTCTGGTACCCGCCTCCACTATAACACATTCAAGAACCTCGTCCAAGGAATACGCACCCAATATACCGAACAACAACTGCGATTCCTCACTACCTTCCTTACCAGGCTCTTCTATTCAACATACCCAATTAAACGAGCCATCTCCACCTCGACCCCGAAGTAACAAATCAAATCATCCTATGCAAACTAGATCTAAGTCCGGCATCTCCAAACCCAATCCCATATACTCTCTCAACACCACTCATCCGCAGGATTCAACACCCATTTCCTACAATCAGGCCGCTAAACATGCCCATTGGCGGACTGCTATGGCAGAGGAAATTAAAGCTCTTCAACAACAACAAACCTGGTCACTCGTCTCTCCCCCATCCAACAAAACCATTCTTGGATGCAAATGGACATTCAAGACCAAACTCCTACCATCCGGCGAGGTTCACCGATATAAAGCACGACTCGTAGCACTCGGCAACCATCAGCGGTTTGGTGAAAATTACACAGAGACATTTAGTCCCGTGGCCAAAATGCCAACCATACGCTTCCTCCTCACTGTTGCTCTCAACCGAAAATGGGATATCCTTCAACTAGACGTTTCCAACGCGTTTTTGCACGGTGATCTACTCGAAGAAATATACATGAAACAACCTAAGGGATTCATCGATCCAAATAAGCCAACAGCCGTATGCAAATTGCATAAATCTCTTTATGGACTTAAGCAAGCCCCTCGGCTATGGTTTCAAAAACTTACGGATTTTCTCCTAGCCCGTGGATTTCGGTTTAGTCGCTCCGACACTTCTTTGCTCCTTCTTATCAAAAATAATGTACATATCTATTTTCTTATATACGTTGACGACATCATTTTAACAGGCAGCGATCCTATTGCTATCAAGTCTCTGCTTGCGGATCTTCACTCAACATTTGCACTTAAACAGCTCGGGCAAATTAACCTTTTTCTCGGCATACAGGTAACACATACATCTCACGGTCTGTTTCTAACTCAAGCTCATTATGCAGCTAAACTACTCAAGATGGCGGGCATGTCGGATTGCAAGACTTCTCCTACACCAATGGCGCCAGCTTCCAAATCAAAAACAAGCACCGATCAGCCATTTCCAGATCCATCCTGGTATCGACGTTTGGCCGGTTCACTGCAATACTTATCAATAACTCGGCCCGACATTGCCTTCGCTATCAACAGAGCATGTCAACACATGCAATCTCCAACAGTTCAACACTTCCAAGACATCAAACGGATCTTACGATACATCAAAGGAACTATCACGTTCGGTCTACCCATCGTTACCGGCGATCTCGAGCTCCAGTCCTACTCCGATGCGGACTGGGCATCAGACAACTCGGATCGAAAATCTGTCTCCGGTTTTTGCACATTCTTAGGACCAAATCTCATCTCATGGTCGGTTAAGAAGCAAATCACTGTCGCCAAGTCCTCCACGGAAGCCGAATACCGCTCTCTATCAGCAGATATTTCGGAAGTCCTCTGGCTTAGACGGCTGGCCGAAGAACTTCAAGTAAATCAGCAGCTTCCTACTCTCATTCACTGCGATAGCATTTCTGCCATTGCTATTGCTAAGAATCCTGTGCTTCACGCAAGAACGAAACACATCGAAATAGATTTTCAATTCATCCGACATCATCTCACGGCAGGGCATATTCAGATTCAGCACATTTCTTCTCAAAATCAGATAGCCGACGTCCTAACAAAGCCTCTTTCGGCCTCTCGCTTTCACGAGCTTCGAACCAAATTAACCATTCAATCCTTGAATGCTTAATTTGAGGGGGGCTGTTAGCACGGCATTAGTTATCTAAGCATGCTCTTATTACTGTTTTACCACATTGTAATATATAAATACTCTTGTAATTACTTTTCATAATACAATTTCAATTTTCCCTCTCTTCGGCTTCTTGAGAAAGCTTTCTCCTCTTCCGCTCAAGGCGTCATCGCCTCTCTGACAAGTGCAACTTATGATATTACATATAAGCACTAATCTTATCATAAACGCAAAGACGTTCGAGCCCAAGCTTATAAATTTTTGTTCATATTAACCGACCTTAACTTCTTTTGAGAATCGAGAGCTATTTTATGTGTGTCTATTTATTTTTTCTCCATTCAATTTTCGTACCAATTCAAACTAAAATATTTGTTAGGTTCATTGTGCATGCGACCGTTCCAATACTAAAATTATTTTTATGTCTCTCTTTTGTTAGACCACGAATGGGGCCAATTTGATGAAGAGATTGCTTAGCTCATATAAACACGGCTAGGCATTAAATATATAAATTCTGAACTGCTGCTGCTCGCAACGGCGAAATACTAATATCATTTTGTTAGACCACGCAATTATTTAAGAATACTGTAATATTTATGAATATATATATATATATTCCATTGTAAAAGATACCGTTAACAGTGAATGAATAAGAACAAAGGGCTTTTCTTTGGTTTTGTTGGCAGCGAATGATTTCCTTTAAAAAATTAAAAGCTCAATAAAAATGCAATCTTTGAAATAAAATTTACGAGCAAATGATTTTACTTATTACAATAAATAAGCAACATAAAAAGAGCCAACAAAAGCAAGCAAAAGGAAATCAAAACTGCTCAACAAACCAGCAGGAAGAACCCTAAACCCTAAAATGAATCCACACGAACCACAAACATCCACCTATAGAAAATAACACAAAAGAAACAGACAGGATAAAAATAGACTAAAAACCCACCAGCCAATCAACAGAAGCAGCACCACAAAGGAGCCACCAGAGGACCACCCTAAAACAACAATAGCACGCGTACGGGCACAGCCCAACAAAACAGGGACAATAAACATCATCCAACCAAAACAAATCCAGCAGGGAAAAAACTTCAACCCAAGTGCCACCAGCGAACAAAAGGCCCAACAATAACAAAAGGAGCAAAGAGCAAACTAGACAAGAGCCTAAGGCAAACATGCAATAGAACAAGGAAAAAAGGATCCAAAAAGAAGATTATTTCTTTTTTGATTTTCTTCAGCTTCATTTACCAATATTTTTGTAAAAACCTTCGTTGGCGATTTGAATGACATTTAAGTCATAAATATCCCGAGAATCCACCCCTTGCACCTCAATTTCCTCCCAAACATCCTAATTAGGAGATGGATATCAATCAGCTAATCAATCACCTTGAGCCGCATCATTATGCTTCTTTTTTAAAGCTAATTGAGCTAACAAAACATCATTGCATACAAGAGAAATATGAACATCAATGAGGCACAATAGGGACAAGGACAAAGGGCATTGCAATAATGACGAGTATATTTTAGGGTTTTATATAATATTATAAGCTATAAATGCAGCTAGTTTTTTAGGTTTTATTTTTGCATATATAAATAAGGAATTGAAAGATTAGGGCTTGATTTGGGATAACTTTCTTATTGCTTTTTGGGACAGCTTTTTAGATCAAAAATTTTTAATTCAAATTTTTTTGTACTAAAAAATTGTTTTATAAAGCAACAAAAAAACTATCTCAAAACGAAGCCTAGATCAACATGTAATAATCATTTTGGATGCTGCATAAGGGTTGTTAATTTGGATTAAGCTTGTTGTGTGATAGAATATACGCGGCGGTAGAGTTTGTTAATTCGCGTCCGAGCGTTGTACAAGTATTCAGCACACAAACAGAAAAGAGAATATGAACACCAGATTTTTTACGTGGAAAACCCAAAAAGAGAAAAAAACCACGGGGCCTCGCCCAGTTGTAAAGTTCCACTAGTGTTTGTTTGAAGTACAAAGGTTGATCCATCTTACAACTCAAGACGATCAGTTTACATTCAACTTCTCACAAAGTTACAAAGTTCTGCGAATTCCCGGCGTTTCCCGAAAATCCGGCAGAGTTCTGGCGTCTTCAGGCGGCGGGAATAGCTCCGGCGGTGGTCGAGAAGGAGCTTCTTCCTTCTCCTCTTCTTCTTCTCTCTCTTCCTTTTTCGTCCCCTTTGTGAAGAATGAGGGCTCTATTTATAATTTTTCTGGAGTGGCATGGCTTGTAAATAGGTGTGAGATCATGGGCGAATAGGGAGTGGTTTGAATGGACGGCCGATATTGAACCCTTCGATCGTGTACCGTTTGTTGGACATTTGGAGGCCTTAATGATGTCGGAATTCAGCGATCTTGGGCTCGTTAGATTCTTCTCATCGAGCCGCTCGATTCGAGTATAAGCTCGTTAAAATCAAAGACCATTTGATAACTCAAATTGCGGTTTGAACCTTCCAACAGCGCTTCGGGTCCTTGATTCGGACTCATTTGGGCTCATATTGGGTTGAACTTGGTGTCGTTGGGTTTGTATTTCCGAGACGCTCAGTTTGACTATAAGCTCGCTGAAATCGGAGTTTGGGTGCTTCCGGATTTAATTTTTGAAGTTTTCGGGTTGGGTTTTGCATCGAGATTCGTGCCCAATCAAGATAGTTTCATTATAGCGTATCAAAGCTAATATATATGCTGATCCATGGAGTAAGTGATTAGGACATTAAATTTCCTCTAATCATTTTTTTCCTTTAATCCAAATCAAGTTGGGAATAATTGAATAGATGTAAGGTGGAAAACTACCGATTAACACTATCATGTTTCTCATCACTAGTGATGTTCTGGTAGTCTGATGGCTCGTTGACAGTTTAATTTTTTAATGATTTATAATATAGTATGATTGAGCGGTGTCTCCCACTGGAAAAATTATTAGGTGCGGAGTACAGACGTGGTGAGAACCGTCTGCACAAACACAGGATACCGAGCGGTACCCAGTGGTACCGAGTGGTACCGAACGGTACCGCTCCCACTGAGAGTCATCTTCTCAACAAAAATAAATTTGTTATAAAATTATAAATTAAGATGACCATGTATTGCTTCATAGATATACAGCATTGTATGATGTTTCATGATCTCTTTGAGAAAATTTTGTTGATTAACAATGTCAAGTAGATTGTGAAGTTCAGAGTGGTGATCTGTGACCGCCAAATTCATATATAAGAGCAAATATCTAAGAACTTCTTCAAGGGATTGAACTATTTTTCGCTGTAGTAATAAGGACTAATTGTTTACAACGAAAATATTTATCTACTAGTTTCTATACCTGCAGGTGATATTGATCTTCTCTATATATGCTAAAGAAAAAAAAAAGCATAACTATGTTTGTTAAATCTATAGCTTATGTTAAGAATAATGACTTCTCTGAAGCAATCATATACAAAGATACATGCTATTATATTTTTATCTTTTCCTTGAATAATTTTATCTAAGATCAAATATATATCAACATTCTTTATTATATCCCTCTTCTCCTTTTATATTTTCGCAACTTCCTCTACAAGATTAGAGATAGATTACTAGTTTTAATTTTAGCTTATATCATTATCATCAGCAAAACAATACTTTTGGTATTGATTATCTTATTAGATCTAAGTAGATTTTAGTCTTCTGATTTTGCTAGCAGATGATTATGAGTTTAGACAGTTTTAAGAACACTTTTCAATCACCATCTTCTTCCATATTAAGGCTTCGTTTGAGACGTTTTTTTTTTTACTGCTCCTTAAAGCAACTTTTTAGTACAAATATTTTAATTTGTGTACTAAAAATCTGCTTTAAGAAACAGTAAAGAAACGGCCTCAAATGAAGTCTTTAAAAAAAGTTGATGTTTAGTGCATCATTTTGCAAATAATTTTAGATGGTAAAAAAATTAGTTATGAAAAAGTAGCTTATAAAGTTTTTCCAATATTTCTCTATTTATAGTAGAACACGTAATTTCATCCTCCATCCTAATACACACAAAAGCTGTTTTTGATGAATGTCCCAGCATAAGGAAGACAATTAGTTTATTTTATGCTTGTATTTTGTGGTTACTATCTTAACTTATCTGCTTAATTACAGGATGGATTTAGGCTGTTTTGGTATTTGTTTGCAACATAAATTGTAGAAGAAGTTTTGGTAGGAAAGAAAATCATGTAAAACATTTATTCCACTAAAATCTTGTTTTTTCATGTAAAAAAAAACAACACATTCTTGTTAAAAAAGCTGATGCCTATGATGTAGTCTAAATGGTATTCTATCTGTCCTCATGCGTATAAAGATGAGTAATTATTGTGTCCGGACACTGAACGTGTCCAGAGACCAATAACAAAGCGCCCCAAATTTGTTTTGATTAAAAAAAAATATTATTTTTGAAACATATTAATTTTCTTTGAGAATATTAAATTTTAAATTTTGAAATAGAACACATCATTATGAAAAATATATCGCCTCAAAAGACGAACGTATCGTTCCCTAACGGGTTCAAATTTCAGAATTATATTCTTATCCAAATTATTGTAATCAAACTCAAAGGGGGAGTTACATTCGACATCGGAAGGTCAAAATGGACTTTAACCAATTGTTTGATTATTCTAATTCGGATAAAGGATCATTAATTTCATAATCGAAATCACGATAATAATTAATATCTCTCTCTGAAGAAAGAAGGTATCAATTATTATGGATCATTCGAAAATGACGATAATGATCGTCGGGTTTGATTTTCCCAAAGAAAATTAATTAGAGATTTTGAAAGATTTTGATTTTGAAAATAATTTCTGGGTTACTAAATCTCCTACGAGCGCAAGCCCTCGTAGTTAATTACATCGTAGAAAATCGGAATTTCTTACGAAAACTCTCGATTAAAATAGCGGTGTAAATTTTACTTTAGATTTTCAACGATTGATGTCAAAGGAGATTAAAGTTTGGAAATTTCAATTGGGAATGGTTCAAGTTTGAGCAGTTATTTCTGGAATCAAAGGAAAAAGTGTAGGAGGCGTTTTGAGATTCTGAATTACTTCAGAAACACCTCAATCTATCCTAAGTGTTAAGCTTGTATTTGATTGAAAGATATATTTGATTTAATGGGCAATTTTATTTGAAAGTTGGGATTTGATTCCCGGAGGTTGAGGTCTTATAGCCCGAGCTAGTCTCAGAACCTAAATCTAAATTATGCATTTAAAAGTGCCCCGAACCTAGCTAATGCAGTGTAGATCTGGTCTTACCCCGGCCTGGATTGGGGAGCCAGCTAAACCACCTAAACGATTTTAAAATATGAGTCCGGTCTTTTTGTAGAGTGGTAGGGACGTTAATTAGAAAATTTTAGAGGAATGGGGTCGACATCTAGAGCAGATCCTTAATTGACCCCTTTAACTTATGTCGGGTATTTGATGTCTAAATAATGCAATTAAATATTAGACTCGATTTAATTTTTACTAATGCGATGCATGCTAATTGACTCGATTGAATGCAAAATTTGTATGTAGCAGTTTAAAAATTTTGGCTTAGAAAATAGGTTTTTTCCTAGAGATTGCATAACATCCCCTTGACAGATCGGCACCCTCATAGGCTAGGTGGTCTGTCAGAACCCGCAGGCGGGGAGATGCCTAACAAGGTTTCTGAAAGTACAATATGAATGCATGAAAAACCCTCGGCGAGTCCGAGCTTACTTCTTAGGACCGTTTAGAGTTTCTATCTTATCTTAAAAATTTTACTTAATTAAGGTAGAAGAATTTTTTTGACAGACCCCTAAGAGCCTAAATCAAATTCCAGGTCAAACCAAATACGACATGCAAATAACAAAACAAGAAAAGCAGGAGTTCTAATGCGCAATCAAATTAAACAAATCAATCAAATTAAATTTATCAAATTGAATGTCCATATGGCAAGTGCCACTTATTATTACATCTCAAAAATTACAAGAAATTAAAGTGGCCGGACACCACTGACTACAACCCGGATTTCTAATCCTAAATCAAATGACTTTGAGATTTGGGATTCTTCTCGTTGTCCAATCCTTCATCTTCTCACGAACATCTTGATTCGTCGGTTCAGGATATTCAAATGGAAAGAAACTCCCCCTTGATCGGGGTGTTATCTTTCCTCTTTGGATATTTGCAAAGTATTCTAATTTGACTTCCAAATGGAAGAAGACTCTCCCCTTTAGTGATGTCTTCACCACTTTGGAATTCAAATTGGATTAAACATCCAAATCTCAAATCATTTTAAATAATTACAACCATATCAAATCAAATTTACATTAATAAAAATTGAAAAATCTAGACTCGATACTGCAATGTTATCCTAATAATTAGCAGTTATATATTCAATTCCAAGCAGTTATAATATGAAATTGAAACGCATTTTTTTTAGCCACACTTGGCCATGCTCTTTTTATTTAAAGGGGGTCTTAAACGCGGCAGGTACCTGTGCAAAGAGTATATAATTCTTTTTTTTATTAATTGCCCCCTTTAATTTCAGCTCCTTGTATGAGCATGGCCACCTGCATAAGATTGCACAAGTATAATTCGTCCCTAACATAGGGGTAAATCTAACGCACAAGCAAATCACAGAACAAAGTGCAGTAAGCAAGTAAATAAACACAACAATTCTATACTAGCAAACAGCATGCAGTGAAAGCCCGAAAATCCGGCACACAGCAGAAAAAAGTAAAACACCGGCCTATCCTAAAACTAGAGTCTGTGTTCCTAGCACAACATCTAAAGTGTGTGAGATAGGTCGTGTGGTTTTGATGTGTCCTAAATAGGATAATTAGTTAAAGTCATTTAAAGTTCTATTGGTTGAAAGGTTTAAGGGATTTTTAATTAGAATTTAAATATTAATATTTTAAATCTTTTAAAATCAATTATTAATTATTTATTGGGAACCACCTTTGTTTCACACCGAGGCCATGAAGTTTATTTCACCTTCCTTGGGGCTAAGTAAATAGCCTCGTAGGCCTGGGTTACCCAGTGGTACCCGATATAATTAAGTGATTTGATTTGATTAAGGTTCAAGAATTAATAAATTTTATTAGAAGTGTTTGTTTGCTGATTTTTAAAGATTGATTAATTTAAGTTTGCCATTAATTGATTCGTGGCGTTGTGCCATCAGGCTCGAGGAACCAGCCTCCTTAGGACACTTAGCCCCGCAGCCCGGAGTAGTCCAGCCGATAAACCAAATTAATGTAATTGAATTAAAGATTTTAAAATGTTGAATAATTAATGATTAATCTATTTTAAGGTTTAACACCCCTTAGAATTCATTCATGGCGTTGTGTCACCAGGCTCGAGGAACCAGCCTCCTTATGACACTTAGCCCCGCAGCCCGGAGTAGTCCAGCCAATAAACTTCATCTTTAAGATGGTTGTCGTGTTTTAAAAGGTTTGTTGAATGTTTTAAACATTAAGCTAACATTTTTTGGAGATTTAAGACAATTTTGAGTTTTATGAGTTTTTGGAATATTTTAATCATTTAATTAAAGGGGCAAAAGCTGACTTTTTAATTAAGGGTGTTTTCTGGAAAATTAGTATTTTATTAAAATACTAGACCTTACTACAATCAGTTAGACAGTAAGTACGTTGAAATCGGATTTTTTTACATTTTATTATGAAGGTTTAAAGTTTTGAACTAAATTTGATCTATAGTTGACCGATTTGTTGACTTTTTGAATTTGATGTTTTTCTGGAATTTTAATATTTTTAATAAATATTAGACCCTATTATGAATTGAA
This sequence comes from Dendrobium officinale, assembly GCA_019514585.1. Taxonomy (NCBI): domain Eukaryota; kingdom Viridiplantae; phylum Streptophyta; class Magnoliopsida; order Asparagales; family Orchidaceae; genus Dendrobium; species Dendrobium officinale. The sequence continues at coordinate 83,523,877 of CM033682.1, forward strand.
TGCAAGTGAGTTTGACTGATTTGGATTTTTCTTGAATTAGTTATGAGGGTTTGAAGTTTTATGTATTTGTTGAATTTTGAAAAATCCTTAATTAAAGGCCTTTTTTGTGATTTTGCTCCAAATGAGATCCCAACTCCTTGAAATCAGCTCCAAAGGTCAGGAATGACCCAAGGAGAGATTCCCAAGTGTTTGGAAAATTTTTGGAATTTTTAATAATTATTAATTAATTATATCAATTAAATATTCAATTTCTCTTAAAATTAACTTAAGGTTTAATTTGTTGTCAAATGATTTTTGTTTTATTTTTCATTGGTTGAGGATTCAAAACTGGTCAGTTAGAGGGGCTATGCATATTTTTTGGATTTAAATCTGATTTATTACATTTTCTAGAAGTTTTAATGGCTTAATTAAGGCTTAAACTTAGGAAAATTAATTAGGGGCCCTAATAACTTCTAAAACCAGTGAAGATTTTTCTAGTGGCTGTACATTTCACCAAGTTCAAGTGTTTGAAGTTTCAACTCAAGTTCAAGTGAATCCTAATTATTGGAAATTTTCTAAGTTTTTTAAATATATGTCCTTAATGGTGTCACTAGATTTAATAGGCTTGAATCAAAGTTTTGACTAACCCTTGACTAAACATATATGCATCACACATAAGCACAATCAATTCCTAAATCTAGGAGAACCTAGACTAGGTGGTGTGTGTTTCCTAAGCATGCAAAGACTAAACACAAGCTAATTAATTAAAGGATTAATCAATGAGCACTTACCAAAGCAATTGCCCATTGATTAACTATTATTCCCCACTAATTCTATTCAAGTAGATTTAATCCATGCTTAAAATTTCATTGGATCCCTCAAATCTACAGAATTTAGATACATCAATCCAAGGCCTTCTCATAAGCATGCACCGACCACGGTCTCCTGCCGACTACGGTCCTTCAGGCCAAACAAACATGTATATGTAACTCCTACCATGTAATGCAATCTATATGATGTACATTTGCTACATCAATCCAAGGCCTTCTCATAAGGAAGGGCCTCATTTGTAATCGACTACAAATACTACAAATACTAGTGGATTCATTCAAACTGGGCCAGGCCCCGTGGTTTTTCCCCCTTTTTAGGGGTTTTCCACGTAAAAACTCTGGTGTCTCTTATGAATGCTACACCCTCTCACTTATCTGCTTGTGTGTTGGATCTTCGTACAATGCTAAGACGTTAAACTAAATATTTCTCTACCGCCGCGAATATTCCAGGACGCAACAGTTTGGCGCCGTCTGTGGGAAAGTGATTCCCGACTGGGGGGCAACTTTTGCTCCAATCTTAAAAGATCGCTCTTATCAACTTTCTGACATCAGTCATTGTTGCATCAAATGCGGACTGGGGGGCAACTTTGACCACAATTCTGATAAAAAAGATCCTCTAATGCTTTATATATCAGGATGATATTTCAGGAATATTCGAGCAAATGCGAGGATACTTCAAATCAATTGCAAGCTTTAAACAGTCCCATGTTGGGCTTCTACTCCTTGGGCAAGGTCTTAACCTCGACCTCAAAAAGACAGTAACGGTCTAAAAATAGACCATTCTTCACCTTTGATTCGGGATACACGCGGCATTCGCCCCCTCCCAATCAAGGTAAAATCGATCCCAGGGGGATTCGATTCGACCTCTTCTACACAGGTTAACGTCGTCGAGCAAAGGCTCCGACATACAACCTCAGAAAGGTCTCACATCCTTGGTGGATTCTCTCCGGCCTCTTCCACACAGGTTAACGTCGTCGAGCAAAGGCTCCGACATACAACCTCGGATAGGTCATACATCCTTGGTGGATTCTCCCGGCCTCTTCCACACAGGTTAACGTCGTCGAGCAAAGGCTCCGACATACAACCTCGGAAAGGTCCTACATCTTTGGTGGATTCTCCCGGCCTCTTCCACACAGGTTAACGTCGTCGAGTAAAGGCTCCGACACATACAACCTTGGAAAGGTCCTACATCCTTGGTGGATTCTCCAACCTCTTCCACACAGGTTAACGTCGTCGAGCAAAGACTCCGACATACAACCTCGGAAAGGTCCTACATCCTTGGTGGATTCTCCCGGCCTCTTCCACACAGGTTAACGTCGTCGAGCAGGGCTCCGGCATACAACCTCGGAAAGGTCTCACATCCTTAGTGGATTCTCCCGGCCTCTTCCACACAGGTTAACGTCGTCGAGCAGGGCTCCGGCATACAACCTCGGAAAGGTCTCACATCCTTAGTGGATTCTCCCGGCCTCTTCCACACAGGTTAACGTCGTCGAGCAGGCTCTGACATACAACCTCGGAAAGGTCTCACATCCTTGGTGGATTCTCCCGACCTCTTCCACACAGGTTAACGTCATCGAGCAGGGCTCCGGCATACAACCTCGGAAAGGTCTCACATCCTTAGTGGATTCTCCTGACCTCTTCCACACAGGTTAACGTCGTCGAGCAGGGCTCCGACATACAACCTCGGAAAGGTCTCACATCCTTAGTGGATTCTCCCGACCTCTTCCACACAGGTTAACGTCGTCGAGCAGGGCTCCGACATACAACCTCGAAAAGGTCTCACATCATTGGTTAACGTCGCCAGAATGTCGTCAATGGACTTCTATCTGACTTTTCCACAATGTTAAAATTCTACATGATTTTGAAATTTTCTCCTATCGCTGAACTTTTGCCTTGCAGGACTTTCGACGGACTAATACCCGGCACCAGAATTCTTCCTATTGTCGGACTAATACCTGACGTTGGACTTTTGCTCCTCAGTGGACTTCTCCTTGACGTCGGACTTCTGCTCGTTAGTAGACTTCTACCCGACGTCGAACTTCTGCTCGTCAGCAGACTTCTGCCCGACGTCGGACTTCTGCTCGTCAACGGACTTCTGCCTGACGTCGGACTTCTGCTCGTCAGCGGACTTCTCCCTGTCGTCGGACTTCTACCCGTCGATAAACTTTCATCGGTCTTCTGTCAGAGGCCGTACTTCTACACAACGTCGGATTTCACCTTGTCGTCGAACTTCTGCTCGTCGGCGGACTTCTACTCGTCGACGGACTTCTGCCCGTCGATGAACTTTCATCGGTCTTCTGCCCAAGGCCGTACTTCTACACGACGTCGGACTTCTCCCTGTCGTCGGACTTCTACTAGTCGTCGGACTTCTGCCCGTCGACAAACTTTCATCGGTCTTCTGTCCGAGGCCGTACTTCTACACGACATTGGACTTCTCCCTATCGCCGGACTTCTACTCGTTGACGGACTTCTGCCCGTCGATGAACTTTCATCGGTCTTCTTCCCGAGGCCGTACTTTTACACGACGTCGGACTTCTCCCTGTCGTCGGACTTCTACTAGTCGTCGGACTTCTGCCCGTCGACAAACTTTCATCGGTCTTCTGCCCGAGGCCGTACTACTACACGACATTGGACTTCTCCCTGTCGTCGGACTTCTACTCGTCGACGGACTTCTGCCCGTCGATGAACTTTCATCGGTCTTCTGCCCGAGGCCGTACTTTTACACGACGTCGGACTTCTCCCTGTCGTCGGACTTCTACTAGTCGTCGGACTTCTGCCCGTCGACGAACTTTCATCGGTCTTCTACCCTAGGTCGTACTTCTACACGACGTTGGACTTCTCCCTGTCGTCGGACTTCTACTAGTCGTCGGACTTCTACCCGTCGATAAACTTTCATCGGTCTTCTGTCAGAGGCCGTACTTCTACACGACGTCGGATTTCACCTTTTCGTCGAACTTCTGCTCGGTAGCGGACTTCTACTCACTTCTGTCCGTCGATAAACTTTCATCGATCTTCTGCCAGAGGCCGTACTTCTACACGACGTCGGATTTCACCTTGTCGTCGAACTTCTGCTCATCAGCGGACTTCTACTCGTCGTCAGACTTTTGCCTGTCGACGAACTTTCATCGGTCTTCTGCCAGAGGCCATACTTCTACACGACGTCGGACTTCTCCCTGTCGTCGGACTTCTGCTCGTCAGCGGACTTCTACTCGTCGTCAGACTTCTGCCTGTCGACGAACTTTCATCGGTCTTCTGCCAGAGGCCATACTTCTACATGACGTCGGACTTCTCCCTGTCGTCAGACTTCTGCTCGTCAGCGGACTTCTACTCGACATCGGACTTCTGCCCGTCGACGAATCTTTGTCGGTCTTCTACGCGACGCTGCACCTCTACCCGACTTCGTACTTCTACCGGATGTCGGACTTCTACTAGTTAATAGACTTTCGCAGGTCTTCTGCCTGACGTTGTATGTCTACGCGACGTTAAATTCCTACCTGTCATCATACTTCTCCCCGACGCTGGACTTATACCCATTACGGGACTATCATCGGTCTTCTACTCGACGTCGAACTCTTGTATATCGACGGACATTCATCGGGCTTTTTACATGTCGTTGAATGTCTACTCGTCGTCGTACTTCTCCAACCTTCGTTGGACTTCTGTTCGTTGTCAACCTCCCTCCTTACAACGGTCTCTCCGACCTCCATCTCTAACCAACTAACATCAGAACTCCGCAATATCTCTCGAAGAATAGAGGGAGAAGGGGGAAATCTCCGGACTTCCTTTCCAAGAGAGGGGCCTCGAAAAATCGAGGGAAGGCCTCAATAGAAAGGACAGAGGGAGAAGAGAAGGAGGGGAAATCTCCGAACTTCCTTGCCAAGAGAGGGGCCTCGAAAAATCGAGGGAAGGCCTCAATAGAAAGGACAGAGGGAGAAGAGAAGGAGGGGAAATCTCCGAACTTCCTTGCCAAGAGAGGGGCCTCGAAAAATCGAGGGAATGCATCAATAGAAAGGACAGAGGAGAGAGAAGAAGAAAAAAGAAAAAAAGAAGAAGAAAAGAAGAAAAGGGAAGAAGAAAAGCAGAAAAGAGGAGAAGAAGGGAGAAGAGACAATTTTTCTAAAGGTCTTGGAGGCCTATTTATAGGTTTTTGGAGAATGGTGGGAAGTTTCTAAATTTTTAAATTTTCCTAAAATTTTTCGGAATTTTCTGGAATTTTTTCGGATTTTTCGGAATTTTTGGGGAATTTTTTGAAATTTTGTGGGCCCCGCAACGAAATTAAAAAAAAAAAAAAAAAAAAATTCAAAGAGGTAACCGCGCGGCTAACCGCGCGGTACTGGCGCGGGACGCGCCTGTTGGCGCGCGGCATGCCTGCTGCCGCCGGCGAGCGGCGGGCGGCGGGCGGGCGGCCGGCCGGCCGCCGGCCGGTTTGGCCGCCTACGTGTGTCCGGGCCCGATTTTCGGCCCGGACGGTCCGATTCGGACGTTTTTAGGGTCCCCGGACACGTTTTTCGACATTCCGGACTCGATTTCGGCACTTTCGGAGCTCAACGGGGCCTCTATGATCAAGTTCGAGCAAGCCATTAATTTTCGGAACGCAATTTTTTGCGATTCGGCCAAGGTAAAATTTCGGAACAAGTATTTTCGGACTTCTGGATCTTCGACGTCCGAAAATAGGGGGGCAACTGATACAGCATCACAAAATTAGCTTGATCGGGCACGAATCTCGAGGCGAAAGCTAGTTGCAAACTTCAAAAATTAATTCCGAGAGCACCCCAACTCCGATTTCAGCAAGCTTATAGTCGAACTGAGCGTCTCGGAAATACGAACTCAACGACACCAAATTCGACTCAATCCGAGCCCAAATGGGTCCGAATCATGGACCCGAAGTGCTGTTGGAAGGTTCAAACCGCAATTTGAGTTACCAAACGGATTCCGATTTTGACGAGCTTATACTCGAATCGAAGGACTCAATGAGACGAATCCAACGAGCCCAAGATCACAGAATTCCGACATCACTAAGACCTTCAAATGTCCAATGAACGGTGCACGATCGTAGGATTCAATATCGGCCGTCCATTTGACCACTCCCTATTCGCCCCTGATCTCACACCTATTTACGGGTCATGCCACTCTAGAAAATCTATAAATAGAGCCCTCATTTCTCACAAGAGGGGATCCAAGCAAGAGAGAGAAGAAGAAGAGAAGAGAAGGAAGGAGTTCCCTCCTCGACAGCCGCCGGACCACCGCAGAACCTCGCCGGACCACCGCCGGACCACCGCAGGGAATCTCGTCGGACCACCGCCGGACCACCGCAGGAACCTCGCCGGACCACCACAAAAACCTCGCCGGACCACCACCTTAAGACCCGACGTTCATCCCCTGCGTCCTGCCAAAGACCCGATGTCTTGTTCAAGGCCCGACACTCAGTCCCTACATCCTGCCAAAGACCCGACGTCTTGTTCAAGGCCTGACACTCAGTCCCTACTTCCTGCCAAAGACCCGACGTCTTGTTCAAGGCCCGACGTTAAGTCCCGACGTCCTGCTGAAGACCCGACGTCCTGTTTAAGACCTGACGTCCTGCTTAAGACCCGACGTCCTACTCAAGGCTAGACCATCAACATCCGATCTTCCAAGTGACACTGGGACTAAACACCTGACTCCTTATCTCCTACTGCCTATGGTCCTTCAGGCCTTCATCGCCTACTACGGTCCGTCCGACCTCCATCACCAGACAACGGTCTTTCAGACCCCAGTCTCCTACTGCCTACGGTCCTTCAGGCCTTCGTCGCCTACTATGGTCCTTCCGACCTCCATCAACAGACAACGGTCTTTCTGACCCCGGTCTCCTGCCGACCACGGTCTCCTGCCGACTACGGTCCTTCAGGCCAAACAAACATGTATATGTAACTCCTACCATGTAATGCAATCTATATGATGTACATTTGCTACATCAATCCAAGGCCTTCTCATAAGGAAGGGCCTCATTTGTAATCGACTACAAATACTAGTGGATTCATTCAAACTGGGCCAGGCCCCGTGGTTTTTCCCCCTTTTTAGGGGTTTTCCACGTAAAAACTCTGGTGTCTCTTATGAATGCTACACCCTCTCACTTATCTGCTTGTGTGCTGGATCTTCGTACAATGCTAAGACGTTAAACTAAATATTTCTCTACCGCCGCGAATATCCCAGGACGCAACAGGTATGAAGTAGAGGATTTGAGAAGTCAGCTCTTCAAGAAAATAAGTAATGCAAGTTTAAATTTAAAAGTATATAATATTCTTTTGGTAAACATGTGCATTAGCATTTAATGAAAATTTAGAGATATGATTATATAAAAAGGGTATGATGTAATGTATGTATATTTACAATCAAGTGTTAATGTATGAACACAACCACTTGCAATTTTGAATGATTAGGATTTATAATAAGATGTAAGCAAGAGGGCAATGTCCCCTTGGACCCCCACAACAGTTACTTATAATCCAAGAAAGGTACAAAGTAGATGATTTGAGAAGTCAGCTCTTCAAGAAAGTAAGTAATGCAAATTTAAATTTAAAAGTATATAATATTCTTTTGGTAAACATGTACGATAGCATTTAATGAAAATTTAGAAATATGATTATATAAAAAGGGAATGACGTAATGTATGTATATTTACAATCAAGTGTTCATGTATGAACAACCACTTGCAATTTTGAATGATTAAGATTTAGAATAAGATGTAAGCCAGGGGGCACTGCCCCCTTGGACCCCCACAATAATTTCTTATAAGCTTGTTCCTCCCCTGAAAAGGATCACCATATATAACACAACAGTATAAGTGGGATAAAAGGAACCATAGAGATATGATACATGCATAGTATGTGGGACAAAAGGAACCCCTAAAGAAAAATTTTATGTTGCTTTATAAATAATGTCAAGTTTTGATTAAATTATTATTTCAATGTTGTGAGTTCTATAATCATGCAATTTAACTATTATTTAATTTACATGAAAAAAAAAGGAAAAACTTGAAACAGAATAGGTTCAAATTCATTCCACTTTATGTTTTTTCTATCTAACAATATTTTTAAGTCTACATTTAAGGTATGTAGAACGTTCAGTATTTTATTCTCTTTTGGTTTCTCTTAGTGACTCTGTATATATTATGTGTTGTAAATTAGATTAATTAGATCCTTCTGTGTATTCAGTAAATATAATTATTTGTGGTTATTTTAAACTATGGCGTTATTGAGAAGTGATAAAAGTAAAGAATGAATGTGATTTTTACTTGTGGCACTCTACGTTACTATTAAGGAGTATCTTGGCATTTTACAGTCGCAACTTTGGTTTCACAACACTGACAGATGTCATCTTAACCCTGATGTTTGACGTCATTACATCATCGATATTTAAAAACCTTTTCAACGTCAAAGTCTGACATTGTCTTGGCATTGTTGCTTGACGTTAGCAATTTCTACACCCACAACTTGACAGATCATCTTTATCCAACTTCATCTTAACATCGACGATCAATGCCCTATCAACATTGACGATGGGCTAGACATCGACACGTAATACTTACTGCATAAAATCAATGCCCGACTATCGACATCCTAATATTAATCATTTTAAACACAAATTCTAGTTAAATGACTTTTTATTTCTACATTATTTTTAATGTTAAACTTATTTAATTTTTATGGACTATTTTTAAAATATTAAAATTATAATACTGTGTCCAGCCCATATCAATATTTTCAATAATTGGCATGTCCCGTGTCTGCGTCATGTCGTGTCGTGTCCGTGTCGCATCCATATCTATATATATTGAATAAAACCCACAAAAGGGGCATATGCTTTAATTTTAAAAGGAAAATTACAAGTCTTTAAAGAACCACAAGCTCTCCAAAAATTAGGATTGAATTTTATCTAACTAATATATGTTTAAAAAAAAACTAATATTTGTTTGAATTAGGTCTAAGCTTTAGTTAATGTAGGCTAAGCTTGGGTAAGATGAATCACCTAGAATCTAACTATATATGCTCAATTCGGTCCAAGTTAATAGTTCATAGATTAAGGCTTGTCAATCAAGTCTAAGGGAATTTGATTTAAAGAGCTTTTGTCCATGTTCTAACAAGAAAAAAAAATCAATGAAAATATTGACTTAAGTGAAGTGCATGGACATATTAAGGCTTGGATGACTTAGTGGATCCATTACATGTCCCATGACATTGTTTGGTGTCTCAATGATTGAAGTGGCATTACCCATATATGTTAACAGCTCTTGAATAGTTAAAAACTTTGACAAATTAAACTATTAGCATTTCAGCTATTTTAGTTTTTTAAGATCTTGATTGTTGTTGCTACGATCCTGCGATCAAACCTCTTTTATGTCAAATTTGTGCTTCAGCACTCAATTTTTTTCAAAAAAAAAAGAAAAAAAATGTAGATGTTATGCAAGGAAAATTATTACGTGTGGCATCAGGATTTGTCCGGAGGCGAATTCGGACGCGCCACATCACTTGTGGCTCAGTGCATCAGAGTGACATGGAGCGTCCGGATTCACCTCCGGATGGTCCGGACACTGCATGGAATAATCTCTTGTTATGCAGAGTATGGTTATTCAAATAGATACAGTTCCCTTTATATGGTGGTTTATGAGTACACTTCAAATAGGCTGAATGGATTCCAGCATTGAAGCCTTCAAAAAAGGTTCCAGGATAGATGTGGTTGTGGCTGTCTGTTTCATGTGCTCCAGTCTGACAACTAGCTTTTTTTTTGCTTCCATGGTCTTTCAAATTCCAGATCTAATTTCCTTTCAAGTGCTAACAGCTAATGCAGAGAATCTGAAAAAGAAGAAAGACAAGACATCCCTAAAGATGTAACTAAATAAGCTTATGATGTTGGATCAACCAATGGGAAAACCTCACCAATATTCTTTCCTTTCCAAGCTTTATTCTCCTTCCTCATGTCATCAGTAAAAATAGAGAACCTGCATTGTAGCAGAAGAATTTACAAAACGATTGATTATTTTCTTCATTAGCGTTAAGTAAGTTGAAAGTATTTTTTTTGCTTGCTTGAAGTTCTAAGTCTGATATGGAAGAGGCATTAAGCGTAATATAAAGACGAATGTTCACAGCTTGATTTTTTTTGGGGGAAGAATTGGGGTAAAGCCCGTATATTTAAAAAGAAGGTTACAAAGAGCAACAAAAAACAACTCTAAAATCAAAATACAAGTAAAATGAGAGCTGTAACAAAACCCAACTATAATTGGACCGCAAAATTATCCCAAAAAACAAAATTGAAGTCTCATATGGGCTCGGGAGTTGCGAGAACTGACACGTTCGAGCAGTGAGAATGTCATGGAAGGATGGAACCAGGAAGAGCTTAGTGTGGGCAATTGCCCATTCTGAATTCTTTTTAAGAAAAAATAAATATTTTAATTATTTTTCTCACTTTCAATAAATATAGTTGCCCAAATTTTAAGATTTTTTTTTAATTATATACATAAAATTATATATTTCACAATTCTATTTTATCCACCTTGAAAAAAAAAGTTAGTTCACTAATATAAATTTCATGAACATTGACTGATGTTAGGGAGTTCTTAGATAGTTACTGGCAGGCATGCAGAAAATGTGATTCTTGCAGTTCAATTATCTGAAGGAGGAATCTGCTTCAGCGAGTAATATCATGACTTCAAGAATATTATCAAAATGAGAAAGTTGATTAGATACATCTCTGATGCAATTAATACTCTAGATAATGGCAGCTTACATTTTGGATAATTTCAGCAACAGGAAATTATCTCGATTCTACTGATCTTTGCAGTTCTTCTATGAACAGACTGATTGATTTATGACTAAGATTGACCTGTTCGAATATGCTGGAACTGAACCGAGGATCGTTTATATGACCAAAAATATAAAATATTTCATGGCAGGAAATGTTGATGGCAAGCTTGGCAGGTGATTTCTATGCAGGTAGAACTGATTCTCCTGGTAGCGACCATCTTCATTCTCTCAACTTTCTCTAACTCCTCTCTGGCTCGCTCCCAGACTAACCTTGCCCTGGTGAACTCCTTCTCCGCAAGCTCCAGCTCCCTCCTTGTTAGCTCCTTCATGTGCTCAGCATAAGCCCTCTCCAACGTAGCTAGTCGAACCTGTTCTGCCACTTGCTGCTTCAGCACTTGCAAGCTTCTCAAGCTGCTCCCGGCCTCGAGATTTCCAAAAGTCATCCATGGAGGTGCGACGCTCATTGAAAGGCTTAAGTCGAGCGTTGGTTCAGTACTGTTACTGCGCTCCATTGTCATTACCAGTGGCTTGAATTCACCAGGGGCTTCATGAGTGAATGTAGCTGTAGGGAGCAGTAGCTGTAATTCTCTCTTCTTACTTGCTTCCATTGAAGAATAGTGAACTGAGCGCATGGATGGTTATGAGGATGGTATTATGGTGGTTGCAGCACCCAACTTTTTATACTGAGGTTCTGCTTGCTGTGGCTACATATGTAAATTGCTATAAAATTATTATGAGAAAAATATTTTTTTTAAAACTATTATAAACATCATAAACTTTTTTCTTGCTTATAACAAAAATTATTTTTGACATTAAAAAATATCATAAAAATAATAATTAAAAAGGACTTCACTACCACTTGAAAATAATACTGTAAAAAAAACAATCCAACTAAATCTAAATCCCGTATATAAATCACAAATAATTACAAAATCAGGTCTAGAAAACAAGACCAAAGCAAAAGAGAGCAAGATAACAAACAAAACCTATCGGAAAGGAAACAGAAATGGGTCAAAATTTAGTCAAAGAGAGACTCAGGATGAAGCCAGATGCCCAATCATCAACAAATCAGGGGCTTGGACGAATAATCAAACGCACCCATCGAATTAGCCAAGTAGAGAAAAGTGCCCAGATTATCGCAGGACCAACCAGGAGCTAATCAAATGGCACAAGGACCCTAACTGGAGGCACCAGATAAACTCCACCTTAAGCCATTTAACATATTCAAAAGCTGTCATAAAGACCATCCAATCAGACGCACCAACCGAATCCTAAGTGGTGTTGCTTAGCAGTTTATACAGATTGAATGTATGGTGGAATAGGTCTAAACTGAAATGTGCTATGGATTTCACCGCTGCTTGTCCGGGTGGTGAAGAGCCGGCTGGGTAAAGCCTAGGTCCATGGTTCGAATTCCTTGGCAAGCAGTGAAAGTCTTAAGTGTTGGCCTGTGTAAATTAATGTGAGTTGCATAATAGGTCGATCGGAATTTTTACTGGCCTAAAGACAGTGCTTACTCGTAAAAAAAAAAATACTACAGAGCAGATTCTGAGCAGGAACAGTTAGTGGATTTGGTTTATGATTCCTGTTGGCTCTGTTTAGCTGCAGGTTTTGTGTGAAGGGAGTGATGATTGTATTTGGCTATTTGCATGTGTAGGGGCGGAGATGTCAACTTTTTACATTTCCCAGCGCCAACTTCGCTTTTAACGTTCATGGTCCAGAGGGATGACATGACTTTTTTAGGCCCTCTCCTTGGTACAGTTTGTTAGGCCCTCTCATGGTCCAGAGGGATGTCTCGAGAAATTATTAGGTACGGAGTGCGGACGGGAGAATCGTCTGCACACTAGTATAAAACAGTGTTCGGTACCACTCGGTACCGCTGGGTACCGCTCGGTACTCTGTGTCTGTGCAGATGATTCTCACCCCGTCTGCACTTCGCACCTAATAATTTTTCCTCTCCTTGATTTTTCCAAACAGTTATGGTGAGATCAGAGGTACGTGCCAGGATCTGATGGGATGATTGGTCCGTGCTTGCTCTCTAGTGTGCACCGTCATGTGCCTTGGTACAGTTTTTTACCATATTCTGAGCGGAAGAAATTATTACGAGCTGTACCCACTACTGCACTTTTTTTTTGAGAAAACCTGAGGGCATAGCACATTTTCATTAATGGAAAATAATTACATATATGTAGAAGAAAAGAGCAGCAAAAAAAAATAAAAAAATGTTCATGAGGACATAACAAAATTGTGGGTATTCAAAAGAACCCAGCAAAAAAGGGTTACAAGAATCATAACTCCTACAAAAAACATAGCTACCACAAAAACAGAAGAGACCTTAAAAGGCGTATTTGGCTCATGAATTGTAAACATTCTATCGACCTGATTACAGTAAGACCAAATACGAATGAAGTATTGCCATCCTAAACCCGAGAAATTATTGCGTGCGGAATCCGAATGCATTCAGATACAATCATCGCTTGCCATATCAGCGGATGCACTCCGGGGCCCAGTACATCTAGTGTTGTGATGCTTGGTGATTGGAATCTGAATGCATTCGAATTCAGCACACAATAATTTCTCCCTAAACCCAGACATTCTGCCTACTACTGCACATTTCAGTACAAGTTTTTTTATTTTCAAAAATTAAGGATGACGTTCAATCAAATTCTATTAATTATAAAATTTCTATAATTTAACAGGTCAAAAAAAAAAATGCATCCGAGGTTTAAAAAAAGAAAACTTTTAGTACAAAAACAACGTCAATTATTTATCCTACTACTACTTGAGCTCGATTATACGATTTTTTTATCATGTTTCAATAAGAAAACAATTCAGAAGAGATGTAAAATTTTTTTTGAAAAATCTAAAAAACAAACAATTATAATGAAATATTTTAAAAAAGAACTTGAAAAAAAAAAACCAAAAATCTTTTAGCCACCAATGAAACAAGAGTTTGTCTTAATACCATCTCCAATCAGACTGGAAACATTCATTTGCAGCTACCGCTAGCCTCCAACTCAACTCCAGAAAGAGGTATTTTTGGGCTGTAAACTGTGCAACACTAACATTAAGCTCGCACTATTTACAAAAACTCAATTTTTTAGGCCAATAAAAGGATGAGAAAGAATCTATATGAAATTTTTTTGGGTGTTAGAAATGGAGTTCAATTGGACTGAATTATTATTTGATATAACATTTACTATATTTTAAAGTGAAAAATGAGGAGTTCAATTGGAGATGCCTTAAGCAGATTGTGGACCTCCGAAAGAGCACCGCTACGGCTGCAGGATTGCAGAGGGGTATACGAACGCACCTACCTGTGGGCCTCCGAAAGAGCACCGCTACGGCTGCAGGATTGTAGAGGGGTATATGACCACACCTTCCCCAAGGGATAGAGACGATCACAAGCCTTCGCGCTCCTCGCAAACGGGCCAAGTAGAAGGGACATATTGGACCATACATACAATCAACCATGGAGGATAGCGGCTCTCGCTTACGCACCTCGATGGGTAATAATATATATGGCCTAATCACAGTCACGGGTTTCCCCCATTCGATACACAGCTCGAGTGGGTTTAGTAGATGTTGGAATTCAGTTTCCCACGCAACTATTCCTATTGAAGTTCACATGTAGCTCTAAGAAAAAGAAAGGTTTCTAACTTTTGAATAAGTTTGATATTTCTTAGAAATTTATTTGGGTGAATGAGTTTAAGTATTATTCAACTTCTTTAGCTTCTTTAGATTTGGTTAGAAGCAAATGTGGCAAATGGAAAAGAAAATCCTTTTGTTTTTTGTTCTTTTCTTTTCTTTTAAGCTAAAGTGGCTTTTCCCACTTGTACTGTGGTTGTCAGCTATGTAAGTAGGAATATAATACTGAAATTTTCAAATTTGAATGGTCTGAATAATCGCTGTCTGTGCTCCAACGATTAGAATTCTAATTATTTAGCATTACTTAGACAATACTTCCTCCCAACTGTCATTGTCTCTGTAGTTATCGTAAAGCCCAATTGAAAAATTATTGGAAAAGTGGGGACAGGCGGACTCCACCATACTTCTAAGAACCAATAGGCCATTGCTTAAACATTAATCTTCTAATTAACATTGTATGCGTTGATGGCTTTGAGTGGTACCGTCTTTTTTTTTGATTAATTATTTTATAACATTGTACGGAGACCAATCAGAATGCACCATGTCATCTCTTGCTCGATACTGCAGCTCAGTACTGCTCGGTACTGTGGCTCAATTTTACTGACATAGTTCATTCTGGTTGGTCTCCAGACGGCATTCTGCGTCCGGTCTCCAGAGAATAATTTCTCCTTATTTTGGGGGAGGGAAGAGAGGACATCTAGACCAATTAAAACAAACTCACACATATCATAAATATAACTCCAATTCAAGACCTTTTGATTGATAATCAAAACTCTCAACCAATATATCAAAATGAGCTAAGTGATATAAAAAAAAATTATAATAATTCAAATAACAATTACTTTCTCGCTGATTTCTTATTGTTTAAAAAAAATTGTGGCAAAAAGCTTCTCTCTTCTCTTTACAATCAAAGTTACTTTTACCAGTATAAGAAACTATTAGACAGCCTCTTATTAACATATAAGAAACTATTTGTTCTTTGAATGTGATTTTTCACATACTGTTCTTATGGCAACTATTTTTATGCTTAGACAATTTTACCTTACACCCAACTTGGCCCAGGTCTTTGATTTTATTCACAAAATTAAGAAGTTCAATGTGGGGAAAAAAACTTCTGTTTACTTACTTTTAGCTGCATCATTTATCATCTCTGGAGGGAGAGAAACAATCGTCGTTTCTCTTATACTTGGGCAAATCCAAACTCTATTAGCCATGCGCTTAACTATGTTGTTACTTGCAAAATCAAAACCTGGAAAGCTTATGACTCAATTGTGTAACGATTCAGCAATCCTTTTTTTTTTGTAATTTTTAACTGGAAGCTGGAGCAGTTTTTTTGGGCGGTTTTGCCGACGATGATGAGCTTGGCAGATCGTTCCATTCCTTTGGTGGATGGTCCTGGTGGAAACAATCAATTTTTGCGTAATGGAATTAATTTTGCAATGATGGGGCTCTGTGATGGCCACTGTGACTTTCTGTATCCTCGGGTTGATTGCTTTGGCCTTTTGTCAACCAGAGCTGCATCTGCTTTTCGGGCTACTTTTCTGAATCTCTGATGATCGTCGATCTGGCCAGTTGCCTGAGTCGGATTTTGTTTCTATCTCTTCTCTGCCTTCTGGCATTTTGTTGGTTTTTTTTTTCTTTCCTTAGCCAACATTTCGCTCTTTGGTTGGCTATAGTGTTTTCTTTTTGCTGTTTTTTTTAGCAGATTTTACTTGTAATTTTTCTTTATCAACAGATTGGGCTTATTGCCCAAAAATTTCATAAAAAAAAAAAACATATAAGAAACTATAGAATTTAAATCATTAATAATGCTCTTCCTTTGCCCAAATGTCCTTCTCCAATCAAAATTCTGATGCATATCAACTCCTACAACTTTTTGCTCTTCAGCCTTAGGCATCTGGAAAGCAGTACAAAAGTTGGGGGACAAAGTTAAGGCACCACTAATCTCAGCTGTCATGAGATGCTTAAGCTTTCCAGCCAGGAATCAATCAAGAAATTTCAGCAAACCAACAGCTTTAGGTTGTAAAGCTGCAAACTCCTATCTTTCTGTTAGAAATGAAAAGCTTGTGCAAATAAAAAAAGATGCATATGAGACATCTAGAGCCTACCATCCACCACCCCTTCTCTACCTTCCTGTGTGGGGCAAAATTATTGGGTTCGGACAGCGCATGCCATTCAGAGCCCAATGAAAATGTGTCACATCACCTCCTACTTGGTATTGAGCTCGATTATGCTAGGTATTGGATAGAATGACTGCACCTGATTCATCTCTAAACGGTAAGTTGTGTGCGCTATCCGAACCCAATAATTTTCCCTTTTGTTTGGGCAAATGTTTGTGTAATATGGCCTACCACTCGAAGCAGATTGGTACCTTATTTTAGTTTGTTTATTGGTCTCCACATCAACATGTTGAGGGATAAATGTAGCCTTCTTGGCAGGTGAAATTACAGCTCAATTTGATGGTTAGAACAAGCACTGTGATGTGCTGCCTACCATAATACATGGAGACTCATAACACTTCAAAGAAAAAGCAAGCTACTCATTAAAAACTTTATGTTAAGGAAATCCAGGCTTTTAGCACTTCAATAATAGAGTTATAAGGTCCTAGAAAATTTCATAAAAATTGAAGAACTGAATTGTGCATGCAGAAACATTTCAATGTCCTCTGAGCATCTGCCAGACTCCCGCTTAACAAGTATAGAGAGCAATAGACGTCACATTAGTTTGCCTACATTGTGACATGGAGACCAAATTTATGAAAAAATCCAAAACTATCCGTAAGGGGCATATTGGTCATTTTGACCCCTGGTCAACTAGAATCTATCAAAATACAATTTACTGCTTAAAAAGTCATAATTAAGGGCTTGGATGTAATTAGAGGGTTTGGAGAAGGCCCCAAAGTCAAATTTCACTAAGGAGTATGTCTAGTGACATAGGCCATAAATATTTGAATGTTTTACAACCTTTGGAAATAGATTTAGTTTCTGAGGCTAGAAACTTCAAAATGAGCTCAAATTTGAAAAATATATTCTAGAGACATACCTAATAAATATTCAATTTATAGAACATGAATCGGGGATCATTTGATTGGGGTTAGAAGTGTTTAAAAAATCATTGGAAAAGGCTTTCAGGGCAGGGCCTTTAAACCTTGGATTTTAGGTTTGAATATATGAATTTGAGCTAAATTTTGGATTTGATTGCTTGATTTTGGATTACCAAAATCAATGACAATCATTTGATTGATTGTGTATGATTAAATATGGCTAAAGTTTGATAGGAAACTAGATTGATATGGAGTTTAGAAAACTCTAGAATCAGGATTGATCCTAGGATCTAGGGAGATCTAAGGTCTGAGTAAATTCTAGGGTCTAAATTAGTCATATTGATCTCATAAAAACTACCTTTCCAAATTAGTACCTCATAGGATGAGTGGCAGGAGGATTGTTCGGTAATTACTATACCACATCCTTCTTAATGATCACTTCTATAATGTGGACTAAATTATTTATAATAGAAATAAATTCAATGAATAGGAGTCTATGTAAAAATAAATCAAAGTAAAGTTAATGAGGATAATGCCCCTCATAAAAAGAGTACACTTATCCCTCAAGATGAAAAGTAAAGGATTTTATTTAATTTGAGATCCAACCAATATAGCCAAATAAAACTCAACTTAAAAGTCTCACAAATAAATAAATAAATAAAATCTAATTTAATATCTAAACACATATTAAGGATCAAATATGCATAAACAAAAGGTCTAATCTACCCAACTCAAATGCATACAATGAAGATCATTAGTTGAGCCTAAATAATTTAGGTTACAAGACAGTCGAGTCTAACAAAATAAATTTCTATGATCTATGAACGTAAACATATGATTTTCCTTAAAATAATTTGGATAAAAGCGAAACCAACAATTAAAATGATTAAGTACACATAATACAATAATGAATAAAACATAAACTAATTTAACACAATCTCATCAAATAAATATTATGAAAAGGTTCAATCTCATTCAACGATTGTGTATATATGAATATATATACATGAGAATGCAAGAAAATAGGGAAGAAGGGAAGAAAAAGAAGACTCACTATCAATGGTGTATTTTAGTTGATGAAGGAAGATGAGGCATACTTCCCTATTTTCTAATTTATCGATTAGAATAGGAAGACGTAAAGTCAAGAGGGGAGAGTGTTAGCAATAGCAATATCTCTTTAACCAAATAAAGTACAAACTTATAATGAGAAACAATGTGATTCCCTAGCCCTCAATCCATACACCTATAATGTGAGCGAAAACAATGATGTGTGCGGCTAGGGGTTTGCGAGAGGGATTACAAACCAATTCGACTCACTAGGAGTCCAGTTCTAGCCACATAACAAAATTTTCCCACATATAACAAATATTCAATTCTATCTAGGTTCCTAAAACTATCTTGAGCTTATTTATTACCAACACATTGAAGCACATGAATTAGAAAAGGCTATCCTTTTCCAACTTTATAATTGATAGTCAAAGTGAAATATTCACATATGCTTTATCAATTGAAATTTCCACAAATTTTTCAAATGTCAATCGTTTGTTAATGATATGTTTCAAAAAAGATGGAATTTAAATTGTAACTATGTTGTCTTGAAATTTTCATTATATAAAAGAAATTTATGTGAAATAAATGAAGGTTCCCTAACCCAAACTATGCTCATAAAATTGGGGAATAGCTCAACCAAAGAGGAAAATCCATTCACCAATTTCATTGAAGAGTCATTTATCCAAAAATTAAACAATCGCGCTCCCTTTCTTGAGTCTTCTTCAAAAAAAAAAGTAAAAAATAAAAATAAAAAGATGTGGAATTTAAAGAGTAATTTTTATAGCTTAACTTCAAGGCAACAAGAAAATTAAGTTGTTATGATATATAATTGGCAAGTACGAATATACAGAATGTTCAAGCTAAACTTGATAATTACATACCATAATAATTTAAACTTTTTTTCCTTTCCATCATATAAAACTTCCAATATCATATTGAAGATAATGAAGATGTTCAAAATTCATATATATCTAGAAATGATAAAATTGGGATTTAAAAGACATTTGAAAGTATATAAACTTTTTTTATAGATAAAACAAAACTATTCAAGCTACTTCACAACTAGTATAAACAAACCCTCCAAACTCCACACACCCTCCATCAAGAGAACCCCTCTTTACAAACTTCGCACACCCTCCATCAAGATATCAAACAACTCAAACCAATAAATTACCCAAACCACTTCAATTATTTGTAAAAAATTAACCCAAATGAAATCAAGACAAGCAAGATCAAGCACACAAATAAACATGATGTGATGTCTTCAACTAGTGAATTATACATAAATAATTGCATGAGGTGATGCCTTCAAGGAGAATAAACATGAAGAGTTTTATCAAATATGCCTACTTTAAAGAAATTCAACTACAATAAATTTAGCAATAAATGTTAATCAAGCAAATCAAGACAAATTACATGCCTCCTATAGAATAATTTATGAATTATCATAATTAAATATGTCTCCACCATAAATAAGACATCTATAATCCATCATCAAATTATAATGACATAAAAAATAATTTCTAAAACAAGCTCCATAAAAATACATAATATAGGGTTGAATTAGGACTTATACAAAAGAGATGGAAAGAAAGCAAAATCAAAGGAATCAACAATAAGCTCACAAAACAATATCAAATCAAGTGTGTTGAAAATTAGATCCATGCCCAAATGTCTTGGAATTTTTATATCACAAGCATTAGTTCTTATGTGTTGCATAATTCCAAAAAATTATGACTTTCTTGCATTCAATTTTTTTAAATGTTCCTAATTGAAGCTTTTCTATAATTAAATGCATCGTGACCTTATCACCGAGCTTAAATTCCACATAACTCCAATTCTAATAACCAAAAAGCTTATAATTATCAAAATTAGTAATATATCCTAATACAAGTCATTCATATATTAGGTTATAAATGTGATTAAGGATTCAAATTAATGAGTTATTTTATATGGCTTACCAAGAATAATTATTTCTAATCAAGTTATAAAAATCATAAATAACTTTTGAAATTTTCTTAGAAGAAAAAATGAAAGCACAATTTAGTTTCACAACCTATCATTCACAAACTAATGGTGTGACCATGGATGATGAAATATTTAAAGTGATGGTTTAATAGAGGAAACTTTTGGGTTGACTAAGGCTTTGTTTGGGATGGCTTTTTGTTGCTTCTTAAAGCAATTTTTTATTATAAAAATTAAAAATTTTATACTAGAATGTTGTTTTAAGAAACAATAAGAAAGTCGACACAAATAAAACCTAAGTGGTGTTGCAATAGGTTTACGACGAGGCCAAGAGAAGATAGCAGAAAAAGGTAATTATTTAAAAGATCTTAAGGCAATGGAGGGCTCCAATTCAACTTCTAATGGATTTGGTTAAAAAAAGTGAGAAAGAAGATGGGGACTTGATGATAGGTGTGGACTGTACAGGCTTGACGAAGAGGTGGAAAGAGATTTAAGGCATGTTTGGGAGTGCGATGAAAAGCTTGGAAGGGCTTTGGAAAGGTTTGTCAAAGCTTGAGGATATGAGTAGAATTTGAGGGAGGGTAAGGAAGACGAAATTGAAAACAAGTAAATAAAAAGAATAAAAATAATTCTCACCAGAGACATGTTCGCCTTCAACAACCAAATTTTTAACCAAAATATCAACCAAACAAACTTCAACATAGCTAATTAATATTAATCCCACCATCACAAATCGAGACATTCATTATAACCACACCACAGAAAGCAAATTTCAACAGAATTATGTTTAATTCATAACATGTGAAAGATTAAGATTAAGGGGTTGTTTGATATCAGGATTTAGACCAAATTTAAGGCGGATTTGAGTGAAATCCAACCAAACAGCCTAAAATGCAAAACTAAATCTCACAACAAATGAAAATCACAGTAGACAAAAAATTCCACTTTTTTGTGCTAAATCCCAATTTTTTAAAATCCTATTTTTTGCCATATTTAGGAAATCTATTGGCTTAAGAGGAAGAGTTCACTCAATAAATCCACTTTATAGCTAAACAATCACATAAGATTTAATAGAATTTATCATGAATGTTACCAAACAATTATCAAAATTTATGCACCTCAGGTTTTCCGAAATCCAATTTTAGAGGATTTGGATTTAAAAAAACTTATTTAAATCAAATCTTAAGTGCTACCAAACAGCCCCTAAGTACAAAAGAGACCTCCAACATATCAATTACAAAAATATATGAAACATTCGATCAAACGCTTTAGGTATATCATTGGTTCAGTTCGTAAATGATAAACAGACAACCAAGGAAACACATTGTCATCCGCTAATTATAGCATAGAAACTTGAGAAATTTAACAACGAAAATATTACATGTCAAAGAGGGCAGAGTAAGCAGCTTCAGAAATCCTCATCCAGTTTGAACTCATGGATGGCGCCGTTTCCATTCAAACTCGACATCACCGACGCCTTCTGGTATTCCCCGACCCTCTTCTCAAAAAAGTTAGTTTTTCCCTGAAGGGAAATAAGCTCCATCCAGTCAAATGGGTTTGATACCTCGTACATCTTCGCGTAACCCAGAGCACCAAGAAGACGATCGGCAACAAACTCTATGTACTGGCTCATGAGATCAGCATTCATCCCCACAAGAGCACAGGGGAGGGCATCGCAGACGAACTCCCTCTCTATATCGACAGCATCGGAAATAATCTCTCGAACCCTATCCTCAGAGAGCTTATTGTTGAGGAGGCTGTAGAGAAGGCAAGCAAAGTCACAGTGCAGACCCTCGTCACGAGATATGAGCTCGTTGGAGAAGGTGAGACCGGGCATTAGCCCTCTCTTCTTGAGCCAGAAGATGGCACAGAAGCTACCGGAGAAGAAGATTCCCTCAACGCAAGCAAACGCAAGGATGCGCTCTGCAAATGAATTGGAGGCGTCGATCCAACGTAGGGCCCACTGAGCCTTGCGGGCGACGCAGGGGACGGTCTCGATGGCATGGAAGAGATGGGATTTCTCACAGGAATCTTTGATGTATGTTTCGAGAAGAAGGCTGTACATCTCGGAGTGGATGTTTTCGATGGCAATCTGAAATCCATAGAAGGCGCGAGCCTCCGGGAGCTGTACCTCCCTCATGAAGCGGCCGGCAAGGTTCTCGAGGACGATTCCATCAGATGCAGCAAAGAAGGCGAGAACGTGGGTGACGAAGTGGCGCTCGTCAGAGGTGAGGGATTGATCCCAGTGACGGAGGTCTTGGGAGAGGTCGACTTCCTCTGCTGTCCAGAAGGAGGCTTCGGCTTTCTTGTACATCTCCCAGATCTGAGGATAGCGTATCGGAAACATACAGAAGCGGTCGGGGTTTGGGGCAAGAAGCGGCTCTTCCTGCTCATCACGGTTGTCAGCGACACCGTTAGACATCGGCAAAGACGGCATTTTTGGAAAGAGAAAAGAGAAATAGAAATTTAAGGAAGATCTACGACTGTAGGATTTGATGGCGCGCAGGGGAAAAAGGCTTTGAAAGAAATTTATAGAGAGATTGGCATGAGAGATGGGGCGGGAAGGGAATTGGGGAAATTTAAAATTTTCGTTTTGAACTGCCGGGGGGAGTCTTGCAGGGGAAGAAGCCGATTTCATCTCACTGACCGGTATGGTTACCGCTTCTTTCCTTTTGCGCAATTCTGCAAATTATTGTATTTTGTGTAACTCCATCCTCACGCGAACGGCGAACCGCGAATCTGAACCAAAATGCGGAGGCTACATAAGTGGCTATGAAGTATTGGCGTAACGATGACGCTATGAATTTGCAGAGAAAGAAAATTTTTATGGTCCCGTTAAGTTGTGACAGCATTTGAGATATTGCTATAAATGCTAATTACTGAATAAATATTTGGCGGTAAGATGGGAAAATTTTGACCATAGTTTTATACTTTTATTTCTACACATATAAATGTTCAATGAAATTAATTCAAGTTAAATTACGCTTTATTTGGGAAAAATTTTATCACAATTTTTCCTATGATTTTTAGAAAAAAAATTTCTTATAATTTGTTATAAAAAACTATAAGAAAATTATCTCAAACTAAGCATTAATTTAGCTCAAGATAAATCAAATTGAAATAAGCTTGTATGAAGATTCAACATACATACATATATAATAGAGTATGATGCATCAGCATAAGAGACGTGAAAACCCTCCAAAAGAGGGGAAAACTATGAGGCATTGTCCAGTCAAATTGATTCTACTAGTATTAGTAGTAGATTATAAATAATGTCTTTCTTTGGAGGAAGACGTTGACTCAATGTAGCAAATACATATTGTATAAAGCACAATACATAATTTGATAACAATATCACATATGTTTTTAAGAGATTGCAGGCCTATTTGTTTGGTCTATAGGGGTGTAGTTGGATGATGGTGGTCGGAGGGACCATAGTCAGTGGGCGAAGGAGGTCGGAAGGACCACAGTTGAGCAATGGTGGTCGAAGGGATCATTGTCAGCGAACGACAGTGATTAGAGGAAGGCTCAAGATTTGAAAGCAGATGGAGATCCAAAAGCGACGGTCGAGTAGAGGTTCAATAGCAGTGACCTGGATTAAAACAAAAATAATAGTGTAATAGTGACCTTGATTCGTCAAGGGTGGTGTCAGGGTAGAGCTCTAAGATTTTACATGCTTCAAAGCTCTTCTTTTCTTCAACCGTCCTCCTCCCATTCATATGAAGAATAGGGGTCTATTTATTGTTGTTGTTGTTTTTTTTTTTGTGTGTGGCATGTTCAATAAATATCTAGAAAATTCAAGGATATTTTTGAAGTGTTTCATTAGATGGCTCATATTGACTCCTTTGATCATATATTGTTTATTAAACATTTAATTGTCTTACTGATGTTAAAATTGAGTTATCTTAGGCTAGTTAGATTTGTCTCGTCGAGCTGCTCGATTTGACTATAGCATGTCATATTTGAATATCATTTAGTCATCCAATTAATGCTCTGAAGATTCCAAGAAAGTTTTGGTCCTTTGATTTGAGTTCATTTGAGCTCGGATTAGACTTAATTTGATTGAGTTAAACTTCCTGAGATGTTCAATTTAGCTATAAGCTTACAAGAGCGCGGAAGTCAAGTTTGGATCGAAATTTTGAAAGCTTCTGACTCATATTTGCATTGATATTTGTGAACGATTAAGATAATTTCTTAGTGACATATCAAATCTGATTACTACAAACTCATTATGGATGTCGAATTTGACCCAACCAGAACCCGATCCTAAAAAATTCAAGGTTCGGATTCGAAATTCTGACCAATTTCTGAAATTGGGTCAGGTTCAGGTTGACTCGATAACCCGAAATTAACTAGGGTTTGACCCGCGAGCCATTGATCCTCATTGGTGAGTTGGCCTCGAGTCTGATTCTGATATGGCTTCTTGCACAGGCGTACCGTGTCGCTCTCGGGTCAGCGTCCGATGTCCAAGTCCCTCTCGGGTCCACCTCAGACCATTCGCCATCTAGTGACTGGTGTCCCGCTAGACCTCTTAGGTCCGCATCTGATGTTCTGCATCAATGCGCTACGTCCTAGTTTGGTCTGCTATCCACTCACTGCTCGGGTTAGCATTTGGTATCTTGATTCACATGTAGCGTCCGACACTGACCGCACTATCCTTGCATGTGGTATGTAGCACATCTGAACTTCCATCAATTCGGACTAAGCACTCGCCTAGTCGCCTAGATCAACCTTTGTGTCCTGGTTCGCAGGCCAGGTCGGGTCAACCAGGTTACTCACTTGGGTCGAGTCCACGTAGGAATTCCGAACCCGTTTGCAAAACTGGGTCGGGTTAGGTCAAGTTTGACTCGAACCCAACTAGTTGTCCCATTTTGATACCTCTAAAACTCATGTTGTTAAAGAAGAACCAAAAACATAAGCATAGATGACTTAAGGATTTTTTTTTCTTTTGCCACCTTTCTTACTATCATTTTGTACGCAATAAGCTACTGATTAATCAAATACTCAGCATACTTGCTAGATAACCAAGTATTTAAGGATTATGTTAAATGCTTAGTACTTGGGGCGGGCAAAATATATGTTCCAAGGAAGCTTATCCTATTTAAAGAAAGAGGGGAATAGTATATATAAAAGAATGGCAACTCACTAATTATTGGTCTAATTCATATATGAAAATTGACCAATTTCAAAAAAAAAAAAAAAAATAAATCACAAAGACTTGAATAAAATAAGGAAAAAGTTGATTCCTTGAATGAAAAGGTGCCTTATTTCTAGGTTAAACTTAAAAGCTGCTGGACTCCTTATAAGAGAGCAAAAGGTTCCGACTAGGGGTGCAAACGAGTCGAGTTGAGCTCGAGTTAAGGGTTGTTTGAGCCGAGCTTGTATGTCAAATGTCAAGCTCGAACTCGAGTCGACCTCAAAAGTCGAGCTCGACTCGACAGAGAAAAAAAAAGCTCGTCGACCTCTCGAGCGGCGGTTCGAGCTCGAGCTCACGTGCTCGCGTCCGTCGTTGCTCGCGTGTCACTGCTCGCGTCGCTGATCGGAGAAGGCCGGAGGAGCTCGAGCTCGTGTGCCCGCATCCGTCGCTGCTCGAGCATCGCTAATCGGAGAAGGCCGGAGGTGCTTGAGCTTGCGTGCCCGCATTCGTCGCTGCCCGCGTTCGTCGTTGCTCGCGTGTTCGAGCTACTCGACGAGCTATCGAGTCGAGCAACCCTGTGTTCGAGCTCGATAAGCTCGGCTCGTCAAGCCTGTTAACCGGCTTGGCTCGGTTGCACCCCTAGTTCCGACCGAAGATGAATAATCTGCACTTAGCAGAGTCGCCCAAAGTGAATTTAAAAAAAAAAAAAAGAAGAATAATATATTTTATGAAGATAAACTCTTGTATAAAATAAAAGAAAAAAGGTTTATAAAATATTACCTTCAAAAATCATTTGAGGATTCACTTATACATGTAAAATTTATTTTTCAAAAAAATATTATCAAAACTAGGCACTTATTCATTATAAAGGTCAGATGAAGATTTATGTGGCTCACTTCCCACCTAAAGAAAGTAGAAATTAAAAACATTGAAAAAAAAGTGAACACGATTAAGGTTTTTTTGAGACAGTTTTTTTATTTATTTTCAAAATAAATTTTTAGTACAAAAAATTTAAAATTAATTTAAGAAGCAATAAAAAAATCATCCCAAACGAAGTCTAAATTGAAGTTGATAATTTTATAATCATTACAAATAAATTATTGATAAATTTCAAATAAATTTAGCTGAGCAACAAAACTTTGCTCCTACAAACAAATAGCTCCACCCCCACACCAAAGTTGATGCCAAAATAATTACAATGAAAACATTTGTTTATGTTAAAACATCAACAATTCGATATCGAATGAACTCTTTCCATCCATCCAACAATCATAACTTCCTATGCCAATACCCTCCTATGTATTAATATTGGTTATGGGTCCTCTAAACCAATATCTTGCACTTAAAAACCATGAAGAAACTGTGAGTAAAAGCAGGCCACCAACAGCAACCGGTGTATAATTGAGAGTGTCCCTAGAGATCGGGTAAGCAACAGGAAGTGAGAAGAGGACTGTGATGATAGCCACCCAAAGGACTGCGACCCAACCGACGAGTATTCCGTAGCGGCCGAGGTTAAATGGCCCAGGGACGAAAGATTTGCGCGCCAATGTTATTCGAAAAAAGATTGGGAGAGCATAGGCAATGTAGAGGCCAATGGTGGCTATGGACACCATTGCTTGGAAAGCTACTAAACTTCCCAGAGACTGCAAAAGAAAATTTTAATAGAGTCAATTAGCTATAAAGTTTAAGAAACATTAAAACAGAATGCAGAAACAGTTGATGAAGTTCTATGGGATGAAGAAGAGAAAAATGATCAAGGAGAGAGAGTTTTTAAGCTGTAGGAGTAATTTGGTGGATTTGCAGATTTTAAGGGCTCCTTTGGTTGGACTTCTGCTTTTCATACTTTTTGAAATAAAGTTTCTAGAAAAAAAAATCAACTTCTTTACCCAGAGACAATTTACTTCAACGCAGGTCTTAAAGCTACTAAGCAGCAGCGAATTAGCCATAAATATGATTAAATCGCTTTAGCTTTGAGTACCTAAATTATGTGGATTGTGGATGTTACAATCATAGAAGAAGGCAGCAAAGCAATGGTGTTGGTATTCAGAGGGCAAGCGGTTATTAAAGCCAAGCCATATTTTAAGGAGAAATTACTACGTGCGGACATCGCACGTAGAGCTATGCTCGGACTCTAATAAAAAAATGACGCGTAAACTAGTGTATTACTATGTATTGATGTGTATTAGTTGTGTATTGATGTGTATTGTTGAGTATTAGCTAGAACACAATAATACACATCAATACACACTAATACACAAGCTATGTATTTGTGTGTATTAGATGTGTACT
Source organism: Dendrobium officinale (assembly GCA_019514585.1). Classification (NCBI taxonomy): domain Eukaryota; kingdom Viridiplantae; phylum Streptophyta; class Magnoliopsida; order Asparagales; family Orchidaceae; genus Dendrobium; species Dendrobium officinale. The sequence continues at coordinate 83,551,591 of CM033682.1, forward strand.
GGTGTGTATTACTGCGTACTAGCTAATACACATCAAAACACTGCTAATACAAACCAATACAACGAAATACCTAGTAATATACTAATCAACGCATTATATTTTCATTGGATACCGGACGTAGCCGAACATAGCTCTACGTCCGGTAGCCGCACGTAGTAATTTCTCCATTTTAAGACATGTTTGAAGGAAATAAAAAGACAGCAAATTCTTATATAATAATTAAACACATAGATATAACTTTGCATTACCGTCAGTGCCATGCAAAATGATATGAATGCAGAAAGCCAAACCGCATTCCTAGGGACATCTTGGTGGTTAACTTTATGCCAGAACGATGAGAAGGGCATTGCTCCATCTCTTGAAAATGCATAGGCCATCCTGTTTTTCAAGAACGAGAAGTTCAGAGAGAGCTAATTCAACTAGAAGGAACGAAGATACAAAAGTATTTCATAGATTAAAGCATCACAAAACCAATATTAACACCTATATCCATAGAAATAAAGTTCTAAAAACAAAATTTGTGAATATTTATCAATCATTGATACCTAGAGTTGCTGGTCACAGAACTCATGCCGCAGAAGAATATGGCAACAGCGACCACTCCCAAACATACGATGCCACCAACTCCACTGCCATATCTACTCTTAAAGGCAAGGTAAAATACCTCAGCAATGGCATAACCTCCAGCATCATTATATCTGTTTAAAAGATATGGGATGTTGGTAACAGCAAATGTGATACCAAGTAGGTACCCCCAACCAGCAATGATAGATATACCAATGGCACTAATTATTCCTTTGGGTCCATTTATGTCTGCATTTTTTGTTTCTTCAGTCTGAAGGAAATTCAAGTTGCAAAGCTTGTTAAAATTTTAATTGCTCTCAAAATGAAATTTGAAGGCAACTGAGCTTCAGAAAGTAGACAAAATTGTAGACTGAAGAACGGGAAAATTATAAAAAAATGATGTATAGTTCATGGTAATAAGTATCTACAGAATGGAGAAATTCGTCGTCCATTAATGGATTAGAGAAAACCATTTTTTAGAGAACAGACTTGTTTACAAGTTAAGCAATAGAGTTGTGTTACAGAAGTTGCTAGCTTATAAACAGTTTTGCACATAGGAAAAAAAAAGATGTTTGCTTACCATATGTGCAGATGCATCATATCCTGTCAATGTGTACTGGCTCATCAATAGTCCCAGCACAAATATGTAAACCTGGCTATGAATTCCGGCATCATTTTCAGTGTTTAAATGGGTGAAGACAAATTTGGCACTGGCCTTCTCGGTAGCAACGCAGGGGATGAGAATCATAAGGACAAAAACACCTTTTTCAAATCCAAGAAAAAAAAAAGGTTCAACTTCAAGCCTGAATACAAGTTCCAGTATAAGAATACGGCTTCATTTGGGACGACATTTTTACTACTTAAAGCGGATTTCTAGTATAAATTTTTTTATTTTTATACTAGAAAGCCGCTTTAAGAAGCAGTAAAAAAGTCATCCCAAACGAAGCCTACATCTGTTCAAGAAGCTAAGGAGGAAATTTGAAGTCAAGACTTACCTAAGACATTCCATGCAGCAGCAAGCTGTCCGAAAAAAGATAACCATCTAATTGAAAAACTGTTTATGATGGCATGAATAAGAAGAATCCCACCATGAAAGAGAATAACTACATATTTGGAAGCGAGGTATCCTCCACCATTATTCCCCCCAGTGCTGAGAAGGATGATCACTTGGATAAGTTGTGCTAATGAGAAATCTACACTTGTAGTTACAGCCCACTGACACGAGAATGTTTTCAAAGGCTCAGAAGAATAACAAAAGAATGATATAACTTAAGAGAATGCACAATCCTCCTGAGAAAATGGAGGTTAGGATCTCCAATTTAAGGAACATCTTTTACCTGTCCAACGATGTTGAACCTGCAAAATTTTGGTTTATATTATCTCAGAAACTTTACGAAGTAATTTAAGATAAATACAGTAACATTTCCATGCTTTCAGTAATTGAAGTATGCAGTTTCCATCTCGTTCCCAAGGCTTTATTTCATATTTCATATTTCATATGCCATCTTATATCTCCACACAACAAAATTGCAGAAATTCACGAAGCCAGCCTTCATAAGACTAGCAAACTCAAGTCGTAGCAACTACAAGAGTGGTGATAAACAAAGGAGTGGGAAGCAAAGCGGAGCTGTAGCGAGAACAATATAGCGTGAAACATATACATGCAAAAATAGGAAACAATAATGGGAAACAATGGTAGAAACAGGGGATAACAATGAGAAACAACAATAAAAACAGGGAACAATACCGGGAAGCCACAAGAAGTAGAGGTGTAGGAAATTCAGCATGACATAACATAAGGTCAGCAAAAGACAAACATATTGAAACATAAAGTATCAAAACAAATAAGCAACTAATTTTGCAAATAAAACTGTTAAGTGTTATAGCAATGCATAATATTTAAGACAAATATTAAACTTTTGAACAGGCTCAGAACATAGGAAATGATTTCTTTACAATTCTTTATTCGTAAAAAATTTAAATTAGCCATTTTGAGAATCATCAACATCATAAACCAAAGTATTATTATCTCCTTCATCAATATCATCTGTCAAATCATAATCTTCATTATTACCCTCATCATTTTCATGTTCACCTGGAAGTGTCTCTTGAATGAATATTCTTTTTCTTTTTTTTATATCAATCTCAAATGTCATAGTTTCTTACATAGACATTGCCAGCTTTCGCAACACTATGATGGACCGGTTCACCCGGTCCATCCTAGACCCGTGCGGGTCTATAGGAGGCGGGCGGACCGGCTGGACAAAAAGGGGCCCACCCACTTAAGTGGGGGTAATTTGGGTAAGTAAGGGACTTTTGGATTATATGAAGGGGGCCATTAGGGTTTAAGGGGCCCACCCACTTAAGTGGGGGTAATTTGGGTATGTGAGGGACTTTTGGATTGTATGAAGGGGGCCATTAGGGTTTAGCTGGAGGATTATGAAAAATGTATTCTCTTTCTAGTTTTCTTCTTCTAGTTTCCTTCTTGTTCTTTTCTAGGGTTTTCTTGTGGGAGATCTTGTCCTTCTCGAAGTGGACAAACTTATCTTGTTTTCTCTTGGCTTTCTAATGCAAAGGTTCTTGCTTTTCATCTCAACCCTCTTGTGATTGTTTCTCTTTGCTTTTGGTGGAGAAATTCCTCATTTTTGGGGGAAATTAGAACAAAACCGAAATTGTGGAACCCTAGGGTGTATCACACTACTGCATCTAAAATTTTGTCTTCCAAACAACAATTAATCATGTTCATCTAAATCATCATTCAACTTTCTTGTTAACCATTTATTAGCATTATCTATTTTATTAAAAAAATGGCTTAATAATTATAGAATGATTTTACCCTCAAACAAGTCTTTAAAAAACTTATTGTAAACGAAATAGCTCATGCTCAAACTCATCAACCAAAAAAAAAATAAAAAATCTAAACCAAATTAAATAAAAGGTCAGTTAAAAAAATTGAATCAACAAATTGGCACATGTTATGTGCACATAACGGACAAATAGCATACTGTTAGACCGGTCCACTGGACCGGTCCAGCCGGTCCACTGGACCGGTCCAGCCGGTCCAGGCAGGACCGGTTGACGGGCCAGAATCGCGAAAACAGGCGGAGAAAGCTTCCGCCTGGGCGGAAGCCGCGCGTGACGCACGCTTTGTGGGACGGTTTTTGGAAGGTTTTTGAATGGATTTTAGGAGGGAAATTGATTGTAGGGATTGTTTAGGAAATTCCTTTTGAATTGTATGCATTAAATAGTAGATTTTCCAAGGTTTTGAGCATCTTGAATTTGGCTGAAATTTGAGATCTCTTAGATTTAGGTTTTCTTTGGGCTCTAGCGGCGTCTAGAGATTTGGGAGAGATCGATCCTCCTCTCGAATTGAGGATCAATTGTATCTTGTTGTTTTTATTCATCTACTAGTGAAATACAAGCTTTCCCTTGAGTTTTCTCTCAGTTTTCTCGCAATTTCTCGCTGTTTTCTTGTGTGTGGCTGCTGTCCTCTGCTGAAAACAGCAGTTTCCTTCTTGATTTACTTCAGATTTGGCTAGGAGATACTTGAAATCAAGTATTTCCTATCAAATTGGTATCAGAGCATCGGTTTGGGACCATCGGCGGCTGAAAACCTGAAATTTCAGCGGGTTTTTGGCATTCGGAGGAAGATTTCTTTTGATTCGAAGAAAGAAAAATGGCTGGAAAGAAGATCGAAGTCCTAGAAGGCGAAGTTGGCCAATTAAAAGCAGATTTGGAGGAAAAATTCCTTGAAATCACCGCCAATAATGAAAGGTTGGAAGGGAGGTTCGCGGCGATGGAAGAGATGATGAAGAAATTACTTGAGATGAAGACGAATCCGACGGCGTCGGAAGCAAGAGAGACTGTCGGCGACCAGGGCGTAGGAGGAAATCCAAACCCGCTTCGGGGGAGGAGGAATCTGGCAGTAGAGATCCTTGAGGGAGAGGACGACATGCCACCTCTAGAGCCACTTTCTAGAGAGGAGATGAGCATGGGAAATGATCGTCGAGGTGCTGATTTTCAGCGTCGAGGTGCTGATTTTCAGCGTCAAGGTGCTGATTTTGAAGGCAGGAGGAAGGAATATGAGGGAAGTGCAGATTTTGGCGAAAGAAGAGAAGAATATCAGCGTCGAGGTGCTGAATTTCAGCGTCGAGGTGCTTATTTTGAAAGGGGAAGAGGAGAATATGATGACAGATTCAGATACCAGCGTCGGAGGGAGGACCGGGACACTTGGGGAGCACCTCATCTTCGAGGAATGGGAGGTTATGGAGAGTACCGGGGTAACGGAAGGGATCCGAAGGTGAGGAAGTTGAAGATGCCCATCTTTGAGGGGGAAGATGGCCATGGCTGGATATACAAGGTGGAGCGTTACTTTGCTGTCAACGGGTTGACAGACGATGAGAAGCTGACGGCGGCAGGATTGTGTCTGGAAGGAAAGGCTTTGGCATGGTATCAGTGGCGTGACAGGAGGGAGCCTATCAGGAACTGGAGGGAATTCAAAAACTGCATAATAGAACGTTTCCAAACCGACCGGGGAGGAGAGGAGATTTCTATGAGCAGTTCTTTGCTCTGGTGCAGGAGGGGATCAGTAGAAGACTACCGTGATCGGTTCGAGCACCTGGCTAGTAGGGTGGAGCGATTATCAGATAGCGTATTGGAGGGGAACTTCATGAAGGGGTTGAAGGCAGAGATTCGAGCGGCAGATAAAGTTCTGATGTCTAGTGACTTGGAGGAGGCAATGAAGTTGACACAGTTGGTAGAAAATCAGAATAATCTGGAGAAGGGAGCTAGGAGCAGCAGCTTAGGAGGCTCTTACAAGACTACGACCACTCTTTTAGCACAAAAAGGGCCTGCATCAGTCAACAATAATGAGATTACCAGGGAGAAGCCAATAGGAGGATGGAGTGGGGATAACTTCAAGAAGCTCACTGAGACAGAATTATAGGAGAAGAGGGCAAAAGGGCTTTGTTTCAGATGTGACGAGAGGTATACGCCGGGGCACAGGTGTAAGGACCGAACTCTTCAAGTTCTTACTGTTTGTGATGAAGAAGGAATGGAGGGTGTCGTCTTTCCACCTTGCGGACAAGGTGGATCTTTTGGGAGGGGGAGTATTGTTAGACCGGTCCACTCTGGGACCGGTCCAGCCGGTCCAGGCGGGACCGGTTCACGGGCCAGAATCGCGAAAACAGGCGGAGAAAGCTTCCGCCTGGGCGGAAGCCCGCGCGGTGACGCACGCTTTGTGGGACGGTTTTTTGGAAGGTTTTTGAATGGATTTTAGGAGGAAATTGATTATAGGGATTGTTTAGGAAATTCCTTTTGAATTGTATGCATTAAATAGTAGATTTTCCTAGGGTTTTGAGCATCTTGAATTTGGCTGAAATTTGAGATCTCTTAGATTTAGGTTTTCTTTGGGCTCTAGCGGCGTCTAGAGATTTGGGAGAGATCGATCCTCCTCTCGAATTGAGGATCAATTGTATCTTGTTTGTTTTTATTCATCTACTAGTGAAATACAAGCTTTCCCTTGAGTTTTCTCTCAGTTTTCTCGCAATTTCTCGCTGTTTTCTTGTGAGTGGCTGCTGTCCTCTGCTGAAAACAGCAGTTTCCTTCTTGATTTATTTCAGATTTGGCTAGGAGATACTTGAAATCAAGTATTTCCTATCACATACATTGTTACTTTATTTTGCCTTTCTACACCTTGCTATGCTAATAGCGCCAAAGGTGCGTCTCACCATACTATGAGTCTATGAAACTATATATTTTGTGATATTTATGCATGTCTTAAAAAAAATCTCTATCACAACCTTACTTGCATCAATCACAATCAACTCCCTCAGGACTTGTACCATAGTCATCATCAATAGAACTTGCATTGCAACCATCATCAAACCGACTTGTGCCACAACCATTTCTTGTAGAACCTACAATGCATCCATTCCACACAAGACCAAGTCAATAACCTTTTAGAACCTATACAATAACTTTTAAGTAAGCCAGAACTCCTACAGTTATACTTTTGTACAATATTTACAACTATCACACATGAAGACCTATCTAAGTGGCTTTTATGCCACCATTTCCAAATTCCCAAGAAAAGCCTAGTACTAAGTTCATTTGATTGCTTGGAGGTATATCACTCATGTATTAATTACTTACAAATAATGGAAGTGATTAAACTAGGCAATGTCCATCATGGCTTTCTCCTCCAAGAATTTTCCACAAAAACAATCCTCTGTTTCACTCTTTATTCAACTTGACTGTTTATTTGTGTGAGATAAAAAATCCTTAGACAAACGGATCAATCATAAAACTAACGGCTTGGTAAGGCACCTTAGATGGTTTTTCCTAACTCAAGAAGGTGTTTAGTTGAAGGTAGCAATGTGAGATATAAAACATATTGCTTCTCATAGCCATACTTGTCCATATTACCTCACAAAACTTTTCACGAAGCCCATGAAACCAATGTGAATGAAAATAGAAAATTTCCCCATATATCTGCATGTGTAATCCTCATATAATAAATGAAGACGTCATCCAAAAATATTGCTTATTGCTCGAAATATGCTTTTCTCCTCTTCATTTCAATAAAATTAGAAATATTCTTGGCAAACATTTTTCCAATTCAATGCAAGATGTGCAGGGGCGGATCACCTAAAGCGAGGGTGGGGTATGTGATTTTTAAGAAATTTGTCTCCTCTCATCTATTTTTTAGTCTTTATTATATGGGTTCTTAGGTAATCCCCCCCCCCCTAAAAGTTTTAAAATACTATAATCTTTTAGGCAATTGCCCCCCATCATAATTAAACACATTGTGTAGAGGTGCTATTGTTAGGAAACGATGAACCAATACAAAGAGAAATAGTAAAGGAAATCCAAAAATATCCTTACAGCCAAAATTTGTTCTGAGAGCGCCGCCCTCGGAAACCCTAGCAGGAGCGCTACCCCTTGACCCCGCGACCTGACCGGTCAGGTCGAACTCCGCCAAGAGGCGCCGCCCCCTTGGACCCCCGACATATCTGTGAAATATTTATATTTCTACTTATAAGTTTGCCCCCCCCTCCCCTAAAAATTAAGGCTAGTTCCGCCCTAGATATGAGATATCCTTTTGTATAATCGGATATCAAGATAATAATTTAGAAATTAAGGAATCCTTCAAAACTTGGATATAAAGTATGTTTCAGATGATATGCCATCAGCCTTCCAAATCTACTCATCTATGCTGATCATGCTCATGAAGAAATGGCATCACATAAGAATTGAAGACAACCATACCAATCAGACATTTTCTATAAATGGACATGGCTAAGGAGTTCGCATGCAATGAGTTTTGATGCAGGTTGAATAGTTTAATGAAAATGATTGATGCAAGCATACCAGCCAGTCATCCAAGAGGCAAAGGGTGCCCATTTCGCCCCGGAGAGCCTGGCACTCCAGTAATAGAGCCCGCCCGAGGTCGGATAAGAAAGAGCAAATCTCCGCCATAGACAGCCCCACCATCATTGTAAAACCCTCCAGCAACGAACCACCCCATAAGTCATGGCAAGAGGACCACCATATCGAAGCCCGGTATTGTACAGCGTCGTGATGCCGGTGAGCACCGATATAATCGAAAATGAAAAGGCAAAGTTGGACAAAACCCTGCAATCACCCAATCAAACACCCACGAATTCGGAAAATAAACAACAAATGAGATGGAATAGGGAACGGGAAAAGAGAAGATCTTTACGAGAGATCACGCGCTTAAGCTCTTGCTTGTAACCGAGCTCATGAAGCCGGGTGTGGCCGGAATCCAGTGAACTTTCGCCATGCGCACCATGAGAGTTGATTTCCTCCTTCCAAGCCATGCCGACTTCTTGAAGTCTCGGAAGTAAAAGGAGGGAGATCGAGAGCAACAAGAGGAGAGTCTTTCTTCTCCCAAGTTGGGTGAGATCCGCCGAATGATTAAAATACAAAGACCCAATTTTAATGGAAGCCAGAATTCCAGGTACGGCCAACGAGGCCAATAACGAAACAAGAGGCCTTTTTTTGTAAATTGACCGGAAAAGATTCTAAATAGACTTGCGAATACGGCGGTGTTCACATCTGGGCGAGCAGGCTTACGTCCAATTTTTTTCTTTCAGTTTTCACCATTTTATAATTCAAATAATTTTTAAAAGATTTAAAGTTATTGAATTAATTCTGAGATGAGAATTATATATAGATAATAAATTAAAATTATATTATATTTTTGAAAAAATTTTTTTTTGCTATTTTGAATATCTATGGTTACACTTTTTATTTAATTTCTTTTGTTTGTATTTAAAAAGATATTATAATTAAAAAAAGTGTTCAAAAGCTTATAAAATTTTTAAAGATTAAAACTAATTATCATGATGATAAATAGAAGGCAAAGCTCTTAGATCTCAGCAATTAAATTCATATTGAATGATTGAGATTCCGGTGCTTATCTTTCTTTAAAAATTAAGATTTTGTTTGAAAATTGTTTTCTCTTTCTACTTTTTAAAGTAATTTTTCTATTTTTAATATAAAATATTAAATAATGACTTTAAGAATAAAAAAAAAATTGTCCAAAATGAATGCCTAAGTCATCGCCCAATCAATCCTTAACATTAAAAGATTCTGTTACAATCAGAATCTTTGGAAGAAAACAAATTAACAAAGTCCAATTGGCTTTATTGATAAGCACCACCGCTTATTTATTTAAATAAAGTTCATCTACTTTTGATATTTTTAGTACTACTCATTTGAATAATTCTATAGGACTTAGGTTGCTTACCCGCAAAACCAATTTCAATATTCTTTCTATAAATATATTGTTGCGTCTTGGGAGTATTCGCAAGTATGAGAAATATAAAGTTTAACGTCTTAGCTTTATACGAAGATCTAGTACGCAACAGAGATGAACATAGACGAGAGTGTAATATTCATAGGAGACACTAGGATTTTTTACGTGGAAAAACCCCTGTCGCAATAGGTGAAAAAACCACGGGGCATATGCCCAATTTGAATGAATCGACTATTATTTAAAAGTTGATTAAAAATAAGACCATTTCTTAGAGGGAATGCCTTGACTTGATGTACATCATATGACTTACATTACATGTTGTGCAATACAAAGAGTCATTGTTGACATATTCGCTTGGCCGGAAGGGCCATAGTCGATGGATGCGACGACATAAGTCATAAAGGACCATAGTCGGTGGAACATTGAGGTCGGAAGGACTATAGTCGGGAGGCTCGACGTAAGTCGGAAAGACCATAGTCGGCAAGCAAACAAAGGTCGGAAGGACCTGTAGTTAGTGGGCGATGTAAGTTAGAAGGACTGTAGTCGATAGACGACGTAAGTCGAAAGGACCATTTTTGGTCTGATGATGCGAGGTCATAAGGAAGGTAGCATACCGTAGTCAGCGGATGATGGGAGGTCAGAAGGAAGGTAGTAGTTAACCGTATTAGCCGGGCGACGGAGGTCCTAAAGGCCTTTGTCTGGCAGCAGAGGTCGGAAGGACGACATTAGGTAGAAGTCCAGCAATGGACAGAAGTCCAGCGTCAAAAAGAAAGTCTAGTGTAGGATAGAAGTCCAACAAATGTCCGTTGACTGGCATAAGTCCGACTTCGGGTAGAATTTTGATAGATGATTAGTGACAGGAGGAAGTTCGTCGTCGGAGTAGGATATCCGACGAATGGGTGGAAGTCTAGTGTCAGATAGGAATCTGGCGACGAGTACAATCTAGAGTTGAGGTAGAAGTCTGTACGTTGGACAGAAGTCTGACATCAGATAAAAGTCCGACGACAGATAAGAAGTCCGACATTTCAGTAGAAATCCGGCGTCGGATTGAAGTTTAAACGTCAGTCGGTGGTCGGGCAGAGAACTCCGTCGTTACATGACATTCGAGCAGAACTCCGGTGTCGCTAGGGCCTACTTGGGTGAAAGTTCGTCACGGTGGTTGAGGATTGAGTCTCTTCCTTGCTTCTTTCTCTTATCTTCTTGCTTGGGGCCAACTTCTCATCTCAACACCCCCCCCCCCCCCCCCCCCCCCCACCCCCCAATTTGGGGTCCCTTACTTAACTCCAGCATCGGTCGGCTGCCAGGTGAAAGTCCCCCGGCAGTGTTCGAGGAGGAGCTATCTTCCTTCTCTTTTCCTTTTTTTCTTTCTACTTTGAGTCTCCTTCATCTTCTCTTTGTCTCGTCATGCTTAAGGACATCCTCTTAAGAGACATGAGGGGTCTATTTATAGTTTTTTGATAGTGGTATGACCAATAAATAAATGTAAAAAATTCAGAGGTGAATTAGAGGTGGTTTGAATGAATGGCTTCGATGTTAGGAATTTCTTGATTGTAGGATTGTTTATCAGGCATTTGAAGGCTCTAATGATATCAGAATTTAACGATCTTAGGCTCGTTGAGATTGTCTCGTTTGAGCCACACTCGATTCGACTATAATTATGCCATGTTTGGGAAATTGTTTGGTAATCCAAATTATGGATTGTTCCCAAATGTGCTGCGAGTCTCTGATTTGGAACAATTTGAGTTCATATTGGGTTCAAATTTTTCACGTCGTTGGGTTTCCTATTTCCGAGACGTTTTAGTTCGACTATAAGTGGGCTGAAGTCAGAGTTTCAAATGATCTCCAATTTTAATTTTTTTAAGTTTCCAACTTGATTTTTGCCTCGAGATTCGTGCTCGATCAAGATCAATTTTTTAATGATATATAATATATATTAATTATATTTTTTATTTAGACGATATATATATAGTGGTTTGAAACGCTTGATTAATGATGCACAGGAGTTCATTTATTTATCCTATTGTGCTTTGTCATATATTTTAAATATTGATACTCAACAAAAAAATTCATTGAACAAACATAATCTCAAGGCATTTTTGGAATAGAAAACTTTCAAATTAAGATAATCAGCAAACTACAATCAAATTGAACTTCTTGATAAGACACGAATCCAATGACATTAGATTTGTCAAAATTTAGAGTCCAAATATGGTCGAATAAAAGGACTAAAGCATATTTGAAAGCCTTTACAATATTAATTGGAGGCAACCAAATAATCTCCAGATAATATGACATGATTTATAATAAAATGCAGGCGTTTCGACCGAGACAAGTCCAACGAGAACGAAGGTCACAGAAATTATGAACTAATTAAGGCATTTAAACATTTGACTAAAGCTCTATGGATGGACAAGGATTCAAAACAAATGATTTGATGGAGCACTCCAACTTTGCCCTATAGTTTTTCTCTATATTGTGTAGCGATGTGTGTGATGTACACAGTCATTGGGTTAAACTTATAAATTAGGCTATTATTCTTCACATGAGGGGAGAGGAAGGAGAATAGACATCTATAAAAATTGAGAGAACTCTCACCTTGAGGGGAAATTTTACAGCTAGGCCTTTAATTAGAGCGCATTAGTCCTTTCATTCACATATAGTTAACCCACTAACAACCAACATTATCATCGAGGGAATCGCATATAAATAGTACCTTTCAATGTATTATCAATCATTATGTCACACAGTCATAATGAAGCTAACAACCTTAGACTAACTATATAGGGCCTACACATACAATTACTTAAGTGATGAAATATCTTTGTTTGTCCTTTTAGAAGTATCAATCTAGAGGATTGATATTATCGTGTGGGCTTAGAAGATTCATGACCATATGGAGTGAATAAACTTTTCGTCTTAGTGATGCACAGACATCCCAGTACATAAACATAAAGAGAAATAAAACACCCAATCATCTTTTTTACGTATGAAAAAAAATCCGAAGAGGGAAAAATCATAATGCCTCTCCACAGGTGAAAAAGATTTTCACTAAACTTGATATTAATTACAATAACTTGGAGAGTTATCAAAAAGGTCTGATGAAGGTCGGGCTGAAAGTCCGGCGATGGTCGGGCGGTCAGGTGGAAGCTCGACGTGTGGGTCGGCGGACTGACGTTGGTCCCAACGAAGGTCAGGCTGAATTTCCGACGTCAATTTGGCGGCCGCTGGTGGATCCGACAAAGGGTTGGGCTGAAGTCTAGCGGTGGTTAGTGGCCGGGTGAAGTCGGGCGCAGTTCCACGTTGGGGCGGGTAGATGGTCCGACCAAAGGCCGGGCTGAGTTCGACAACTGTCGGCGGCCGGGTAGAAGTCTAATGGTTGTCGGTTGCGGGGGCAGTGGTTCGACGGCGGTCGGGCTTGAAGTCTGACGGTGGTCGTGTGGAATTCCTTCTGTGTTCTGCGTGATCGGGTGGTGACCAACGAAGGTCGGGATAAAAGTCCATGCCGCGTAGTTGGATCGCGGTAGTGTAATAAAAGTGAGACATTCGGCTACCGGGTGTGGTCCTAACGAAGGTCAGGCTAAAGAAGACCAGGCGGCGGTCAGCGGCCGGGTGTGAAGTCCAATGTCACCCAACGACATCGCAAAAATTTATTGATCTTGAAAGCCCTTGAGCTTAAATCATGCATTCAATGCTGTTGCGGACGAATAAATATACGTGGTGATAGATGATGAAAAATATAACGTCTTAGCAATAATATGTTAATATCCAGCACGACACCACAAAGATAATTAAGGGAGAAAAGCACTAAGAAACTTTTTTTATGTGGAAAACCCTGAAAAGGGGAAAAACCACGGAGCCTAGCCCAGATGAGAAAATTTCCACTGTATATGGATTGGTTTACAAAGTTTGGATTCGCTCCAATTTACTTGGACATGTTGGAGAAATACAACAAGTTAATATAACAGACAAAAATATTGGTCAATGATTGAATGAAATGACCAAAAAAAAGACAGTGATTGGGACAAAAAAGCTTTAGCGACGGTACCAGTAAGTAGACAACATTAGGCGGTGGATTGGCAAGAAAACTTCTGTGGAGGTCAGCAGGAACTCCCAGCGATGGTTGGTTGTGAAATTCCGCGGTTCAGACAGGAAACCCCGACGATGGTTGGCAGAACCCCGGCGGTGGTCGGCAGGAACCCCCGGCGGTGGTCGACAAGAACACATAACTCCGTTAGTGGTCGGTGGAAGATAGAGCTCCCAAATTCCTCCCTTCCTTTCTTCTCTCTACTCTCATCCATCCTCTCATGAGAAGAGTGGGGGCTAAATTTATAGTTTTTTTTTAGAGTGACATGGCTTGTCAATTATATAGATGATCAAGGTCAAATGACACATGGAGTTTGAATGGACCGGCTAAATATCGATTCCTTTGATCATGGGTTGTTAGTATTGGTCAATTGGATGCCTTAACAATACTCAGACAATTACATGATCTTTAGGCTCGTTGAATTTGTCTCGTCGAGCCGCTAGAATATCGAATTTAAGCATGTCATATTTGGAGACCGTTGTGGTACTACCAAATTGCGGTTGTGAACCCTTCAACAATTCTTCAGGAACCCTTGAATTTGGACCATTCGGGCTCGATATTTTTAGTCGAATTTTTAGGTATTGTTGGGGTCGTCTTCTCGAGACGTTCTAGTTCGATTATAAGTTTGTTGAAATTAGAGTTTGAGTATAGTCACACGCATTAATTTCCCGAAGTTTCCAACTTGATTATGCCTGAAGATTCGTGCCTCGATCAATGTAATTTTTGGTGACAGTAATCAAATGCAGAGTTGAAAATTTTTAAAAGTATCTATAAATGAAGGACCCAAAAAACTCTAAATATTACATACATAGGTAGCTCAAAAATCAGCATATCAATGAAAGGAATCCATTGAGCGCTAAGACATCCCTTGATCATTTTTAATATTAGTAAGAAACTTAAACAGCATAGATAATGAGAAATAAGGGATCAAGAGAATGAATATGGGATAACCCAATGATTATTTGAAGTGTATTTGACACTAAGCATAACAAAAAATGTAGTTAAAAAAAAAAAAGTATAGATACATTCCCCATTCTACACATAGGAGGGGAGTTGGAGTTTGTGAGTTGGAGAGAAGCTTAGAAATGTGAAGCATCTCGTCTGTGAGTGATCACTAGGTAACCACCAATTGTTGTTGTTATTAACTGCTATCCTACTCAATTATGAACTATTGAAATATTAGTGCCATTTATGATAAGCAATTTACACTATTATTTTGACTTGATCAAATTTTCATCAACCACAATTTCATGTACTTAATAATTATTCATTTTACATTTTTGCTCAATCACATTATCGTCGAATTCCCCCCATCATTGCTCATGATTATTATTTCTCATACAATATTCCCTCACATCATTGTCTATTTAACCATCAAATCATCCAATCTAACAATCACTAAAACACAATCCTCAATTTTTGTCTTCCGACATCCCATCGTCTTTTGTAAATAACATCTTGACCCCACATCATCATTGATACAAAGCTTGTGTATGTCATTGCACTCAACAACCAATGAATGCCATCACCAATATGAAGCAACTAGGCTATTTTTGTTAACCATAAACCTCCAACCCAACATCATTTTGCGAAGTAGGTAGCATAGTTGTCATCAAACCTAACGACTAATGCATTCCATCATTCATGTATTCTTGACATGCAAAGCACTAGTCTGCCTACTCTCCTTTTGAGTCATACCCTGTCACAACAAGGCCACCCAAAGCACCGCGAACATCTAATTAAGAGGCCAAAATCCACAAGCCGCCGCCTTACTCCCAATGCAGCAAACGCCCCAAGAAAAAATTTCAAATAGCAAAACTACACACAGACCCCCAAGACTTGCTTTAAAAAACGCAGAAGACTTTCACAACAAACAAATCAATCGTTATACATTGCAGAATAGTTCAAATACAAAAATTCAGTGGAATTATCTAGACTCAGATCATGCTATAATAGGTGAAATGGTGCATTGAACTGTAGGTGTTATAAAATGTCTCATCAACTTCCACTATGGAAGTCATCATCTAGCTAGAGTTAATGTAATCCTTAATATCAATACCTTCTTTAATTATGGAAAAAATATATTTCTATTAATATAATATATATATAATATATATATATATATATAATATATATGTATATATATATATATGTATATATATAAATATATATAATATATATATATATATAATATATATCGGATCGTATATATATATATATATATATATAATATAGTAAATATATATATATATATATAAATATATATATATATATATATAATAATAATAATAATAATATTAATAATAATAATAATAATAATAATAATAATAATAATAATAATGGAATCATGCAAAACTCGTGTTAGGGCCAATTCTTATGAAATTTTTTCTCTTTTTTTTTTACATAAATATATTGTTTCCTATGAGCTTCTTTCAACCTATATTATTTGTGTTTTAAACGGCAAATTCGCTATGTCATTCATTTTCTTGTACTCAAGTATATATTTTAATGTTATCCAAAAAAAGTATAAAAAAAAATTTAAATTTCTACTTCAAATAAAAAAAATAATTAAAAAAAAAAAAAATAAAACTTTATAAAAGAAAAATGAATATAAAGGGGATGTTTAGTTTACTAAAAAGAGAAATACTAAGTAAAAATGAAATGATTTATACTATTTAAATTGTTTAGAGTTTTTTTTGGACGAGTGCAAAATAAATGAATGATATTATTTTTCTTATGTTGTTTTGAATTAAAATGAGTTGCATATTTAAAACCCTTGCATAATCATGGCCAGTAGAAGTAGTAGCAAGTCGGGCCGTCGCGATAGTCAACTGTTGTTGGCGGCGACGATGTTAATCAACGGGTGGCAACAGGTCGAGGACAGGTAGGGATGGTGTTGTTGAGTGTTGATTTACATGCCATTGCCAATCTTAAATGAATTTCACAAATATTATAAAGTTGCATTTCAAAATACATTAAAAAAAAAATCTATAACTTTTCTACCTCAAAACAAACAAATTCCTAACATAACGTTAATCAGACAATGAAAATAAGAAGATTTTATATTTTTACTCTACAGACACATTTGACATTTTTAAGTTTGAGGGTTACAGAAATTCTGTGCCCTTCAAATGGGAACTTTTACTTTATCCCAGCTGAACGGGTCTGAGACGAGGAAGGTGGGTCGGTATTA